>JBCEGF010000934.1:1202500-1628183 GCA_038501285.1 Penstemon eatonii | reverse complement strand
GAAAGAGGCGATTGAATGGTTGTACAAGGCTTCTGTTGCTGGCCATGTTCGAGCTCAATACCAACTTGCGCTTTGTTTGCACCAAGGTCGAGTGGTGGGACAAAGTCTCCAAGAAGCGGTATAATGTTATGTTACCCTGCATTCCTTACTTTTATGTTGATCGATGTTTAAGTAGTTCTGGCTAGGTCCTGTTTGAGATAGATATTTCTTCTAAGAAAAAAAGTGATGTTTTCCTTCTTGAGTTATATATTTAGGTAAATTGTGTGTTTCTGAATCCAAAGCTGAAGTTTGTACCTTCTCTGAGACACTTTTAAGCTAGATATATGGATGTCCATGTTACTTCACATGTCTCAAGAAAGGTGAAATAGCATTGTTACTCTGTTCATCTTGAGTTCAAATAAACGGCAACTCCAAAGGGATGAAAATGGGGATGTAAACCAATAACTAACTGTTTGCATCCGTAGTATACATTTTTTTGTCAATCTAAAGAAGGGATATGAATTACGATGTAAACCATTATTTTTCCATTTGCATCCTCAATTACATGTTGTCTAAGTCTTAATCTGGATGTAATGAGAATGTGAACCAAAAACTGCCCACTTGCATCTCCCGTTTACATTTTTTCTCAATCTGAATTTGAAGGAAAGATGTAAATGAGGATGTATTTGGAATTTTCGTTTGGGTGCTATACTAGAAGAGGAGAGAGAGCGGCTGTAAGATCTGCCAATTTGCACCCGCAGTTTTACATTTTTTTTCTAAATCTAAGGAGGGACGTTTCCTTTTTTTTTTTGGTTACATAAGGAGGGACGTTAATGATATGTATGTATGGTTAAAATTATAAGCAAACTCATTCTACATGAAGTACTTTAAATTAGTATGCAAACTATTTTATGGGAATGTATAATGCATTTTACACCCCCAAGTTTGCATATATACTCCCTTTGGAGTTGCTCTAAAGTCAAATAGGGTGCTTGTTGAATAACTTAATCGTTAAATATTATTTGACTTAAGGCCCTCAAGAATTCCTATCTCATACATTTTTCCATTGACAGGCTCGTTGGTATCTAAGAGCTGCCGAAGGGGGATATGTGCGTGCTATGTATAATACATCTCTGTGCTACTCAATGGGTGAAGGTTTTGTTCAGTCCCATAGATCAGCAAGAAAATGGATGAAAAGAGCAGCCGATCGAGGCCATAGCAAAGCTCAGTTTGAACACGGACTCGGTCTCTTTTCAGTACGTGTAAAAACTACTTACATTATGAGATGAAAAAAAAAACTACTCATAATTAGTCAGTCAAATTTCAGAATGAATATTTTCTTTAACAAAAAATTAGTATTTTCTTTTCTAATTCTACTAACAGGAAGGAGATATGATAAAAGCTGTGGTGTACTTGGAGCTGGCCACACGAGCCGGTGAAGGGGCTGCGACTCATGTTAAAAATGTAATACTTCAGCAACTTTCGGCTACTTCTCGTGATAAAGCAATGCTTCTTGCTGATAATTGGCGTGCTTTGCCTTCAGCTCGTTGAACTATGTTAAGGAGTATTTTCTCATTCTGTATCAGTTGCTATCCTTGCTCTTTATTTTTATTTTTTGTACTTGTGACATAAAAAGAAGATAAATGTAATATAGCTCTTGATTTTCCCATTTCCTTCTCGATATTGAGTTATGAATCCTTAAAGAATAAATGCAAAGGTAAATATCCAAGCATGGCAATTTGCATGTACTGAGAATATCTTATGTCGGGTGTAAATGAGTCTGTGAGTACTATCGCAACATATTGTGAAGTTTCTTATAATTGATTTTAAGATTGTGTTAGGTTGATTATTGAACATGTTCCGTGTTCGGTCGAACACAGAACACATTCCAGTAACTTGATCTGTAGCTCATTTGTCAGCTTATTCAAAAGTTTAGAACGAGTTTTGAACGCTGTCTAACAAAAACGTTGTTATTAATGCTTGATTGATATGTATATCAGATCGAATTAAGAAGAAGATATAATCTCAATCATCGAGTAATCTGGTTAAGTTTGCTGCTCAGGTTAAATTTAATGTTATCTTGATTCTACAAATTTAGTAGCTTGCAATGTAATAATCTTTGACGCGTTCTTTTCGATATTTAATGATAGAAAAATATAGGAAGTGTAGTGGAATATTATACAGTAGTTTATTGTATTGGGTTGAGATAATCTAGTATTAGCTAGCACATTGTGCGTCTCCAGTGTGCTACTTTCTTTCAACTGATCTCGGTATAATCACACAAACGGAATCGTTTTGTCAAAATAAATTTTGGCATAATCAAAATTTTCAAATAAGATGCTCTCGAAAACACAATTCAGATTTGGTGATAACAAGATTTCAAGCAAATAAATAAAGAATTGCCATCACACATGCAGAAACTATGTACAAATCATGTTTCTTACTTAAGTTGCAAAGAAATTAATCATATCAATGTATGACGCAAATTAGTATCAATAAAAATATTCCAAGCAATAGGACACAAATGTCCAAAACCTAAAAAAAATTGATGAAGAAACCCAACTTAATACTACAACTAACATAATATGCTAAAATCTATTTATTTGAACTAATTAAGTCATATATACTTACCTTAAAACTGCCTTTGAACAAGCATACCAGAATGAGACTGATGAAAAACACTTAGATGATAAATCGCCTGAGGTATCAATTCTTTCAATTCCGGATGCTGAGCGACAAGTCCCCGATCTACCCCTTCGAAAGCATTCAATACTCCCGCTCGTTCCAAAGCCTCACTCTTTCCAGCATGTATCGCAAGGTAACATATTAGAATCAATCCATGCAAAATTCCCCTTTCATTTCCTCTCAATAGTCTCATAATCGGCGGAACCCCTCCAAACTCGATAATAGTCTTAGAATGTTCCACACACAAGAAATTATCAGGACAAGCAAACTTCCCAAGTGAAATAGAAGCTTCTATAGCCACATCATGATTCCTATGACTGAGTGTCTCGACTAAAGGACCGATAATCCTCGTCTCCCTAGCCGGAAACGTTCTGGCTAAAGAACCAATAGCCCTTATAGCCGCTATTTGCAACCTAGGATTCTCGGAAAAATCTTTGATTATCCTTAGTAGTTGATCCACGACTGCTTTAGCCGCAGGGGAATTCGTCTTAAAAGTCGATCTTCTGAGGTCGGGATTCGATTCCGCCGCGGAAGTTATTTCCATTATTGTCATTAAACAATTACTCTGCAACTCACCCTCTTCGATTTCCACAAGCTTAGCCAGACAAATCAACCCTTTCGTCTCTGTGATTCTCCGACTATTCGACACACTTCCTCGAGCCAGCATCCATAACGCCTCTGAGCAACTAATTTTAAGTCGAAGTTTCAGCTCGGGTTTCTCGTTCTCTCTCTCCTTTCTATGATTTTTACTACTCCCCTCCGAGTGCATGGACAAAGACGAACCTGCCCCCGGCTTATACAAACTCTTCTTCTCCATCTCCTTATTAATTTGAACAATGGAATGAATACTTGGTTTCCCAAACTTGGACTTATGATCATCATCCACGAATAAATCGATGGACAACAAAGTAACAAGTGGCCTAATAACATTATCTCTCGCGAAATCCTCTTGCGCGATATTACAATGCTCCGCCATTCTAGCTACTAAATTTGCGACCATCACTTGAACTTTCATTGGCGAATTCCCTAAAATTTGGACAATAATGGGAACACCCGATTCCTCGATTATCACTCGTACCCTATTTAAATCATTAGCTAGATAATGAAGCGCAGAAGAGGCCGCGAGTTGGCCTTCGGTTGAAGAATTATCCTTTAATAATTTCAGTAAAGGAAAAACACCACCTTCATCAACTATAATTTGTTTGTTCCTATCATTATCTTTGGCCAAAGAAGCTAATTCATTAGCAGCCTCGATTTTATCATGTAACTGTGTTCCCATATGTAAGGAAGCGATAAAAGACCAAACCCAAGAAATAATAGGATCATTACTTGCAATTGGGGGTAGAGTAAGGACAATACCTCCTGCACCCTCGTAGATGGACAAAACCCATTTCATATCCGCGACGGAAGAGTCCAAAAGCGTGAGGAGTTTCCGAAAATCCGTGGTGGAAACTATGGTGACGACGCGGCGGATTATGCTTCCGCGACGGCATTTCTTGACTAGGGTTCGAGATTTTTCGAGATTTTTGGAGACCTCGGCGGCGATGCGACGGAGGGGGCGGTCGTAGAAGGAGGCGCCGGTGGTGGCGAGGCGGACGGCGGAGCGGAGCATTTGACAGAGGCGGTCGACTTGTTTGCCTACCTCGGAACACTCGAATGTGAAGGACTCTGCTTCTTTAACGGCTTGGTTGATTTGGTCGGATAAAAGGATTGGGAAAGAGAGGAGTTCTTCGATTGGCTTCTCTTGTTGTTCGATTTCTGTTTGTTTTTGAGGTTTTAGTAGTAGCTTTTGATGGAGTATTGATGATGGAGTAGTTGCGGTTGAAGTGGGTTTTGTTGCCATTGTTGTTTTTCAGAAAGAAAAAGAATTGGTGTGGAAAGTGGTTTAGACAATTTTTCATTTCATTGTTTGTTTCTTTTCTTTCCTTTCCTCTCCTTCAATGTGCTCTGTGCGTGATCAAGAAAATTAATTAATTTTGCCAATGCCGTCCGTTGGGGATGGATGGATGATAAGAGGAAATTATACTACTTTCTTTTACTTTTACTTTTCAAGTACTCCGTATATGTATATATGTATTAATGTATGTAACTACTACTGTAACTACATTCATTCATTAATTCTGTTTCTTGATAATCGCATTTTCTCCTGCTCACCGTGTTGGATTTGGTCTTCTTTGTTTTTGACATGTTTTTCTTTTCCCCTTTTCAAATTAAATGTGTTTAGTTTACCAAAAAAGTCATTTTCTGGATTTTACCATTTACTACTATCACTGAAATTTTATTATTATAGTACTGTCAAGTTAGGCCATCTCCAATGGTTCAGGGCTAGCCCTGGGGCTGCCCCTCCGGGGCAGCCCCAGGGCTAGCCCTGAGCCCTGTCGTCGTCTCCAATGGTTGGGGCTCCGTGGGGGAATTAATTCCATTTTGAAACTTTGCCCACTCTCACCTATTAATATTATAGTTTTAAATTTTTTTAATATTAATAATAGTAATTATATTAGTACTCGTAATTTAATTATTAATTATATTAAAATATTAATATTAAATAGAATATTTAATTAAAGTAACTTAAAATTAATACATAATACGCAAACTCTCACCTATTAATATTATAGTTTTATTTTTTTAAGTACGGAGTATTAATTAAAATAACACTTTAATTACAACAATACACAACATTAATTACACAACAATACACAAAATAATCAAGGAAAAGAAAATAAAAATAGTCCTAAAGCTCCTTATAAACCTCATAAACATAGTGTTGAAAAAAGTAAATTAATGGACCATTTTGGACGTATTTTAAGTGGGACCCACTTTGAGTAAAGAGTCGGGTCTTGACCGAATTATATTCTACTCCGTGAGTAGATTAAAATGGTATATGGTACGTCCAAATCGGAATACGGGTGAATGAGAAATTAAATCTCAAAGTTCACATATATAATGGAAAAAATTGGAAAAAAAAATGAACTTATCCCACATTGGAAGTGTGATAAAAAAAACTTGGATTTATATATGATTTCTAAACCATAAGGGTTAAGAAATTATTACTAGAAGGCTCCCTCCTCGCGCGCGGGGGGGTGGGTGCAAATCTTCGGTTAGATTATCACACGGCCCTTCAAGACTTGTGCGTGCCCGCGACCTGCGGACACGAATGTCGTCCAAAAATCCTATTTCGGGCAGATCTAGTTTTGCTATTTTCGGCCCAAAATAATTTATTTTATTTAACTAAAAATACATACAACACATTAATTAACCATTTAAAATTTTTATTTAATTAAAACAACACATTTATTAAATTAAAACAACACATTAATTAAAATTACATACAACACATTAATTATACAAAATCATACACACATTAAATAAACCATACACACAATAAATACACAACAAAAAAAAGAAAAAAAAAAAAACCGGATCCAATCAGGTGCCGCCACTTGGCGGCACCTGACTTAAAGAGGGGCGCGTGTTTACACGCGCCCCCTTTCTTCCCACTCGCGGAGCGGGCTGGGCGCAGGGCTCCGCCGAGCCCTGCGCCCAGCCCGTTCCGCCCCGCTCGCGACCCCGGCCCCCGCCCCGCACCGCTGGAGACGACTCGCCGCCACCACCCCGACCCCGGCCCCGGCCCCGCCTATACCGCTGGAGATGGCCTTATACTAAGTAATATTTCCATAGACCTAATGTGGAATGTTTTGTTGACTACATTGTCCCCTCATCTCTTGTAGGGTTCATATGTGTCGATATGATGATGATTTAAAACCATTCGGATATTTGAGTTTGTGTTAAATTAATGTTTATTGTAAGATGATATTTTTTACTATATCAAGTTTAGAGGATTTTTTTAGATTTCGTGATATTTTGTGAGAATATGATATTAGTATATGAATAATATGATGCATTATCAATCACTACGTTTAGGAATTTCCTAGACTTGGTCTAATCAATAATCTTTCCTTTTTTTAAGTATATGGTTTGATAAGTTTAGATAGACATATTGAAATTTGAGTTTCACAAATTTTCATATCCAAACATTGTCTGGAATGGTGAAGGGTCGATTTCATGATTTTGAAAAACTGAGTCAAATAAATCCATATAAAGCCAAAGTTTATTATTATATTGGTATTTGATGATTTTATAATGTTTAAAGCTTGGAAGGTAGTCATGATTTTTGTATTAGTATAGTATTTAAATATAATTATTAAAGATGGCATTCCCAAAATTTGAATATTGCCCTTTTTTTATAGTTTTGTGAGATAATTTTAGAGCAACTTAGATATATTTTTTAGATATTTTATTATATAGATTAATTAAGATGTTGATCTTGACGATATAAAATTATTAAAGAGTCTATAGTCATCGTCAATAAGGAAGGAGCTTTCTAGAATAAAAGGAATATTAGAAAATAAAAATAAAGTATAAGCAACTTGGAATAGTATATTGGATTTGGAGGAGGGGCAGGAATACATGCCTTGTTTACGTTATGTAACATAAATTCTTCATGGTTGACACGCTTTCGAATAAATTAATTAATTAATGAATAGTATTTGGATAGTACTGGGTGTGGTATTTTTTTCTTTTTTAATAATTACGTGTGGGTTTTGGATGCACATATTACGCCAAATTAGGGATGCGGAGTTATTAAATACTACCTAGTACTACTAATTAGTGACACTTTTGGGCTTTGTTTGATATAATTAATGATTTTTATTAATCTAGTTGAGAGTTTATTCAAGAAACTAAAGTATATCTCAAATTATAGTATCTGAAAATCAGGCATAAATATTTAAATTCAGCTCAAATCGTGAATAAATATCACTTAAGTCGAGTTTATTATACGTAACAAACCAAATTTCAGCAATAATTGGTTGTTATTACTTGTAAAACATTTAATAAAACTTAACCCAAGTTCAACGTAACAAAATTAATTATACTCCCTCCGTTTTTTTATTTGTCGTTTTGGAGAATTGCACAAGAATTAAGAAATACAATAAATAGTCATTTTTTAAGCAAAAACCCCAAAACACCATTTTAATTAAATAATAACATCGTTAATTAATATTTATTACAAGCATTAACAAGAATGGTAATATTGGTAGAAAATAATTATTTGCATTGAAATTCTAAAACGACAAATAAAAGTAAACAAATTTTTTTGGCCAAAGCGATAAATAAAAAAAAAACGGAGGGAGTAATAAATTTGGATAAAAATAATTAAACTACTTTAATTTGACAAGTATTCAACTCAGCTAATTTGAAAGATTTTCCTGTACTACTAAATGTTAACTTAAACAATTAACAAATGTAATTCTTAATTACCACCTAATAACCTTAGCATATAAAATGATTAGCACGCTAACTGAAATATTTTATTTTTAATGATAATATTCTTAATAAAACTATAATAAACAATACATTTTGTGACATTTTGAATTTTTCGACCAATTTTTGAATTGTGCTTTTTAAGATGAAGGGAAAATACTTTATAAAACACATCTGCCAGATTGGAGTACTGATCTTTGTATGTCACTCATTGATTTGATTGGCTTGTGGTATTCATGAATACTTATATGAATTTCAAATCACAAAACAGAAAGCATTTATTAATGATTGTTGAAGCTGCACTACAAATCAAAAGTATAGCTGGAAACAATTATATAGTGCAGACTGAAAATGACCACAAATTTGTATGCCAATAGCGAAAAAGTTGCAAAATTTTGATTTAGAGAATGAGTATTTTATAATACTCTCTCCATTCATTTATTTTTGTTCTTAATTTTTTTTAGATATCTCCAAATAAAACTCTTTTCTCATAATGAACTTATTTTTCTCATAATTATATACCCTACAAGTACATAAAATAAAAATTTGACATAACTATCTCTCGATCACTATTTTTAAGGATATAAATATAAAAAAAATTACTTTTTCTTTTTAAACTCGGTGCAAATACCCAAGTGAGCAAAAAGAGAAGGACGAGGGGATTATTTCAGGCTTAATTCCACTTTGCACCCTATAAATAGGAGTATTTTTCACTTTGCACCCTACAACTTTTTTGATCCCACTTTGCACCCTATAAACCACAATTTCACTTCAGATTGCATCCTCGAGTAATTTCAGGACATTTTAGTCGCTGGAGTAAGGATAAATTCATCCAATCACATTAATAACCATCCCAATTTAAGGTCATTTTAGTCGTTGGCTAATTTTCCTCTTTTTTTGATTGATTTATTTTGAAATTTTGCAACATAATTTTATGTATGTGTCATGAAATTCACGTGTTACTTTTTCTTGCATTTTTTTAATTAATCTAGAAGTTCTTGCTTTTTATCTTTTTAATTAATCTAAAAGTTCTTCATATATATTGTATATTTTATTTTTCTTGTATTTGAATTGTTCTGCATATCACGTATTAATTTTTCTTGTGTTTGAAATGTTTTATTTATGTTGTAATAAAAATATTAATTATTTAGACTTTAATGTTATTAATTAATTTTCTAAGGAAAAAAATTACGAAAAATAAATTGGGATGTTTATTAATATGACTGGATGAATTTGCCCTTACTAAAATGGCCTGAAATTAATTGAGGATGCAATTTTAAGCAACATTGTGGTTTGTAGAATGCAAAGTGGAATACATTTTTTTGTAGGGTGCAAAGTGAAAAATAATCCTATTTTATAGGGTGCAAAGTAAAATTAGGCCGATTATTTCATTTGCAAAGAGTACAACTTTATTGTAGCTTTTAAAAATGTAGACATTCTAAAAGTGCGTACCATCAATATTACATGAAATCAACGAGTTCCAAAAGCATGACATGCCGTTGGGCCTAGCCCAACCATATCATATGCCATTAGAATTGTTTTCGATAAAATTAAGGCGATTATTTCATTTGCAAAGAGTACAACTTTATTGTAGCTTTTAAAAATGTATTTTTCAAGACATTCTAAAAGTGCGTACCATCAATATTACATGAAACCAACGAGTTCCAAAAGCATGACATGCCGTTGGGCCTAGCCCAACCATATCATGTTCTTTATGCCATTAGAATTGTTTTCGATTTATACAAGAAGAACCACGATAAAGGGCACTTAATTATTTGTAAGTATCAGTTAAGCATGAATTTTCACATTCTTAATTCATTTTAATTCCAATTTAGATTAGTTTTCGTACGTACTATTTTTTTTTTCAGTTCATCATTATCACTCATTCAGTTGCGTAAATAGACATCTATTTATGCTTACGTCCTTATCCTAAATTGATTGCTCCAATAAATTAGGTGTTTTCTATATTAATTCTAGCAGCTGGATTTGCATATAACTAAATTTGTTATCAAACGCCGCTTAATTATTTGTAAGTATCAATTAAGCATGAATTTTCATTGCCACCCGTTCATACTAACTAGAAATTTTCCTAATTAAGTTAAAGCTTTCAACTCCGCCCATGAAATTTAGATATGTTCGTAAAAGAATTCGAGTTCCCCCATAAAAAAAGGATTGGATAGGTATATAATTAAATTAGCTATTCTTCCAGTTCCCCCATAAAAAAAAGATTATAATAATTGAAAAAATCAATGAATGGAGAATAATAATAATAATAATAGTACGAAACAACCACTTCTTTCGGCCACAGACGACGAAGAAGAAGAAGAAGAAGAAGAAGAAGAAGAATGTAATAACCCTCCCGCGCCACAATTACGTTCTTTTGCTTCATCTTTTGTTATCGACGGAGATGACATTCCCCCGATCGATGGAATTAAAAGATTCTTCTCCGAATTTTGGTTGGAGTCTAGGAAGCTATGGTACTTGGCTGGCCCCGCCATTTTTACATCCCTTTGCCAATACTCACTTGGCGCCTTTACCCAAACCTTTGCCGGCCAACTCGGAACCCTTGAACTTGCCGCCTTCTCAATCGAAAACTCCGTCATTGCCGGTTTATCGCTAGGTGTCATGGTACGTCCGTACTAGCTACAACAAATCAATTAAAATTTCCATATATATATACTACTATATTATTGTATTGATTTTCATGAATTAATATTTGAGGGAATTACCCTTTTCATATCAAATATTTGTCTACTTTATATATTTTATACCATTTCTTTTAAAATGACACATTTCATACCAAAATTAATCAATCTTTTTCAATTTTCATACCGACGTTAAATATTGGATGGAAAGTACGCACGTGTCCATTAACTAAAAATAAAAGGGAAAAAAAAGTCACGATTTCTTAATGTGGAAGATGATGAATAGTAATATAAATTTTAAAATTTGGGGATTTCTTCAATACTTGATGAAAATGGATGAGGTTGGTGGCAAAAGAACCGTTACACCAAGGGGAATGAACGGGAGTAGGTATTAGACTGTGTATCGACCTCCTCCGCCGGCGGCGGAACAAAAACCGAAAACGTTGAAATTCGTAAATTTGAAATACAAGTGACGGGGTGGATCGAAACAACGAAATAGTGTATTATCTTTGTAGATGAGGTCAAGACGAAGTCGTAGCCACCAAGGAGAGGTTTAATGGTGGTCGGAGTCACCAGGAAATTGAAAATTACGTGTAGGTGGTGGAGATGGTAAAAAATAATTACAAAAATCCCCCCTGACCAATTGCAAATATCCCCCCTTAAGAATTCAAAATTGTGACTTAACGGACACGTGCGCCGCAAGTGTCCATTTCCATCCAATATTTAACATCGGTATGAAAATTGAAAAAGGTTGATTGATTTTGGTATGAAATGTGTCATTCTGAAAGGTGTGGTATGAAATGTATAAAGTAGGTAAATGTTTGGTATAAAAAGTGCAATTCCCTCATTAATATTTTCAGTTGGGAATGGGAAGCGCGGTAGAAACGCTGTGCGGCCAAGCCTATGGGGCCGGACAACTTAACATGCTCGGCGTCTATCTCCAAAGATCATGGGTTATCCTCTTTGGCACCGCCTTTCTACTAATGTTTCTTTATATTTTCGCATCACCATTCTTGCTAATGATCGGCCAAACGGAGAACATATCTCAGGCCGCGGGGAAGTATGCACTCTGGATGATTCCTCAGCTCTACGCTTACGCTTTGAATTTCCCTACTGCCAAGTTCTTGCAGGCACAAAGCAAGATCATGGCCATGGCCTGGATCTCCGCGGCCGCGTTGGTGTTGCACGTTATTTTGAGCTGGCTGTTGATGATGAAACTCGGGTGGGGGATGGTAGGAGGTGCGGTGATGTTGGACGCCTCGTGGTGGTTTGTGGTGTTGGGCCAGTTTGCTTATATTTTTAGTGGGACGTGTGGTGAAGCTTGGACCGGGTTTACCATGCGGGCATTTCAGAATTTGTGGGCTTTTGTTAGATTATCTCTTGCATCAGCTGTGATGATGTGGTCAGTACGTACGTACCTAGTTATAAAATTTATTAATTTATATAAATTGTAAATGCGATCGATGTTAATTTTGTTTGTTGACAGCTTGGAGACGTGGTATTTTATGGCATTGATCTTATTTGCTGGGTATTTGAAGAATGCAGAAGTTGCAGTGGCTGCTTTATCTGTATGGTATGTAAATTGGACCATTTAATTTAATCTGCAATTAATTCTAAACCAGACAGGGTAATGATGTATCTAAATCTTTCATGCATAAAAATATATATTTGTAGTACTGTTTGAAGAATGCAGAAGTTCTATATATGTACATTGTTGTTTGAAGTTGCATGTAATCGATCTTGGCACAATCTTGTTACGTTGTGCAACTTCCGTAAAGCCAATCAAATTTCAAATCTGATATATTCAATTAATTTCCATAAATCGTTAAACTTAATTTGCAGTGTAAACATATTGGGGTGGACTAACACGATCGCAGTTGGATTCAATGCAGCAATAAGGTAACACCATTTAGATTACGATGAAATAACAAGCATATATATACATACATACATTGTTTTTCGATTTCGTTAAAAATACTTGTACATGTATATGGCATGCATGCAGTGTACGAGTATCAAATGAATTAGGAGCAGCTCATCCGAGAACTGCAAAGTTTTCTGTGATGGTAATGGTAGTATCTGCCTTCACAATTGGCGTCGTGATTTCTGTATTTCTTCTCATCTTTCAACAACAATACCCTTCCTTTTTTACAAATAGTTCACAAGTTAAAGAACTTGTTTATGAGCTAAACCCTTTGCTTGCATTCTGCATTGTGGTAAACAGTATTCAACCGGCTTTATCAGGTAACTAATTAATTGTTTAAATTTCTTTATTATATAGTACTATTTTTTTTTTTTTTTTTTTTGTAGGTTTTGAAATATATATATATAGGGATATACATTACGAAATAGTACTATATATTATTAATGCAGGAGTGGCAATTGGGGCCGGATGGCAAAGTTTGATTGCCAATGTGAATATCGTATGCTACTATATATTCGGTGTTCCTTTAGGGTTAGTATTGGGTTACACACTCAACATGGGTGTCCAAGTAAGTGCTAGAGTATAAAATTACATTAATTACATTAAAAATAATTAGCATGAATTTGATGATCTGATTCTGACCACCATGTATATAAAATATTACATGAATTAGTCAACTTAAGTTTCTAATTAATTAGTTAAAATATTACATGGGTGATTTAACTTACAATTAAATTTATATTGGTCGGTACTTACGTTACGTGTTGATTCATCTTTAGGGAATATGGTACGGAATGGTAGCAGGAACGGTTGTGCAAACTTTACTGCTCTTTTGGATTGTCTATAGAACTAATTGGACAAAAGAGGTTTGCATTCATAATTGAGTTTGAAATTTTTATTTTATTTCTTTTTCATAATGAATGAATGACTAATTAGTATGTTGGGGTGAAATGTAGGCTTCCACAGCAGCTAAAAGGATCAAGCGTTGGAAAATGGAAGCAGAAACAACTAAAGCAAATGACGTGGAAACAATAAGGCTCAGTTCGGTTGGCCCGATTTGTTATTGACCCAATTGTCAATTTAGGCCAACATAACAATCAGACCAACAGTTTAATTGGAAGTTTGGGCCATATTATATAATTGCTGGGTTAATAGGGTCAATTACGTGGTCTGGCCCACATTTCTCAAGATTATAACGGGCTGCCCGTTTTTTAATCTGTCAAACAGAACAAAAATCAGCCCACGATTAAAAAGTCCAATTGAGCTAATTGAGGGCTTATTTGTTAATTTCAAGAAATTTATTCGGTAAGATGTAAGCCTAGAGGTATTATCTGGCAAAAACAGGATTAAGATGTCCCGTGTTAAACTTTCACTAACGTCAATTTTTCTCTAGTTTAATACTATAATATTTTATTAAGTTTTTTTTTTTTTTACAATTCTTTGATTAAATCAACTGTAACTGATACTTAATTAAAAAATGTTAATATTATATTAATATGACACAAAGTGAGACACCCACTTTGAATCAGGAGATCCGTGGCGCTTTTTGTGTATCTTTAATTGTTAATAGTGACATTTTAACTACCATTCTTGTTAGTAATTCAGTGGTTAAATTTGAATCATTATCACATAATCTAAAGTATTGGTTTAATTTTGTCACTTAAAAATTCAAAAAAATATATTTTCTTTTAGGGAATTGAGGTATATACTCATCGATAAGCTAATAAGCTGATTACTTGATGTAATTAGACCATCTTCAATGACCAAGTCCAAGGTCCAAGGTTAGACTTGGCTTGAAAATGACAAAACAAAACCATCTTTTCTTGACTCAAGGGCATTAGCCCTTGACATGTTGGCTTCACGCTGAAGCCAACTTGAAGGTGTGAGGAAAGCCGAGTATAACTTGCCTCACCCATTGATCAATTCACGCGCCGGGCCTTGGCCTAGCTAGTAGGTGGTCAACACTTGTACTCTCACTTAATAATAATAATAATAATAAGGGTGAAATACAATTTCCCCCCTTACAGTATGGAGGTGGTATCAGTTACCTCCCTAAAGTATCAATTGTAACACTTACCTCCCTCTGTTATAGTTTTGCAGTTTTTATTCCAGAAATACCCCCACCCCTTTCATAAATAAAAATATCTTTATTAATTTATAAAAATAAAATTGTCGCTTTATTAATTATGAATCCATTGATCCACCAAACAATATTATGTTTTAATTTCTTCAATTTTTTTTATCATACTTTTTTCAATCTCAAATTTCTTCTTCATTTTCATCTCAATTTTTTATAACCAAAAGAAGCAAAATAAATGAAGAAATTGAAATTTAATATTGTTTGGGAAATGGATGTATTCATAATTAATAAAAAAAATTGACGAAGAAATGAAAAAATTAAAACATAATATTGCTTGGTGTCAACAGTGAATTTTGCGAAAAGAATTACTCAATATTTTTAATAATAAGTCGTACCAAAAATAAATGAAATAATTATCACCAAATAAAACTTAGAAAAATATAAAGAAAAAATTGAGATAGAAATATAAAAAATTGAAACATAAAATAAAGAAAACAAATTGAAACATAAATCAAGAAAAAAATGAGACGAAATTAAAGAAAAAATTTGAGACCATAAAACCGAAATAAATCGAAAAAATGAAGAAAGTGAAATATAATATTATTTGGTGGATGGATGAATTCATAATAACATAAATATTTTTTGATAAATTAATAAAGAAATAATGTATTTGTTTCAAAAGGGACGGGGGTATTTTTTAAATAAAATGTTTAATACTATAAGATAGGGGGGTAAGTGTTACAATTAATACTTTAGGGGGGTAACTTATGCCACCCCCATACTTTAAGGGGAGAAAGTGTATTTCACCCTAATAATAATAATAATGAATGTTAAAGAAAAATGTATTTATTAATTAAAGTTTTAAGAAAAATTTATTTATTAATTAAAAAAATAAACAAAAGAAAAGAAACAACTAATTGAAAGGAAAAAAATAAAGTTGATGGCCGAGTGTGTAAAAGATTAGTATAAAAGATGAAAAATTCTTACCCAGATCGGGTTTGGCCGAACCCAAAGCAACTACATGGCAAGTGTAATACACTTGCTTTGGGATTGGATGTAACTCCCAGTAGAGTGACCAATCACAAAGCAAGTGCAATACACTTGCTTGGTGGTTGGATGGGTTTGGCCAAGCCAGGCTTGGACAAGAATTTTCCATAAAAGATTTATTTTCCCTTTCCCTTATAAAATTTAAGTAATAAAAAATAAGTATTAAACTATAGAAAATAACCATATTAGTGGGAATTGAACCCATGAATTCTTGGTCATGGAACATTATGTTTAACCACTCGACTAAGGCATCATCGACATTGCAGCACAACAATAGATTATTGTATTATTCTTTAATTGTAGAAGAAATGGAGAGAAAATAATTGTATAGATGAAAGGAAATTTTCTTGTGGATATGATTTTAGTGAAGAGAAGTACTCTTGTGTTATGATTTTCAGTTAAGGTAAGAAATGGTATTTTCCATTCTAATTTCGGACTATTATGAATGAGTTGATTATTAAGTGTTACTATTTACACGTTATTGTTGGTACTTTACATTTCCATTTAGTATATATTACTGATCGAATGAATGGTTTGCACATGATCATTCTAAAGAAGAAATCCTTTTTTAATTTTTTAAATTTTAAATTTTTATTTATTTTATGGTTTTGAAAATTTCGTCTTGCCCTCTTCTGAACATCATGAGTCAAAAAAGTAGTTTGATACAACTTGTTAGTGTTCAACTTGTGATATTTACTAATTGCTACTGATATCTTTCTACTTTTAATCATTGAAAAAACACCCCCTCCTATGTTAGGTCATCTGTCATATATATTAATTATGAGAGAATTTCACTTTTCATACCATAATTCAACCTATTTTAGGGATTTGATACCACAATTTTTTCTATCGACACATTTGATACCATAACTCAAATCAACTCGACACATTTAATACTTCCGTCAAATTGAAAACGGAATTGTCACGTGATTGTCACGTGGCCGTTAAAACTTTGCACATTTGATACCATAACTTATGTTGACTGATAATTTTACCCCATAACATTTCAGGTTACCAAAAAGCCCCACATCTCCAAATTTGGTGACGATTTTAGTCCACATTGTTGCCAAATTTCCAAATTGACTCGAATAAGACCACGTGCTGACCAATTTAGAACTTTACACATTTGATGCCATTATTTATGTTGACTGATAATTTTACCCCATAACATTTCAGGTTACCAAAAAAGCCCCACATCTCCAAATTTAGTGACGATTTTAGTCCACATTGTTGTCAAATTTCCGAATTGACTCGAATAAGACCACGTGCTGACCAATTTAGAAAATTTTACTTATTTTATTTAAATAACTAATTTAATTTATAAACAATATTAATAAATTAAATAATACATTAACATAAATATCATCAAAATTAAGAAAATATATTCTTTTTAAATATAAAATTTATATATTAGAATTAATATATTTAATATTTATTAAAATAATAAATTATATAATTTAAAACTATTAAATATTTATTAAAATATTAAATAATAAATAATTTTAATTTAAAAAAAATCCCCACCCCACCCACCACCTCCCCACCCTTCCCCCCTACCCCCGATTCCCAGGCCGCCGGCAGTGGCCTGGGATCTGAGAACCCAGGCCGACGGCATGGGTTCTGTTCGGGAATCGGGGGGTAGGCGGAGGGGTGGGTTGGGTTGGGTGGGTGGGGTGGGGATTTTTTTATTAAATTATAATTATTTATTATTTAATTTTTAATAAATATTAAATAGTTTTTAATTATATAATTTATTATTTTAATAAATATTAAATAGATTAATTCTATTATATAAATTTTTTATTAAAAAGAATATGTTTTCTTAATTTTTGTGATATTTATGTTAATGTATTATTTAATTTCTTAATATTGTTTATAAATTAAATTAGTTATTTAAATAAAATAAGTAAAATTTTCTAAATTGGTCAGCACGTGGTCTTATTCGAGTCAATTTGGAAATTCGGCAACAATGTGGACCAAAATCGTCACTAAATTTGGAGATGTGGGGCTTTTTTGGTAACCTGAAATGTTATGGGGTAAAATTAGCAGTCAACATAAGTAATGGTATCAAATGTGTAAAGTTCTAAATTCGTCAGCACGTGGTGTTATTCGAGTCAATTTGGAAATTTGGCAACAATGTGGACTAAAATCGTCACTAAATTTGGAGGTGTGGGGCTTTTTTGGTAACCTGGAATGTTATGGGGTAAAATTATCAGTCAACATAAGTAATGGTATCAAATGTATAAAGTTCTAAATTGGTCAGCACGTGGTCTTATTCGAGTCAATTTGGAATTTTGACAACAACGTGGACTAAAATCGTCACTAAATTTGGAGATGTGGGGCTTTTTTTGTAACCTGAAATGTTATGGGGTAAAATTATCAGTCAACATAAGTTATGGTATCAAATGTGCAAAGTTTTAACGGCCACGTGACAATCACGTGACAATTCCGTTTCCAATTTGACGGAAGTATCAAATGTGTCGAGTTAATTTGAGTTATGGTATCAAATGTGTCGGTAGAAAAAGTTGTGGTATCAAATCCCTAAAGTTGGTTGAATTATGGTATTAAAAGTGAAATTCTCTCTATTAATTATTAATGGTCGATTATATTCAATTGGCATGCATGTTTACATCTCTAACACACTTATGAGCTGATGTATTATACCGACCATGTGATAGATGTATTCAGGGACGGATCTACATACCCTATTGGTTGGGGGCACTACAAGAAATTGAGTTATTGGCCACCCCCTATTGAAGATGGTTGGACAAGCCGACTTCAATTAGTTTTAACCTCAGCTAAATTGAGCCGATTACAATTATTAGAACCTTTAGAAACGGCTCACTTAAGCCGATTCATTTTAGTTCAAACATTAGCATTGGCTACGGCTGATATTTACATTTTCCTTTTTATTTGTCTTTTTATTTTCTTACTCATTTTCATTTTTTTTTTAACTTTTTCCCCCTTTTTTTTCTCACACGATCAGCATTTAGACTCTCATCCACCTGCTCAGCTCCACCCACTGCTCACCTCCGCCGCTAGCTCCTCGATCACCCACTGCACATCCTCCGCCGTCAGCAGACATTTGTCTCTCATTCGCCTCTGCTCACCTCCGCCGTCAGCATACATTTGTCTCTCCTCCGCCCTCTGCTCATCTCCGCCGCAAGCTTCTCCGATCACTCGCCGTCAGCTTTAGAGTTCTCTGTAATCTCCTACACGCAATCCCTCAGGTGTTCTCCTTCACTTTCCACTTGTTCTCTTTCTTCTAAGCTGGACTCCTTGAAAAACCTAGCAAAAAAATTCCCAAAACTAAGCAAAATTCACATATGAATACAAAATTTCGTAAAGTGATTATGAGATTTACTTAGCAAGTCCTTTGAGAGCAACGATTTCGCTGTCAATGTAGGCATATAAAGCATGATACACATACGAATCATTGTACTCCACACTGAAAAAATAAAATTCAATTAGGTTTACCTGCACCTGAAATTCGAAAAAGTAGGAAAACTAAATTTAAAGAGAAATTCACTTGATTTGTTCATTAATTTTGGAAGCTAATGTTTATATTGTGTTTGGATTAGCTGTTTCAAAGATGTTCTTGTTCTAATATTGATAAGCGTGTTTCTGTTTTTGGAGGTATATTTGTTACCATTTAGTTGGATATGATTTCTGTAGTTTAACCCCTAGATAACGATTTTGAAAACAGAATTTGATGGGAATATCTCTTATAATTTTCTGTTGGGCAAAAGCTAGGTTTGGAATTTTTAGTTTCTACATATCTAATTCTAGGTTGTATTGTATTTATCCTATAATGAGATAGATGCATAATTCATCAGATCTTGAAATCGGAAACCGTATTAGTTAATAGTTTGTAGCTATATAGATGTGATATATTCTAGTTTGTAGCTACATAGATATGCTATATTCGATTTTGCTCTATTTGAATCCAAACATGCTTGAGCTAAATTTGCTTACTCATTTTTTATTTTTAACTCAATCTGTGTGTAAATAGAGCTACTAGAGTTACAATAGTTTTTTTTCCTCATAAAAGAAAAAGAAATGCAGTACTTTGCTTTGTAACGTACTTGCTATTATCGTAGATATCCATTACTTTTTCTTCATGATGAATTTTCATATGTTTTTCTTGTCTAAATATCATTCTTAAATCTAATTAACTCATATATCTTTCAGGTTTTACTTAGCAGAGGAACTGAAGGAGTTAATGTTGACATTGACTTAGGAAGATAATCAAGTGGTAGTCAAACATCTCAATTGCTGGTAAGTCGACTAACACTTGATTTTAGTTATGCGTGGATTGATCAGACCTGATGTGAAATTGCCCCTTCCCTGTTTGTGCAACTATGAATATTGTTGTTGTTTCTTGAATGGACAGTGTATATTTTTTAAGGTTTCCATGAAAATTGACATTATATATTTTGATGTTTATGGGAAGTTGTGAGGTGTACATTCATGTTTATTAGAGGTTTATAATGTCAATTGTCAATCTGAACGAACTAGGTCCAATATCTCTGCAAATTGGGTGTTTCGACTGTTTAATGAACCATACAAATTAATGACAAAATATTAATACAAACCAAACCAAATTACAACACATTAAAGTTAGCATATTTAGAGGCTGATTCTATCACACTACAGATTATATTCTCTTTCTTTTTTAGTCTTATAATCATATAAATTACTATATGTTTGATGTGATCTAAGTAATGATTAGGAGTTCATAATTAATATGATCAATACGAACACAATAATGTAAATTTTTTTGGGGTTGATGCATGTGATAATGTGGAGATCTTCAACTGAAGGGGACAATTGCATGATTAAGTAAGAGAATGCATGCACTTAAATATATAAGATAATCTGTTTGTATTTTATTTTGGCAAAAGTATTGGGTTGGACCTCTTATTATTATTATTATACACCCTGCCCTGCAATATACAGTTCAAGTGCTCCAGACTTCTACACTTAACAGCCCTTTCAATTTTTATTTTTATTTGAATTTTTTTAAAGACATTCTGTTTTTCTTTTTAAAAATAAGGTAGACAAAAGTATTTTCGAAAAAATGGACAAGAGTTGGATTGATCTAGAGAGTAAGACAACCGACTATCTACGTGGAATCGATGCTTTTTTGGAATTCGCATTTAGGAATCGGCCTAGTGATTCTTTGATTTGTTGTCCTTGTGAAAAGTGTGCCAATCGCAATATGAAAAGCCGAAGAGATGTTCGAGATCATTGTTTTTTTAATGGTTTTCTTAAAAACTATAAGAGTTGGACATACCACGGTGAGTCGTATGCACCTCGAAGACCTCAGAGTGAAGCACTTAGGTTCCAAACCAATGAATTGAGGGCTGATAGTGAAATAGGAGATGATATGGTTGGACTTGTATATGAAGCAATGGGAATGCCACATGTGTCTACCAATGAAGATGATGATACTCAAAGTTTGGAAAATGACAATCATAGTGGAGCAAATGAAGAAACACTTCAATTTTATCGTATGTTAGAAGATGCAAGTATCGATTTGTACCCCGGTTGTGGAGAGTTCACAAAGCTCTCATTCATTGTCCACCTTTTAAATTTAAAGGTGGTCTCTGGGTGGACGAATAAGTCCTTCACATTACTGCTTAATTTGCTGAAAAAGGCGTTTCCAAAAGATGTGAATTTACCAAAAGACTTTAATGAGGCAAACAAGATTACTAAGCAATTGGGCTTCACTTATGAGACATGGGATGCATGTCCAAATAATTGTATGTTGTTTAGGGGTGAAGATGAGTTCCTAGAAGTGTGTGAAATATGTGGTACTTCTAGATATAAAGGAGATAAAAAGATAGCAGCGAAGAAAATGAGATATTTCCCTTTGAAGCCCCGATTGCAAAAATTATTCATGTCATCACATACATCTTCACTTATGAGATGGCATGCAGAAGGGCGAATAGATGATGGGAAGTATAGACACCCTGCTGATTCACTGGCGTGGAAGGATTTTGACAAAAATAATGTTACCTTTTCTAATGACAGTCGTAGTGTCAGGCTAGGGCTCGCTGCAGATGGTGCTAGAAGTGTGTGAAATATGTGGTACTTTTCCTGATGCTAGTTTTTCTTCTAGAACAGGTTTGTACACTAATAGCTCTGCTTACTACAATTACTTGAATATATGATTTTTATGTTGAATTATAACTACTGCAACTTCAGCGGGTAGTAGTGATCCAAGTAGTCAAGATAAGCAAACGGGTAGAGGTCGCAGTAAAACGACTTCGTTATGGGAATCAGGAGCAAAACTCCAGCTGGTGCTAACTGATGATGGAAGAATAGATGGACCACATCGAGTTCAGTTCAAAACACAACTTGGGGTTATGGCTCGAAATGCGAACAGGTTTCCACTCACTAAAACGTCATTCAAGGAAATAGATCCACATGTCATTGATGCCTTTTGGAAGGAGATAAAGGTGAGCGATTATTTTATTATATCTAATGTCATAGTCTTTCTTTTCAATAGATTTTGCATGTTCTTAGTTTCAAGATTTTAATAGATCATTGAACTTGTAATTTAGGAGAACACAACTCTTTCCGATGAGGCAAGGAAAGTTGTTGTTGAAGATCTCGCAGCGAAATGGAAACAAGGAAAGTATAAGTTGAAGAAAAAAAGTTTTAAAGCATTTAAAGACGATACTAAGAGAATGAAGGTACTCTTAGATCATTGTGTTCCCAAGGATGAATCAGAGGCTATGCTTAAGTATTGGAATTTGGAGGAAGTACAGGTGATATTTTAGTGAAACATGTTCTTTTATGTTCAAGGCATTTATTTATTTATTTATTATTATATTGTGAGATATTATAAACATGATAATCATCATTCATCAATAATGCGCTTTTATATATATACGTTTTCTATTTTTCAGATGGAGGCGGAACAAAATGCTAAAAATATAAGCCAATACAAATTCCATCACCATCTAGGGCGAATGCCAATCTTAGAAGTAGAAAAGGAGGTAAGTTAATATTTTATTTTATAGATTTATATTAAGCACAGGCGGAACATAATTGTCATTTTTGCAAGAAGTCAACGATTTAACTGTGATTGTGTGTTGTTATAATAGAGCAAACTTATAGATTTATATTAAGCAAACTTATATATGTATATTAAGCACAGGGGATGGTTTTGCATTGAAAAAAAGGTGGAAGTGTGATTTTGATATATGTGGCATGCAAGAATATTTGTGTTGACATAATAAGACGACTCTTGTTGATTAGATTAATTAGCACAAAATTAGTACAAGATGCTTTACTTTAGTATTGATATTTGCCACTTATAGAATATGGTTTCCTGTTTTGTTATTGATATTTGCCACTTATAGAATATGGTCAATTACAAGTATACCCCTTGTTAGTGAATAGACTTTAAATACAATGTCACTGTAAATAATTGTCAATGTTTGGTCAATTAATTGACAATATCACCACCATTAGCTCCTTAAAAAAATTGACTATATCCTTCCTCTCTCTCTCTCTCTCTATATATATATATATATATATATATATATATATATATATATATATATATATATATATATATATATATATATATATATATATATATATATTAAGAGGGGCATAATTGTCATTTTTGCAAGAAGTCAACGATTTAACTGTGATTGTGTGCTGTTATAATAGAGCAAACTTATAGATTTATATTAAGCACAGGGGATGTTAACATATACATGAAAATTTGGATATTTAACTTCTTCTTTATTATGTATAGCTTTTGGCTGAAGGGAAATTTCCGTCTCGAATTGATGTGTTTGCTGTATCTCGTGGACGAAATGGAAAAGCTTCTGTCAATGAGCACACAGCTAACCTCATTGTAAGTATATTACCTTTTTTTGTAAAAGTAATTGTGTAGTTGTGCAATTCTAGGGGCTTGATAGTGTGAGTTTGTAAACTGCAGAAAGAATTGACTGAAGACATATCCAAAATACCTGAAGAAGAACGTACATGAGAGTATGATGAAAAGGTTTGGGTTGAGCATATGCGATTAGATGGTCGTGGTCGTGTAAGGTGTGGTGGACAAGGTATTAAACCCTCGCAATATCGATATGCCTTATCTGTAAATGACGCCATCAAAGAAAAGATTCGGGAAGAATTGAGTCGAGAATTAAAGGAGGAGATGAGGGAGGAAATGGAGCAAATAAAGAAGGAAAGGGAGCAAATGAGAGAGGAAAGGGAGCAAATGAAGGTGTTAATGGAACAAATGACACAAAGGATCGCTCAAGCACAAGTGGTTACATCTCAGGCCCGAAATGAAATGACCCAAGCAGTGGCTGAGGATGTGGTGTCTTATTTTGGTCTTGGCAACTTTCCTACTGCTCCGTTTAGAGCACCTATTGGTCCATTTTCTGGTGCATTTAGACCTTTTGGCGTTACATCGGTAAGAAAATCTCAAAATTGATCAATTGGTTTATCATAATTGGTTTCTTATATTATATTTAAATTCAAATGTAGGTTCCCGATGATTCTAGACCCTATGGAGTTGGTCCAAGTGGTACACCGAGTGGTTTATAAACATAAATTCTTGGTAAGTTCCTTTATCATTCAAAGTAGTAAATGAATGTTATCTTTTATCTTGTTTTGTGAATTATCTTGAAGGTTTTCTTTTTTCAGTCTACATAATTTTCTTAATTGAGAGCTGTTTTAGAATACATGTATCTAAGTTTCGGTTGACATGGTATTGAGAGACAGTTCTTGGATCATTTCATAAATGAGTTTTTTGTTATTAATTCTGTCATAATGAGCTTTTTGTTGTACTAAATAGCTATTATATTGTCTTGGCTGTGTAGGTTGCTTACGAAGAGCTGAAGTTCATCCTTGATGAAGTTAATGACTACAATATATCTTCACCAAAAATTCTCTCTTTGATTTGGGGTTACTTTTGATGATGATTTTGGTTAAGTGAATAGAAAATGACACTCGAATTAGACCCATTTGAAATATGTTTTATGTTCATTGTTTATAATAGATGATTTACTAAATTGTATTAGTGTATGTATGATATGAACAGACCAACGGCATATATGTATGTTTGCAACATTTTAATATAATTTTGGAATTTATATTGTTTTATTTTTTATAATTATATATTGCATAAATTTAAAAAAAATAGAGTTCCACACTCATAAACAACAAAAAAGCTTCAGTTAACAAATGGGTATATTGATCGGTTAGTGTGTTGCTAAAGAGTTTTGGCCACGGCTCCAATGCTTGAGGCCGAATACTTTTGGCTACGGCTCCAATGCTTGAGGCCGAATACTTTTGGCTACGGCTCCAATGGTTGAGGCCGAATGCTTTTGGCCACGGCTTCAAGCATTTAGTCAAGTTTCGGCCACGGCTCCCTTGGCCATGGCTGTTAGGGGTGGCCAATGCATTGGCCATGCCTATTAACCGTGGCCAAAGTTTTGGCCACCCTTGAAAAAAAGTCGGCCGATTAGCCGTGGCAGGGCCGTAGCCAATTAGCAATGGCCACCCTACATGAGTATTGACCACGGTTAAGAGCCGTGGCCAATGCTCGGCGTCTATCTCCAAAGATCATGGGTTATCCTCTTTGGCACCGCCTTTCTACTAATGTTTCTTTATATTTTCGCATCACCATTCTTGCTAATGATCGGCCAAACGGAGAACATATCTCAGGCCGCGGGGAAGTATGCACTCTGGATGATTCCTCAGCTCTACGCTTACGCTTTGAATTTCCCTACTGCCAAGTTCTTGCAGGCACAAAGCAAGATCATGGCCATGGCCTGGATCTCCGCGGCCGCGTTGGTGTTGCACGTTATTTTGAGCTGGCTGTTGATGATGAAACTCGGGTGGGGGATGGTAGGAGGTGCGGTGATGTTGGACGCCTCGTGGTGGTTTGTGGTGTTGGGCCAGTTTGCTTATATTTTTAGTGGGACGTGTGGTGAAGCTTGGACCGGGTTTACCATGCGGGCATTTCAGAATTTGTGGGCTTTTGTTAGATTATCTCTTGCATCAGCTGTGATGATGTGGTCAGTACGTACGTACCTAGTTATAAAATTTATTAATTTATATAAATTGTAAATGCGATCGATGTTAATTTTGTTTGTTGACAGCTTGGAGACGTGGTATTTTATGGCATTGATCTTATTTGCTGGGTATTTGAAGAATGCAGAAGTTGCAGTGGCTGCTTTATCTGTATGGTATGTAAATTGGACCATTTAATTTAATCTGCAATTAATTCTAAACCAGACAGGGTAATGATGTATCTAAATCTTTCATGCATAAAAATATATATTTGTAGTACTGTTTGAAGAATGCAGAAGTTCTATATATGTACATTGTTGTTTGAAGTTGCATGTAATCGATCTTGGCACAATCTTGTTACGTTGTGCAACTTCCGTAAAGCCAATCAAATTTCAAATCTGATATATTCAATTAATTTCCATAAATCGTTAAACTTAATTTGCAGTGTAAACATATTGGGGTGGACTAACACGATCGCAGTTGGATTCAATGCAGCAATAAGGTAACACCATTTAGATTACGATGAAATAACAAGCATATATATACATACATACATTGTTTTTCGATTTCGTTAAAAATACTTGTACATGTATATGGCATGCATGCAGTGTACGAGTATCAAATGAATTAGGAGCAGCTCATCCGAGAACTGCAAAGTTTTCTGTGATGGTAATGGTAGTATCTGCCTTCACAATTGGCGTCGTGATTTCTGTATTTCTTCTCATCTTTCAACAACAATACCCTTCCTTTTTTACAAATAGTTCACAAGTTAAAGAACTTGTTTATGAGCTAAACCCTTTGCTTGCATTCTGCATTGTGGTAAACAGTATTCAACCGGCTTTATCAGGTAACTAATTAATTGTTTAAATTTCTTTATTATATAGTACTATTTTTTTTTTTTTTTTTTTTGTAGGTTTTGAAATATATATATATAGGGATATACATTACGAAATAGTACTATATATTATTAATGCAGGAGTGGCAATTGGGGCCGGATGGCAAAGTTTGATTGCCAATGTGAATATCGTATGCTACTATATATTCGGTGTTCCTTTAGGGTTAGTATTGGGTTACACACTCAACATGGGTGTCCAAGTAAGTGCTAGAGTATAAAATTACATTAATTACATTAAAAATAATTAGCATGAATTTGATGATCTGATTCTGACCACCATGTATATAAAATATTACATGAATTAGTCAACTTAAGTTTCTAATTAATTAGTTAAAATATTACATGGGTGATTTAACTTACAATTAAATTTATATTGGTCGGTACTTACGTTACGTGTTGATTCATCTTTAGGGAATATGGTACGGAATGGTAGCAGGAACGGTTGTGCAAACTTTACTGCTCTTTTGGATTGTCTATAGAACTAATTGGACAAAAGAGGTTTGCATTCATAATTGAGTTTGAAATTTTTATTTTATTTCTTTTTCATAATGAATGAATGACTAATTAGTATGTTGGGGTGAAATGTAGGCTTCCACAGCAGCTAAAAGGATCAAGCGTTGGAAAATGGAAGCAGAAACAACTAAAGCAAATGACGTGGAAACAATAAGGCTCAGTTCGGTTGGCCCGATTTGTTATTGACCCAATTGTCAATTTAGGCCAACATAACAATCAGACCAACAGTTTAATTGGAAGTTTGGGCCATATTATATAATTGCTGGGTTAATAGGGTCAATTACGTGGTCTGGCCCACATTTCTCAAGATTATAACGGGCTGCCCGTTTTTTAATCTGTCAAACAGAACAAAAATCAGCCCACGATTAAAAAGTCCAATTGAGCTAATTGAGGGCTTATTTGTTAATTTCAAGAAATTTATTCGGTAAGATGTAAGCCTAGAGGTATTATCTGGCAAAAACAGGATTAAGATGTCCCGTGTTAAACTTTCACTAACGTCAATTTTTCTCTAGTTTAATACTATAATATTTTATTAAGTTTTTTTTTTTTTTACAATTCTTTGATTAAATCAACTGTAACTGATACTTAATTAAAAAATGTTAATATTATATTAATATGACACAAAGTGAGACACCCACTTTGAATCAGGAGATCCGTGGCGCTTTTTGTGTATCTTTAATTGTTAATAGTGACATTTTAACTACCATTCTTGTTAGTAATTCAGTGGTTAAATTTGAATCATTATCACATAATCTAAAGTATTGGTTTAATTTTGTCACTTAAAAATTCAAAAAAATATATTTTCTTTTAGGGAATTGAGGTATATACTCATCGATAAGCTAATAAGCTGATTACTTGATGTAATTAGACCATCTTCAATGACCAAGTCCAAGGTCCAAGGTTAGACTTGGCTTGAAAATGACAAAACAAAACCATCTTTTCTTGACTCAAGGGCATTAGCCCTTGACATGTTGGCTTCACGCTGAAGCCAACTTGAAGGTGTGAGGAAAGCCGAGTATAACTTGCCTCACCCATTGATCAATTCACGCGCCGGGCCTTGGCCTAGCTAGTAGGTGGTCAACACTTGTACTCTCACTTAATAATAATAATAATAATAAGGGTGAAATACAATTTCCCCCCTTACAGTATGGAGGTGGTATCAGTTACCTCCCTAAAGTATCAATTGTAACACTTACCTCCCTCTGTTATAGTTTTGCAGTTTTTATTCCAGAAATACCCCCACCCCTTTCATAAATAAAAATATCTTTATTAATTTATAAAAATAAAATTGTCGCTTTATTAATTATGAATCCATTGATCCACCAAACAATATTATGTTTTAATTTCTTCAATTTTTTTTTATCATACTTTTTTCAATCTCAAATTTCTTCTTCATTTTCATCTCAATTTTTTATAACCAAAAGAAGCAAAATAAATGAAGAAATTGAAATTTAATATTGTTTGGGAAATGGATGTATTCATAATTAATAAAAAAAATTGACGAAGAAATGAAAAAATTAAAACATAATATTGCTTGGTGTCAACAGTGAATTTTGCGAAAAGAATTACTCAATATTTTTAATAATAAGTCGTACCAAAAATAAATGAAATAATTATCACCAAATAAAACTTAGAAAAATATAAAGAAAAAATTGAGATAGAAATATAAAAAATTGAAACATAAAATAAAGAAAACAAATTGAAACATAAATCAAGAAAAAAATGAGACGAAATTAAAGAAAAAATTTGAGACCATAAAACCGAAATAAATCGAAAAAATGAAGAAAGTGAAATATAATATTATTTGGTGGATGGATGAATTCATAATAACATAAATATTTTTTGATAAATTAATAAAGAAATAATGTATTTGTTTCAAAAGGGACGGGGGTATTTTTGAAATAAAATGTTTAATACTATAAGATAGGGGGGTAAGTGTTACAATTAATACTTTAGGGGGGTAACTTATGCCACCCCCATACTTTAAGGGGAGAAAGTGTATTTCACCCTAATAATAATAATAATGAATGTTAAAGAAAAATGTATTTATTAATTAAAGTTTTAAGAAAAATTTATTTATTAATTAAAAAAATAAACAAAAGAAAAGAAACAACTAATTGAAAGGAAAAAAATAAAGTTGATGGCCGAGTGTGTAAAAGATTAGTATAAAAGATGAAAAATTCTTACCCAGATCGGGTTTGGCCGAACCCAAAGCAACTACATGGCAAGTGTAATACACTTGCTTTGAGATTGGATGTAACTCCCAGTAGAGTGACCAATCACAAAGCAAGTGCAATACACTTGCTTGGTGGTTGGATGGGTTTGGCCAAGCCAGGCTTGGACAAGAATTTTCCATAAAAGATTTATTTTCCCTTTCCCTTATAAAATTTAAGTAATAAAAAATAAGTATTAAACTATAGAAAATAACCATATTAGTGGGAATTGAACCCATGAATTCTTGGTCATGGAACATTATGTTTAACCACTCGACTAAGGCATCATCGACATTGCAGCACAACAATAGATTATTGTATTATTCTTTAATTGTAGAAGAAATGGAGAGAAAATAATTGTATAGATGAAAGGAAATTTTCTTGTGGATATGATTTTAGTGAAGAGAAGTACTCTTGTGTTATGATTTTCAGTTAAGGTAAGAAATGGTATTTTCCATTCTAATTTCGGACTATTATGAATGAGTTGATTATTAAGTGTTACTATTTACACGTTATTGTTGGTACTTTACATTTCCATTTAGTATATATTACTGATCGAATGAATGGTTTGCACATGATCATTCTAAAGAAGAAATCCTTTTTTAATTTTTTAAATTTTAAATTTTTATTTATTTTATGGTTTTGAAAATTTCGTCTTGCCCTCTTCTGAACATCATGAGTCAAAAAAGTAGTTTGATACAACTTGTTAGTGTTCAACTTGTGATATTTACTAATTGCTACTGATATCTTTCTACTTTTAATCATTGAAAAAACACCCCCTCCTATGTTAGGTCATCTGTCATATATATTAATTATGAGAGAATTTCACTTTTCATACCATAATTCAACCTACTTTAGGGATTTGATACCACAATTTTTTCTATCGACACATTTGATACCATAACTCAAATCAACTCGACACATTTAATACTTCCGTCAAATTGAAAACGGAATTGTCACGTGATTGTCACGTGGCCGTTAAAACTTTACACATTTGATACCATAACTTATGTTGACTGATAATTTTACCCCATAACATTTCAGGTTACCAAAAAGCCCCACATCTCCAAATTTAGTGACGATTTTAGTCCACATTGTTGCCAAATTTCCAAATTGACTCGAATAAGACCACGTGCTGACCAATTTAGAACTTTACACATTTGATGCCATTATTTATGTTGACTGATAATTTTACCCCATAACATTTCAGGTTACCAAAAAAGCCCCACATCTCCAAATTTAGTGACGATTTTAGTCCACATTGTTGTCAAATTTCCGAATTGACTCGAATAAGACCACGTGCTGACCAATTTAGAAAATTTTACTTATTTTATTTAAATAACTAATTTAATTTATAAACAATATTAATAAATTAAATAATACATTAACATAAATATCATCAAAATTAAGAAAATATATTCTTTTTAAATATAAAATTTATATATTAGAATTAATATATTTAATATTTATTAAAATAATAAATTATATAATTTAAAACTATTAAATATTTATTAAAATATTAAATAATAAATAATTTTAATTTAAAAAAAATCCCCACCCCACCCACCACCTCCCCACCCTTCCCCCCTACCCCCGATTCCCAGGCCGCCGGCAGTGGCCTGGGATCTGAGAACCCAGGCCGACGGCATGGGTTCTGTTCGGGAATCGGGGGGTAGGCGGAGGGGTGGGTTGGGTTGGGTGGGTGGGGTGGGGATTTTTTTATTAAATTATAATTATTTATTATTTAATTTTTAATAAATATTAAATAGTTTTTAATTATATAATTTATTATTTTAATAAATATTAAATAGATTAATTCTATTATATAATTTTTTTATTAAAAAGAATATGTTTTCTTAATTTTTGTGATATTTATGTTAATGTATTATTTAATTTCTTAATATTGTTTATAAATTAAATTAGTTATTTAAATAAAATAAGTAAAATTTTCTAAATTGGTCAGCACGTGGTCTTATTCGAGTCAATTTGGAAATTCGGCAACAATGTGGACCAAAATCGTCACTAAATTTGGAGATGTGGGGCTTTTTTGGTAACCTGAAATGTTATGGGGTAAAATTAGCAGTCAACATAAGTAATGGTATCAAATGTGTAAAGTTCTAAATTCGTCAGCACGTGGTGTTATTCGAGTCAATTTGGAAATTTGGCAACAATGTGGACTAAAATCGTCACTAAATTTGGAGGTGTGGGGCTTTTTTGGTAACCTGGAATGTTATGGGGTAAAATTATCAGTCAACATAAGTAATGGTATCAAATGTATAAAGTTCTAAATTGGTCAGCACGTGGTCTTATTCGAGTCAATTTGGAATTTTGACAACAACGTGGACTAAAATCGTCACTAAATTTGGAGATGTGGGGCTTTTTTTGTAACCTGAAATGTTATGGGGTAAAATTATCAGTCAACATAAGTTATGGTATCAAATGTGCAAAGTTTTAACGGCCACGTGACAATCACGTGACAATTCCGTTTCCAATTTGACGGAAGTATCAAATGTGTCGAGTTAATTTGAGTTATGGTATCAAATGTGTCGGTAGAAAAAGTTGTGGTATCAAATCCCTAAAGTAGGTTGAATTATGGTATTAAAAGTGAAATTCTCTCTATTAATTATTAATGGTCGATTATATTCAATTGGCATGCATGTTTACATCTCTAACACACTTATGAGCTGATGTATTATACCGACCATGTGATAGATGTATTCAGGGACGGATCTACATACCCTATTGGTTGGGGGGAAGGGGGCGGCGCTTGGCTCCACCCCAAGATTTTGGAATTTTTTTTTGGCAAAATTGTAAAAAAATCTCAAATTAATTAGTGATTTTGAATTTTCGTCTCGAATTATATTATTTTATAAAATTTTGTCCTGTAATTTAATATTTTACTGGAATATTGTCCCAAACTAATTACTAATTTTGATTTTTCGTCCCAAAATATATCAACTCGTCGAATTTGATCCCGTAATTTACCATTTTGCATGAATTTAGTCCCAATATCAAATTTCTAATTCATTGAAAATAACGGTTCAATCTTGTAATTAGTGTGGGATGAGTTCTCCAATATTGTATAATTGTTCATGCTAAAATTTGCCATGTCATGACATTTAAGCAACCATGTGGTAATTTAACAAATTAAACACATGCGCAATTTTTGTTCATAATTAACAGTGTGATGATATTCCAAAAAAATATTAAATCGCGGGATAAAATTCGGTGAGATGATATAGTTTAGGACAAAAACCTAAAATCACTGATTAGTTTGTGACGTGTTCTGCAACTTTAATTTTTTTTATCCTACATGGTTTATTTTATTGGTAGTGCGCATGCATTGATTTGCATTGGTAAAATGGTGTCACTAATTCAATAATTAAAATATTCATTATTTTAAATGACTATTGTTTTAGTTTAGCAATTTAATTGTAAATCACTTTTAGCTGTTATTACAATTTATTATACTAATTGTAAATGTAATTAAGTCTCAAAAGTTTCAAAGTCTTAAACTAATAACAATTAGTACTCTTTTATTAAACGAGATATTAAATAAAATTAGTTAATTATTTGTATGATGTGTAAAACTTATGTGTTAGTAGTCGATATTAGTTTATCTGAATTATCATATTTTCTTTTATTTATTTATTTGAAAGTAGAGCTCTATGCAGATGGATTTTGGCCCGGTCTTGCGAGGTCGGACCGAACCCCTTTCAAATGAGATTTCGTCAGATTCAAGAAACTCAACACAATTCTATTCATAGATTTACATCCAAACTCTTGAAACATATATATAAAATATTGATTTGACACATACCATCTATTTTTTGTATCCAAATTAATCTCTAAAAAAGACATTGATTTTACACCTATTACTTTTTTTTCTTCCCAAACCCTAATATTTTTAATTTTTTCAAACCACAAAACCCAACATTCGAAACGTAACCAAATGAAATTTCAAAAGTTTTACCGGAATCACCCAAACCATCTTTCTAAAATCAAGACCCGCGAAATCGTGTCAAAATCCTTCCAAATAGGCCCTAATGAATTTTGTGAAAAATAAACTTAGAGACAGGATATAAGATCAATATAATGGATTTTACTTATTTTTGATTACTTAACACTGAGAAGAAATATTGAGAAATTTTGTATTGGTTGATTCATAGATGATTAAATTATGATATGGGAAAACGTTATCCATACTTCCAATATCTTCTTCAATTTAAATTTTTTAGGCCTTGTAAATAATTTAAATTAATAATACTTTTTCTATTGATATATAATAAAACTCGGCCCTCTCAACTTCTAAATTTCGGATCCCCAAAATATGAATTTTCTAATAGTTGAAAAATGGTAAAGGCATCTCCTATGTACAAAGGGAAGTTGGATTGGGATTTAGACGGGTGAAAAAATAAAAAAAAAATGAATAAAGGGGTGGAAAGGGGAAATTGGCTTGAAGGGATATACCCACCGCTTCAAGCGGTTCAGCGCTCTTCAAGCGTCGCCCGCCCAGCCCATTTTATTTATTTTTAATTTTTGTTTTTTTTCTTTTTTAATTAAAAATCCTTTTAATTTAAAAAAAATATTCTTTAAAATACCTTATTAAATAAAATGTAACTCTTATTTAATCTTAGTTTTATTTAATTTGTGTACTATTTTTAAAAAGTTAATTTTAGTATAAAAAGTTAATTTTAGTATAAAAATATAACTATTACTTAATAAAATCAAATTTAATGTAAATTTAATGTAACTATTATTTTGGAAAATTTAATGTCAATATTAAATTATTTTTATTATTTCCAAATCATGTCAATCAAGTATTTAATTGTTGTATTATTGTGCACCAATTTTAAAATTCTTTTAAAAGTTAATTAGTTGTTGTATTATTATGTACTTTAAAAAAATTATTGGTTGTCAACTATTTAGTTGTTGTATTGTTGTGTGTTTTTTTTTTAAAAAATATTGGTTGTTATTGTTATTATTAATGTCAATCTTAAATTATATCTTATTGTTATTTATTATTTTTTTTATTATTGTTTAATTTTTATTATTATTATTATTATTGCTATTATTATTATTAAGTGAGAGTGGGGAAAATGAGAATTTTAATTAAATGGAATTGATAGATTGAATCATTTTAGATGACTTATGAAAAGGAAAGGGGAAGCTGGACTTGGAATCTGAGGGGAAGCTTGACTGAGTGAGGGAAAGCTGAACTTGGTCTGAAGACATCACTGGAGATGCCCTAAGAGCATTGAATAGTTCGAACGAGGGGGTGAAATGTTACTTATCCTACATAATTAGGAAGGGAGGGGGGTTAAAAGTGTACTTTTACAAGGGTAGTTTAGTCCATATATATTAAACCCAATGATTAAGGGCATTTCTAATGACCAGTGGGGAGATTTTCTAGAGGGTATATGGGGGGAAGGAGGAAAAAATTCATCTCTAATAACTAGGGGGAGAGGGTATTCAGACTAAAGGGACCCTGGAGGGGAGAAATTATTTAGTACAACCGCTGCTCCACGTCATCAAGTACACGTGGTGCAGCCCACCAATACACTTGGGACATGTGGATTAATAATCCACATAACCCATGTTCTGGGAATGTGAACACAATTTTCTGAATTCCTATTTTTTTGGAACATGGCTAGAATATGGGGTGGTGTGGATTATCAATCCACATGTCCCAAGTGTATTGGTGGGCTGCACCACGTGTACTTGATGACGTGGTGCAGTGGTTGTACTAAATAATCTCTCCCTGGAGGGAGCATGGAGGAAGGGGGAGGGGGAGCTTCTCCCATCCAAGCCCCCTCCCTCACATGCTATTTTTTATTTATTTATTTATTTTTTATTTGGTTTTTTTATTTTTATTTAAAAATAAAAAATTCCTAAAATTTGTATATTATTTGGATAATTATTTTTAATTATAAAAATATAACTTTCATTTCATTTAACTAACACTATTATTTTAATATTGATTTGTTTTAATAATTTTGGGGTTGTATTTATCACCCAAAACTAATTCTTTCTAAAAATTTAAAATAATACAATACAATCATGAAATCATGTTCGACTACAATTTATAAAATTTATAATTAAATGAGTTTTATAGAATGAGTCATTAGAGATGACTAAAAAACTAGGGAGAGGGGAAGAGGGAGAGGGTGTTCCTTCTCGGAGTCACTAGAGATGTTCTAAGTGATTTCACAATTTTTCTAACACTAGAAAAGTAATGGGTCTTTTTGTTTGGTGTTTTCCAAAAAATTTCTGATTTGATAAAATGCCAAACAAACATGTTTTCTATTTTCTAAATAAATTTTTCATCTCTCAATTTTCTCAAACTACTCTTTCAAAAACCAAATAAACAACAATTTTCTTATCTCTAAATGAAACATATACAAACTCTACTCTTATTTTGACATAAAGTAACATGTCTCTTACACAATTTATCTCACAACAAACATTATTTGACATAAAGTCTTACATATCTTACACTTACAACATAACTCTTCCAAAAAAAACATACACCTACTTTATTTATCAAACGACACTCTCAAAACACAAACAAATAACCTTATGCAAATCGAGATTATTTCACAAACTTTCACTACTCTCCCAAATTACTTTCTCAAACACCAAATAAACAGGCCCAATGAGTTTCCTATAACATTAATTTTATTTTTTATTTTTTTAGAACCATAACATTAATTAGTTTTGGAAGGGAATGTTACACGTTCCACTACAAGAAAGTCGAGAAATTTCGACAGAAATGGATCGTCAAAATCAAATTTAAATTTCTCGACTGAAATTTCGACGAAATTATTCCATCGAAATTCCGTCGACTTTTTATTTTTTTATTTATTTTTTTCTTTTATGTTGTTATATTTCGACGGAATAAACCCCGTCGAAATTTATAAAATTTCGATAGGTTGAAATTTCCGTCGAATTTTTTTTTTAGTTCTCACGACAATGTTGAATTTCGACGGACAAAATTCTGTCGAAATATATTTTTTTTCCTTTATGTTGTTATATTTCGACGGAATAAAATCCGTCGAAATTTTTTTTCCCTTTTTTTTCACTTCTCATGAAAATGTTGAATTTCGACGAATACTAAATATGTCGAAAATTTTGAAATTTTTGAAGGATTATTTTCCGTTGATTTTTTTTGTTTTTATATCTTAATTTCAATAGATTATTTCGATCGAATATATTTCGGTTGAAATTATTTCGACGAAAAATTTTTCTGTCAAAAATTTAATTAAAATTTCAACAAATTTTTTTCCGTCAAAATTTCTCAATTTTCTTGTAGTGTTCTATACCGGGAGGTACAAAAGCGTCCTTTATTAGTGTGTTATAACCTAATTGTCCAATATTCATGAGGATTAATCTTCTATTCCAATTTAATGTCACGTCTGTGTAACTCACTCATTGCCGCAGGTTCATCCGCTATTACGTTGGCACAACCAAACTTGTAATTGGACAATTAATTTAGTTAATTATATAAGTTAATTAATTGCATCATCAGATGGGGTCTAAGTGTACAATTTTAGACTGGAACCCCATGTGAACAAGATAATTTTGTTTCACATGCATGTTTGTCATCAATATTCCATGTGCAACTTATTCAAACGTGCCCAGCTGATTGAACTCCCTCTTTTAATATACGGCACCGATCACAAGCTTTAAGTTAACACTCGAATATTCTTATATTAATTATATAAGTATAATATTTGAATCTTTATATGGAACCATCGATCTTATATCGAGTAATATGATTTAAGAAACCCAAAGAATATGTGCCTGTTTGTTTGGTGTTTGGAAAAGTAGTTTGAGAGAGTAGTGGAAGTTTGTTTGTTTGATGTTGGGGAAAGTAGTTTGGGAGAGTAGTGGAGGTTTATGAAATAATCTTTATTTGTGTAATGTTGTTTGTTTGAGTTTTGAGAGAGTGGTGAAAAATAAAGTAAGTGTAGATAATTTTTTAGTTAGATTGTAGATGTAAGATGTGTAAGACTTTATGTCAAATCCTGTTTGTTATGTAAGATATATTGTGTAAGAGATATGTTATTTTATGTCAAATCAGAGTATAGTTTGTATAGGTTTTGTTTAGAGATAAGAAAACTGTTGTTTGTTTGACTTTTAAGAAAGTAGTTTGAGAAAATTGAGAGATGAAAAATTTATTTCAGAAAGTAAAAATCATTTTTGTTTGACATTTTCCAAAAAAAAAAAAAATTTGAGAAACACCAAACAAACAGGCTTTATGTGATCATTAATTAATCCATTGCCATAATATGGTTGATCATATTATAAGAGTTCATCAGCTTAATTGTAGTAAACTAGTTGAGATATAAATGTCGCACATGAATTGTATATTAAGATAAATTACTCCTTATATGGTTATGGACAATTTTATTTTCCTCAAATGTCATTTTAGCCATGGATCAAAATTTTCATCTTTTTCGTCGAAAATATTGATTTTTTTTTTAATCAATTGAAGCGAAAATAATATGTATTTTTGAAAGTCTATATTTATCTTGAAACTTTTTTTTTTCTTAATTTAGTAATTTTTTTCATAATTTTTTCTAGCTTTTCCGAAATATTTTAGAAAACTTTTCAAAATGTTTCATAAATTTATCTGATCGAAATATATATCGAAAACGAAACTTTGATCCAATATTTAAGGTGAGTTAGGCCCTAGTCATATGGACTTAGCCCAATCATTGTTTGCTATCCTAAATTACGTTTTAGTAGAAATTGAAAAACGTAATACTCCGTATTAAAGTTCACAACACTAACTTCAAAATTTATTTTATTAATTTATTCGGGGTAAATGCACGATACTATCTTTTGTTATGTAACAAAACTACCTTATAAATTTTTTGCACCAAACTCCCTTGTACTTTCAAAATCATGCATCAAACACAACTATATACTACTTACCTCATTTTCTTCTCCCTTTCTTACTTATAATTAGAGCCAAACACAACTCCTTCATTCCCTCCATTTTTACAATTCTTCCTAACTTTCTTCTTCCTTAAAAAACCAGGGAAAATTGGTTTTCCTTTTAATAATTAAATCTGGCGCTGGCGGTGGCATGGTGAGGTGGAAAAAATTTGCCACGTGGTAGCCATTTTGGAAAAACCCCCAAAATTAATTTTCCAGTTGACGATTATTGAAAAAGACATCAATTTTCGATAAAATGTGGACTAAAATTGCGATCAAATAAACTAAAAATTACGGGTATAGAAAATTATAAGACCAAAATTGCCGTTATAAAAAGGTTATAGAATATATCAGGGAAAATTAAGGGACGTAAAATGCTTTTTTGCCTACCGAATATCAGTCAACCACTGAATATTTAAATAAATAAATTAATTGAAAAAAATATACTAAAATTTATATTTTGTCGTCAGTCACACCCAGTACGCGCCATTTTCAAGGGATATGTTCATACAAAATCTATAATAAAGAAACATATCAAGATATTTAAAGTATTTAATATGGTACAACTGTTTATAATTAAATATTCATATCGTGTTATAGTGTACGTTATAGACCTGTTAATTATTTACTAATTTATCTGAAGATCCAGAAAGACAATAATTAACGATAAAAAGACAGGTAATAATTATACAATTAACGAAATGGTGACATTTTTCTTTTTCTTTTTCTTTTCAATGAGGTGTATTCATGTGCCAGCCAGCGTATTTCCACATCGATAAATTCTAGGATTCAGGGATATATACCTCCATTATACAGTATACAAGTTCCAATCTCCATGCTTGGATTAGTACCCCCAAAGTCCAAATCCCTATTAGATAATTTCACTTTGATACCATAATTCTATCTACTTTAGGAATTTAATACTACAATTTTTTATACCGACACATTTGATATCATAATTCAAATCAATTTTGCACATTTAATACTTTCGTCAAATTAATGACGGAATTCCACGAGAATGTCACGTGGCCGTTAAAACTTTACATATTTGATACCATAACTTATGTTTACTGATAATTTACTCCATAACATTTCAGGTTACCAAAAAAGCCTCACATCTCCAAATTTAGTGACGATTTTAGTCCACATTGTTGCCAAATTTTCAAATTAACTCGAATAAGACCACGTGCTGACCAATTTAGAAAATTTTACTTATTTTGTTTAAATAATTAATTTAATTTATAAACAATATTAATAAATTAAATAATACATTAACATAAATATCACCAAAATTAAGAAAACATATTCTTTTTAAATATAAATCTATATAATAGAATTAATATATTTAATATTTATTAAAATAATAAATTATATAATTTAAAACTATATAAAATTTATTAAAATATTTAATAATAAATAATTTTAATTTTAAAAAAAATCCCACCCACCCCACTCACCACCTCCCCACCCCTCCCCCTACCCCCGATTCCCAGGCCACCGCCAGTGGCCTGGGATCAGAGAACCCAGGCCGACGGCCTGGATTTTTCGATCCAAGCCACCGCGGCCAAGGACCGAAGACCTAGGCCGCCGACCGCCGGCCTGGTAATCGGCCTGGTAATCGGGCTAGGTAGTTCTTTTATATTAAATATAATATGTTCGACACACCGAAAGAAATTATATGTATTTTGGAAAATAACAAAAAATGAAAAAATGTCACCGGCGTGGACCCCTTTTATGCCATTTAGTATCTGATTCAAAAGATATATAGATCTTATGATCGATCTCCATTTGATCATGATCCTTAAACTCGATTAAATTTAAAAATATTAATTAATGTCACATTCTGTACGTAATTTAAGGTACGTATTTAATTACTCAGTCAACTGAACAATTGGGCGGGCTAATTACTACATCTATCTCATGGATGTTTTTCTGACATATATATTCAATTGACAGCGAACTTCCCGATCGTGTTTCCATAAATTAATCAACCATAAAAGAAAAAAAATTATGATTTTGGTTACAGATGGTGTGTTCTTTAATCATATATTCTACATATCAACGCGTTCAAACACTAATACTATACTCTACTTTGTTCAACCATTTTGGTGTGGGGCAAGGATATGCTAGCTACTCCCATTACACTTGAATTTAATTCTTTAATGGAAAAACACACTTTGCCCCCTCAAACTTTGAGTATTTTTTAATTCCCCCCTCCCCCTCCCCTCAATCTTTCTTAGTTAGTCATCGGTTAAAAAATTTACGGTAAAATTTCATGATTTCTTTTTTCTGTGCTCCGCTACATGGGTATCTCTAAGGGTAAAAAAGTCTTTTCAAAATTATAAATTACACTAGCTAGAGTTACTACAATGACGATGGTAAATATCGTACTACTTAACAACAAACAATGAGAATTAATTTGAAAGTTAAAATTACAAGTTTCATCGATCGAGAACACTAAATAATTAAATTAATTATTATCTTTATTTTTATATAAATAAACCCAAACAGTAAAAGAAAATTCGGCCAAGTTTGAGAATCTTCAACTTTTGAAATAGCTGAGGGGGTATGTGCAAAATAGAAAAGATTAAGGAGGAAAATGTAAGAACACTCAAAGTTTAGGGAAGGAAAGTGCATTTTCCCTTTCTTTCTTTAATTAATTATCGTCCCACAATAATTAATATCTGGCTAACAGCCCACTCTTCCTTGATCATGTAATATATATAGATCCCAATTTCGAAAGAAGAGAAAGCACACCATCAAACCAGAGAATTAAATCACATTTCTCCAATATAGATATATATATAATTTCTGTGCCTGATTAAATTAATTAAAATGGAGGACAATTATTCAAAGAAGCAGGCACTTCTGACCATCCCCAATGAAGAGGAAGATACAGTACCAGATCTTATGTCTCAAAAGTATCCTTCTGCTTACAGATTATCAAATTTGTCATTTTTCGCATCTTTCGTCGCCGACGATCAAGACATTTCCCCGATCAACACTGTTACTGAATTCCTCTCCGCTTTCAATGTCGAGTCCCGGAAGCTATGGTACTTAGCTGGCCCCGCCATTTTCACATCCCTCTGCCAATACTCACTCGGCGCCTTCACCCAAACCTTCGCCGGTCATGTTGGCACCCTCGAACTCGCCGCCTTCTCCATTGAGAATTCCGTCATCGCCGGCCTATCTCTCGGCGTCATGGTAAGTTCATTGCTCCTCCATTTGTTTCTTTTACAGTAGTTTTGTTGATTCGATCGGATGAATAAATTGAAAACAGCTTGGAATGGGAAGCGCGGTAGAAACGTTATGCGGGCAAGCCTTCGGGGCGGGACAGTACGACATGTTGGGTGTCTATTTACAGAGATCCTGGATTATCCTCATTGGTACTGCATTTCTGCTAATGTTTCTCTACATTTTCGCAATGCCATTTCTCCTAGTGATCGGCCAGACACAGAGCATCTCGATGGCCGCGGGGAAGTATGCGGTGTGGATGATTCCTCAGCTCTTCGCTTACGCGTTGAATTTTCCGACCGCCAAGTTCTTGCAGGCGCAGAGCAAGATCATGGCCATGGCCTGGATATCTGCGGCGGGGTTGGTGTTGCACGTAGTGCTAAGTTGGCTGATGATGCTAAAACTCGGCTGGGGTATTGCTGGGGGTGCGGCTATGCTCGACGCCTCGTGGTGGTTCATAGTGGTGGCGCAACTGATTTATATATTTAGTGGGACTTGTGAAAAAGCTTGGCCTGGATTCACTTTAGAGGCATTTATCAACCTTTGGGGCTTCGTCAGATTGTCTCTTGCTTCAGCTGTAATGATGTGGTACGTACGTGAGATAATCCAACGTATATAACTTTCGGTGCATTATAATTAATAAATTGGTCATTTGAAATTTGTATAATGTAAAATTAATTGGAGTTAGGGATTATATTAATATATAGTTAGTATTTTAATTTGACCATCTATTTCATTGGTGCTGCGCGTGCAGCCTTGAAATATGGTATTTTATGGCATTGGTTCTATTTGCTGGATATTTGAAGAATGCTGAAGTTGCTGTGGCTGCTTTATCCGTATGGTAATAAGTAGTTAAATTTATTATATATGATCATATCATAATAATTGTCTAATTAATACTGATAAAATCCTTGCATGCATGCCTCGATCAATTATTTATTTACCTTTATATATGCAGTGTAAACATATTGGGGTGGACAAACACGATTGCTGTTGGATTCAATGCAGCTATTAGGTATACAATTAATTAGTATGTATATATATAGTATTTATTTTTTGCAAAAAAAGAAGTAACTATATATATATTATTTCAATTATATATATGTATTTGCAGTGTAAGAGTGTCGAATGAATTGGGAGCATCTCATCCAAGAACAACAAAATTTTCCGTTGTGGTGACAGTTATATATGCCTTCTTGATCGGCCTCGTAGTTGCAATTTGTCTTCTCGTTTTCCAGAACGAGTACCCTTCCTTATTTACCGACAGTTCCCAAGTCAAAGACATTGTCTATGAACTCACCCCGTTGCTTGCATTTAGTATCGTCGTGAACAGTATTCAACCAGCTCTGTCAGGTACGTATTAATTCATTCTAGTATTTCATAATTAATTAAAATGTTGTTACAATTATCTAATTTTATTTATTTTTTTATGTAATGAATTGTAAATTTGTAATGTAGGTGTGGCTATTGGAGCTGGATGGCAAGCTTTGATTGCCAACGTGAATATAGTATGCTACTATGTGTTTGGTGTTCCTTTAGGTCTAGTCTTGGGTTATACACTCAATATGGGCGTCAAAGTAAGTATACATATATATCTATCTATATCATTTCAATTTCCATTTTTGACAAGTGGAATTTTCAGGGCATTTGGTACGGAATGGTAGCTGGAACAGTTGCACAAACGGTGTTACTCTTTTGGATTGTTTACAGAACAAATTGGAACAAAGAGGTACATACGTATATATGCAGATGCAGGACAATATATAATTAATTAATTAATTAATTAATTAATTGCATATATTTTATTAGTATTTATTTTTGCTTTTGGACTACATGCATATTGTTAAATAATTAACTACGTGTGGGTTTCAATGGATGCAGGCTTCCATTGCTGCCAAAAGGATCAGTTACTGGAGAGCCCAACAAAATGCCAAGCCAAATGATGTGGAGAAATTAATTAGCTAATTAATTAAATAAGATAATAATAGAGATTAATTTTTCGAAAATTTTGGCATGATATTGTATTCAGAGAAACAATTCCTTTGTTTTTATTTATATCATTTCAATAATTAAATTTTTATATTAGTAGTAGACATCATCAGATTCTATACCCTTTTTTTTAGGTTTATTAAGGATTTAATCTCTCGTTTCAGGTGCGTTGAACACATTTATAGAAGAAAAATTCGCATAAACTAAGTATTTGAATCTTTTTATAAACTTTATATACATAAACCAATAATATCTCCACAAAATAGTTTTATGTAGATTTCACATAATATTGAGAGTATCTTGCATTTTGTCCTGAAAATGACATTTTTTATAAGACAACGCAAGTGAAGTTGAAGTAGTTTAGTACAATTTTTTTTAGATGGTAAATACATCATCACATCAATCAATATATCGAATTGAATCTATTAATTGGTATTGGTGTCAAAGTAAACTCTAGCATGTAGAGATTGTCCTTGAAGTCCACTTCAATAATTGAGTCATCAAATAAATAAAAAAGGTCCACTTCAATAAATTCGTGCGTAACAGCTTATAGACCTTCCTAAAAAAAAACAGCTTATACCTTGTGAAATCTCTTTTTCCTTATAATGCAATATTTCGGTCCCCTGCGCGCCCTGGTGAAGAAATTATAACTCACCACAGCTCAATTTAGATAAGATGCTTAATCATTAATTGGCCTCAACTGCAAACAAGGACGCCCATCTCCTCTATAAATATATATTTTTCTTTCTTCTTTTATGAATCTCAGATTTGATAGGTGAGTTTCAGTAATATTTCTTGGAGATTGACCATGTTATTATTTGTTACTTTCATTGACCTTTTCTTTTTCTTGGTAATTATATATTTCTTAGGAATTGTAGGCAAATTCTCAATTATTTAAATTAGTAATTCAATTTTTTTTATTTTATTTTAATCTAACGGACAGTTTGTTAAGATGAGATTGGTATAAACGTGTTTCACTTATCGTGTAAATAAATTGAGTATATCGGAGCCACGTTTGAACTAAATTACTAAGAAAGTGGCCTATATGATCAAGATACATATATGTAGCTCGATTTTCTGGGATTTATTTTTATTTTTATTTAGTAATATAAGCATTATTATAAGAAATGTTAAGAAGTAGTTTGGTAAAATAAAAGATAAAAAGAATAAAGGACATATATTGGAGACTTGGCCAAACATAGGACATTACATACCACTAGATGTGTCTCCAACATAAATGAAATTACATGGTTCTGTGTGTGGTCCTTAAAAAGATACTGTGGTGGTAAAAGATATCTCAAGTCGATCGATTTTCTATGTATTTGGTTATAAATTATTTTCGTTATGAACCCATTGGAAACATTCTTTTTGAGATTAAGTCATGTTTCTAAAATCTTCATTTATTTTTGCAAACTCTGTTGTTTATCTTATTTTCACGCATTTTCTTCTTCTTAGTTTTCATCTAAACTCGATGATGTTATGGTTAATTATGAAAATAAATACATGTCCCCATATCTGGTGAGATCAATATTATATTGGATATAAGTCTAGGCATGGCAAGATGGGTTTGGACCCGCGGGCCGGTCCGTGACCCGTCCAGAACCAACCCATTAATTTTTATGTTTGTTGGGTTGGGTTGGTCTTGGGTCAACTTTATAATTAATGGGTCTTTAATGGGTCTCCTGGTTGGTCTGTTAATGGGTCTTGTAAAAACAAAAGAAAACTAAGTATTGAGCCCAATTTAAAAGCAATTTTGCTACTATCTTTAATTCCAAAAAAAATCATATTATATCTTGTTTGCTATCATAAAATTGAAATCCTAGACCCAACTTTTCTTATTTTGTAATTACTAACCCATTATTTCGAAGAAAAAAAATTAAATTATTAAAATATCTTAAAATCGTTGGTGTTTTCTATACCAATTTCATGGCCACTTTTGACTAATAAAATATTAGTATCAACTTTCAAAAGGGTATTTTTATTTATTTTTACGCAATATATTTCCTATATTTTTATTCCTTTATATTTCTTAGATATAAGAGAATAATAAAAATTATATTTTCAAATCATATAATTAATGTTTCATAATTTGCATGTTGACTTTATTCTTTCAAATCTTGGTTTCAATTATTCCCATTTTTTAACCCATGTTACAACAATTTTATGTGGATTATTGAAGGGAAAAAAAAAGATGAGGATTAAAGGGTCGACCCGACCCGACCCAATAAAGACTCAACCCGTTTACGACCCGACCCATTTTCGGGCCGTTATCACAGACCCACTGATAATCCGGCCCATTTCGACCCAACCCAAACCCGGCCCGACCCGCCCATTTGCCAAGTCTAGATATAACTATAAGCCATCAACCTCAAAGTTTACGATACACAACTCATTTGAATCTTCAATAACTCCATTTAATTTGAATCTTCAATATATTAAACAAAGTCTGGTAATTTAATTAAATTTGATGTTCAACTGTACTATTATAGCAAGCCCATGCAGTTTAACCGTTTTGAACTTCATTCAGTATTCAATTAGCCCACTACTACCTAGCCATTTTTTCTCCAGTCCAAAGTTCAATCCAGCTAGCCCAAGTCTTATAGAGAAAATATTGAGTCCGCAAATTAGAAAGAAAAATAATCGAAGATGGTTCTGTTCCGCATATAGTAACAATCAAAATGCGCGCATAATAAAGTTGAATGATCACGTGATTTGTTTAGTGAAATGAATTGATCGAAAAAATAGTTACCTCGGAAGATGTTCTAATATGTTATATTTGTTTTGAAAGGAGTTAAGTTAGATCTAAGAACGTGAATGTTTTAAAAAATACTAAATAAATAAAAAAATTAAATATAAAACGACGTGATTGTTATACATCTGGGTAAAGCAAAATATTACTCTAAAGTGAGAACTGGTGCTTTAATTGTTATTTCTGATTTTATTATTGTGAATTCAATGATACAATGTTAATCGTGATATTTTCTCATTTTTTTTATGCTTAAAATATATCTAACAATTTTAGGATCGAAACCATGTCTTCGGGAGTCGGTGTTCAAATTAAAGGCTTACTAACCACTTCAATTTTATTTTTATTTCCTTGCGAATAAAATAACCAAAAAAAAATAAAAATGAAAAGAATGTAGAACACTACTTATCACGTCTGTTAATAAAACTTTATAATATAATAAAATGAGTTCTCGATTATAGGGTCTACTTGGATGGGTTTTGGCTCGGTTTCGCGGGTCTCGGTTTAAAAAAATTGGTTTGGGTGGTTTCGATGAAACCTTTTGGATAGTTTTTGGCTCTTAGGTTTTGTGGTTTGAATAAGTTGAAACTTTACTTGGATTGAGTTTGGATGTTGGGGTTTAGGGGAAAAAGTAGGTGATAGGTGTCAAATAAATGTCTTTTTTAGTGAGAATTGAGGGAAAAAGTAGGTGGTAGATGTCAAATCAATGTTTTATAGGTTTGAAGAGTTCGAGTGTAGGTTTCTGAATAAATTTTTGATGGTTTTATGGGTTTGACGAAAACCCATTTGAAGGGTTTTGACTCGGTCTCACGAAACCCGCGAGACCGGGCCAAAACCCATCCAAACATAGTGTGTACACCAAACCAAAAAAAAAAAAAAAAAGAAAAGAAAAGAAAGAGAAGAAAAAACAACCATCATATGCGCCGGAACTAAGATCTCACATTGTGAGGCTGATGCCTACTTTTAATTGGTTTCCCACATGTTGACTGTATTGTGAGTTGGTGGCCACCTCTCTTCGACCCACAAATTAATTAATGTTTATAGCTTCACACATATAGTATAAACATGTTACAAATTCTTTGAAATCGCTAAAGATGTACCAGATTTAAGTAAAATCTGATCTAAAATAAAATGAAATTTGTTGAAAAATATCATTTATTTTCAATTTCTATTGATTTGACATTTATGGACATTTTCTCATCTCAATTTCTATTCATTTATTTTTTCTCATCTCAATTTCTATTGATTAGACATTTATGGACTATTAATTTCGTCTCAAACTCTATAAAAATCTTTGACTGGTCATCTACATTTATTTTTCACCTAAAATCTCAATATTTAAATATTAACTCGATTCATATCACATCGATCTCGAATTTTTGAAAGCTCATAGAGGACAACATTTTAAGTCAAAATTAAATTGTGTTTCAAAGGCGTCGAAACCACCTAAATGAATATTTTCAAATCAAAATTTATTGAAGCCAAAATCACCTAAATGAATATTTTCAAATCAAAACTTATTGAAGCAAAAATCGAATCCAATTAAAGCCATAAGTTTTTATTTTTCTATTCAGTCAAAATGCGCATATCTATTACTAAGATCTTAGGATATATTGTACAAGATCTTCTACCAATTTCTTTTATTAATTCTTCTATAAGCCATATCTATGACATGGTGGTTTATCTCCAGCACGATCTTGAGCTTAATTATAGCTTCTCATATCCTTTTTATTTAAGAGAGCAAGATGCAAAAACATCCATGTGTTATTTTTTATTATAGAAAATTCCATGTATTATTTTTATTAGCAAAAGAACATTTTTTGTTAATTATTTATTAGAAAAAATTCTGTAGTATTTTTTTTAGCTCAGTGTAACCATATGAAAATTAAAAGTTCACCATATGGGTGTTCTTGCCAATTTTTTAATTTTACAGAAGGTTCATCGTCAATTTTTCAAGCTTCTAAGAGATTGTTATCAATTTGTTTATATGAATAGTCGGTTTTTCACATTTCTTTCAAATTATGAAGAATACTCGCACGTAGACCAAGTAAAACACATTATATTGCCTCGAAAAAAAGTATATGCCTTTGACTTATTATATAAGATATTTTAATAATAAATAATAAATAACAAATATTGTCTTTTGCCAATTAAATATAAATATATAATACAGTGAGTGTTTCTACATTTCACTCATTTTTACGATATAGGCAAACCATTCGTGGAGGGATGATTTATATATTTATCATTGTAGAAAAAATTAACTCCTTGCTAAAACGATTATTGACTTTTGGGACATGATACGTTTTTAGTTATCAACGTTCAAAATAAATTTAAACATGTTTTAGATATTTTTAAACATTTATGTTTAGTTGGCTTACCTCATTATACATGTTGAATAATTATTTAATACAATTTTAAAATTCATCCAAACAACTATTTTTCTTATATCTTTCTAATAGAAGTAAAACAAAAATCCTTCCAATCAAATCCAAATATCAATCCAAACAAGCCATGCGCCTAAAAGAATTAATTTAACCAGACAACTGGTTATTTTGGAAATTATTTGCAAAATTTAATTGCCTCGGTTTGGGCTCAATTAAATTGAATCAAACCTCATTTAAAAATGTGTTTGGACAGGTTTAGGCTCAAGCTCTTGACCTATCAAATCAATCTACTTTAGGCCTACAAAGTTAATAAATTAACATATATTTCCTACATTTAGCAAATTATTGATTTGAAATCTACCAATCTAATTTTCTTTCCTTAAACTTCAATTTAAACCATCTCTCAAATTTTCAAACCATTAACAATTATTTATCATCTCCATATACCATTGAAATTATTCTTCAAATCAAGTTTCAAAATTTCGATGAGAACTCTGAAACCAATTTTTTAGACCAAACCCGAATCAAAATTAGCTAAAACGTTGCATAATAGCCCTTTGGAATTCAAATTACAATGTCCAAGAACAATTTAACTTATCGATTGTAAATTTGTTTTATAATTTTTATTATTAGTATTTTATTTTGAACATATAGCGTGACATTTTTTTAACCCTTTTTTTTAATCCCTACTTGCACTCCACCTTCCTTTATTTGACTCGAAAGTAGGCGTGATTTATATGTACAAAACGCGTGGGCGTGCAAATATTATTTTACAGGCCGGGGGACATTAGCCGAATTATGAGCTTCCTTTGTTCACATCATTAATTGCTAATCTTTCCTTCGTATTAATTGCCAATTGACAGTTCACTATTTATTGCTTAATTGAGGTCAACTTTAGCCCATTAACCCTTAATCTATCTATCATATTAATTATGAAATGAAAAATGCACTTTTAATCTCACATGCATTATTAAAATTTTAATATTTTTGCTTTCACACTTTACAAATTACATTTCTTGTCTCAAGATTTTTGAGTTAGTTATATTCTTGTGATCAAAAGAACAAAATTGAGACAATCACGCAAGACATAAAATGTTAGATATATCAATAAAATCAAAATTGCAATATATACAATTTAAAACGCTAAGACCAAAAATGTATTTATGCAAAATACGTGACCAAAGTGTAAAACATTTGAGAATCGAGATGACAAAAGCAACTTTAATAGGAGTAAAGTAAAAGACCGAAGATGCTAATAATTCTGCTAATAATTCAGTCAGTCCTATTAAAAAAAAATAAAAATGCAATAGCACACATATATAATATATATATATATATATATATATATATATATATATATATATATATATATATATATATATATATATATATATATATATATATATATATATATATATATATATTGTTAGAAAACTAAAAGAAGAATAAAACTTCAAGTGCTTATTATTCAATTAACAATAGCCTTATAAATAGGCAGTACATCAACAATAAAACAGAAAAAATAGGAACAACCTTAACAACCTTTGACCACTAACTTATGACTTATAATACTAAATCTGACTAGCAAAATTCCCACAAATCAAGTCCACCTATCACCCACGTAGGAAATGTATTTTGACAAATTCATAACAAACCCTCCCTTAAACTGATGTCTACAGACATTCAGTTTACTACAAATTTCAGAAAAGACAGCTTCTTAGTTCTTCAAGAGTCCAACTTACAAACACCCAACAATTCTCGTAACTTCAAAAATGAAGGCAACTTGAGAGGCTTCGTGAATATATCTGCAAGTTGATCTTCACTTCTACAATAGATGAGCTCAATTTTTTTAGCCTTTGTAAGATCTCTTAAGAAATGAAACTTCACATCTATGTGTTTACTTCTCCCATGTAAAACTGGATTTTTGGAGAGTTTGATAGCTGAATTGTTGTCACAAAATATAGTAGTAGGTCCTTGTCTCTTGAAATACAGTTGTTCAAGAATTCTCTTCAACCATAGAGCTTGACAAGCACATGAAGTTGCAGCAACAAATTCAGCCTCAGTGGTTGATAAAGTGACAATTGGTTGTTTCTTTGATGACCATGAGACAGCCCCTGAACCAAAGATAAAAACATAGCCCGAAGTACTTTTCCCATCATCTCGATCCCCAGCAAAATCGCTGTCGGTAAAACCAATTAAGTCTGAAATTTCTCCTTTCTTGTAGAGTATCCCACATTCCTTAGTGCCTTGCAAGTAACGAAGTATCCTTTTGGCAGCAAGTAGATGCATCTCTGTCGGATTTTCCATATATCTGCTGATGAGACTCACTGAATACATTATATCCGGCCTTGTTGCAGTTAAATACATTAAGCTTCCGACAATCTGTTTGTAAAGAGTGCCATCTACCTTTTTTCCTTCAAGATCTTTATTTAGCTTCAAACCAAATTCAGTTGGTGTATTCACCGGATTGCAACTTTTCATATGAAATCTATCTAAAATTTCTCGTACATACTTCTTTTGAGAAATAAAGATTCCAGTAGCTGATTGAACAACTTCAATGCCCAAAAAATAATGCAACATTCCAAGATCAGACATTTCAAATTCAATCATCATGGACTTTTTAAACTTTTCAAACATGGCCCTATCATTTCCAGTGTAAATTAGATCATCTACATATAAGCATATAAAAAGTATCTTCCCTCCATCTTCAGTTTTGATAAAAAGTGTATGCTCATATGTGCATCTTGTAAAACCTTCTTTCAAAAAATAAGCTTCTATACGGCTGTACCAAGCTCGAGGAGCTTGTTTCAGCCCATATAGAGCCTTTTTCAGCTTATACACTTTATGCTCGTTACCCAATTTCACATAACCAGGAGGTTGATCAACGAATACCTGTTCGTGTAAATCTCCTTGTAGAAACGCTGATTTAACATCCAACTGGAATATAGGCCATGTGTTTTGAGCTGCCAATGCGATCACCAATCTGATTGTATCATGTCTTGCAACAGGAGCAAAAACTTCTTTGTAATCAACGCCAAATTCTTGCTTATAGCCCTTTGCCACCAAACGAGCCTTATACTTGTCAACTTCACCGGTTTCCTTCAATTTTGTCTTGTAAACCCACTTCACACCAATTGTCTTTTGCCCTTTTGGAAGATCTGTCAACTCCCAAGTGTTGTTTCTCTCGATGACCTCAATTTCAGCATCCATAGCTTTTTGCCATTTCGATTCTTTGATAGCCTCTTCGAAAGTCACTGGATCACAGTCTGAAAACAAGGTAAAATGAGTAAGTGGATCCTCACAATGATCAATTCCTGTTACCTCATAGTCGTGCATCCATGCTGGTCTTCGTCTAGCACGTTGAGGGTGAACTGTTATAGCATCAGAATGTTCCGCTGCAGCGGGTAAAGTTGATGTTGTAGTAACTTCATTTTCAGAATTTCCAAGAGTAGAAGCTGGTGGATTTTGTTGCTGATTGGGTTGTGTTTCTTCTTCATTTACTCCATCAAAATTCACTGGTATTGTCTGTCCAACACCACTACTGCTCCATGGCCAGTTTCTATCTTCGTCAAATACAACATCGCGACTGATGACAACTTTCTTGGTAATAGGATTGTACAATTTGTACGCTTTTGATTGATCACTAACACCGAGAAAAATGCATTTTTCTCCTTTGTCATCCAACTTTCTTCTCTTTGCATCCGGAATGCGAGCATAAGCAATACACCCAAAAATTCGGAAATAATCTACAACCGGTTTACGTCCACTCCAAGCTTCCTCCGGTGTCATATTTTGAACAGCAAGTGTGGGGCTTCTATTCAATATATGAACACTCCAATTAACTGCTTCAGGCCAGAAATTTTTCGGAATGCCGCTCTTTGTCAACAGACTTCGAACCATATTCAAAATAGTGCGATTTTTCCTCTCGCAAACTCCATTTTGTTGCGGCGAGTACGCAGCTGTAAGTTGTCTTTTGATTCCATAAAACTCACAAAAATTTGCAAATTCGTGAGAGTTGTATTCACCACCACGGTCGGTACGAAGAACTTTTATTGGAAATCCAACTTCTTTCTCAGTATACGCTTTGAAGTTCTTAAAAGTCATAAAAGCTTCAGATTTATTCTGCAAAAAATATGTCCAAGTTTTCCGACTATAATCGTCAATGAAAGTAATTATATATCTTTTACCTCCATTAGAAGATGGATTTATTGGTCCACAAAGGTCGGAATGCACCAGCTCAAGTGGTTTCTTCGCTCTCCATGTATTCCCTTTCGGAAAAGGATCTCGATGTTGTTTGCTAACAACACATTCTTCACAAACTTGCGAAGGAATTGAGAATTCGGGAAGGCCTGCTACCATATTTTTCTGCTGCAGCGTTTTTAATCCATTAAAATTCAGATGTCCATACCGAAAATGCCATAGCCAAGCTTCCTCATTTAATCTTGTAGAGAAGCATGAAGGTGTCGTGTTGTTGAGATACATTGGAAACATTCGATTGGCTGTCATGTTGACTTGAGCAATTAAACCCAATTTTGCATCTTCAATTCTACATACTCCGTCTTTGATAGAGATTTCATACCCCTTTTCTTGAAGTTGGCCAACACTAAGTAAATTTGTTCTCAATTCTGGAACAAAAAGAACATTAGAGATTGTTTGAATAGAGTTTGCCTTGGTTTGGATAGTTACCTTCCCTTTCCCCATAACAGATATTCTAGAATCGTCACCAAACTTCACACTATCACGAAAAGATTCATCTAAATAAGAGAATGCAGACTTATCGCCACACATATGATTGCTACAACCAGTGTCTAAGTACCACAAATTGTTATTTGTTTCCTCCTTGGCATGACAAACCATCAATAAAGACACTTCTTCTTCGTTCTCTACAAAATTAGATTTTTCTACACGATTTTTATTTAAATTTGTACGACATTCAGATTTGTAATGGCCATACCTATGACATCTGAAGCACTCAACATTACTCTTGTCTCCCGACTTTGATCTGTTCGTAGATGAGTGATGGCCTCCACGACCTCTTCCCCTGCCTTGAGAGTCATGGAACTGATTTTCTTCAGAGGTCTGATGCAGATTTTTGTGATTGCTATTTCCTCGTCCTCTACCTCGTCCTCTATTTGGTGCATAAGAACGATTATCGGTTGATGCCTTCAAAGCTTGCTCCTCTTTCTCTTGCTGGTTAATTTTTTGTTCATGAACCAACAACGAGCCTTGTAATTCATCAATTGAAAGTGCATCAATATCCTTAGATTCCTCTATCGAACAGACAACAAAATTGAATTTTGGTGTCATGGAGCGTAGAATCTTCTCAACAATGGTTACATCCTCCATCTTATCTCCATGAATCCGCATCTTGTTTACAATTGCCATGGTCCGAGAAAAATATTCAGCAACTGGTTCTCCTAATTTCATTCGAAGCATTTCAAACTCAGATCGAAGTGCTTGAAGTTGTTGTCTTTTTGTTCTTGCTGACCCTTGATACTTCTTCTTCATAGAATCCCAAATTTCCTTGGATGTATCTTTGCAAAGAATTGTCTCCAAGATTGAACGATCAATTGCTTGGAAAAGATAGTTTTTCGCCTTCAAATCTTTCAATTTCAGCGCTTCTAACTCTTTAGTTTGCACTTCTGTTAACACGGTATCGACTGGTGGTTCTGTTATCCCAGAAACAATCACTTGCCAATACTCTTTAGAGCGCATAAAATTCTCCATTAACATGCTCCAATGGTCATAGTGACCATCAAAGCGTGGAATCGATGGTTGCACAAAGTTTTCAGAGGCCATTATTATCCTCTAATGCTGCTGCAAATAGATGTGAAATAGAAATAAAGCTGCTGCTATCTACTCTCTATATCACTCAATTTTTTCTTACTTTGGCAACCTTTTTTTTGTTTTTGAACCTCACTCTGGTACCACTGTTAGAAAACTAAAAGAAGAATAAAACTTCAAGTGCTTATTATTCAATTAACAATAGCCTTATAAATAGGCAGTACATCAACAATAAAACAGAAAAAATAGGAACAACCTTAACAACCTTTGACAACTAACTTATGACTTATAATACTAAATCTGACTAGCAAAATTCCCACAAATCAAGTCCACCTATCACCCACGTAGGAAATGTATTTTGACAAATTCATAACATATATATATATATATATATATATATATATATATATATATATATATATATTTCATGGTTTTGAGTATAAATCTAGACATATTTATAAAGAGTAATAGCAAATTAACTCCACGTGTTATTATAAATAGGCAATTTAACTCTTTGTAATAAATAAAAGGGCAAAATATCTCCATGTGATATCCTAAATAGGCAATTTAACTCCCTATGATAATAAAAATGGCAAAATACCTCTTTGTGTTTTTATGAAGAAGCACATTACCTCCCTCTAAATTGCTAATTAATTTATATCACAGGGAGTTAAATTGCTCATTATTTCATTTCACAGGGAAGTAAATTGCCTATTTTTATATCACAAGGAGGTAAATTGCTCATTATTTCATTTCACGGGGAATTAATTTCATAGGGAGGTAAATTATCTATTAGATATATCACAGGGAGTTAACTTACAAAAAAATCTTATTTATAAATAACCCTATGAATGAATGAATCATTCAGATTTCAGTCAACAACCACAAAACGCAAACAGAAAAATGGAGAACACCACAAACACAAAGCAACCATTACTCACGAGAGAGAGAGAGGATGAATTAGAATTAGAATTAGAAAATGCTCCTCCACAGCTTTCAAGCCAAGTGTACTTTAACCTCCCCTTTTCAAACCATTCTGTTTGCTCCACACATTCTAATTTCACTTCATCCTTCGTCGATATTGTAGGCGGTGACATTCCTCCGGTCACCGGAATCCGCCAGTTCTACAAAGAGTTTACAAGAGAGTCGAGAAAGCTATGGTATTTAGCCGGCCCCGCCATTTTCACATCCATTTGCCAGTACTCACTCGGCGCCATCACCCAAATCTTCGCTGGCCAATTCGGAACCCTTGACCTCGCCGCCTTCTCCATTGAAAACTCAGTTATCTCGGGTTTATCTTTCGGTGTCATGGTAAGAAGTAGTAGTTTACGTATACGTAACTTAAATGTTAAATGTACTGACGTATTTATAATTGATTAATTAATTAATCTGCAGTTGGGAATGGGAAGCGGCCTGGAGACGTTGTGCGGGCAAGCCTACGGTGCGGGGCACATTGAGATGCTGGGCGTGTATCTGCAGAGATCATGGGTTATCCTCCTCGGCACTGCCATTCTGCTAAATCTCTTGTACATTTTCGCATCACCATTTTTGCTAATGATCGGCCAAACCGAAGACATATCTCGAGTTGCGGGCAAGTTTGCTATTTGGATGATTCCTCAGCTCTACGCTTACGCGTTGAACTTTCCTATAGCAAAGTTCTTGCAAGCACAGAGCAAGATAATGGCCATGGCCTGGATTTCAGCTGCGGCATTGGTGTTGCACGTTCTCCTCACCTGGTTGTTTATGCTGAAACTCGGGTGGGGTATGGGCGGAGGCTTGGTGGTGTTGAATCTCTCGTGGTGGTTCATAGTGGCGGCCCAGTTGATTTATATATTCAGTGGCACGTGTGGAAAAGCTTGGTCTGGATTCTCGTTCAAGGCATTTAAAGACTTGTGGGCTTTTCTCAGATTGTCTCTTGCATCAGCTGTCATGTTGTGGTGAGTATATATATATATAGGAATAGCACTACTTTTTCTTAATTAATCCTTAATTACCAGTGAATCAATACGATATATCGATCGAGTATATATATATTCTTCTTTAATTTGTCTGTTGGCTTTCACAGCTTGGAGACTTGGTTTTTTATGGCATTGGTAATCTTTGCTGGATACATGAAGAATGCAGAAATTGCCGTGGATGCCTTTTCCATATGGTATGTAATTAAGAACGATTACATATATAATATATATATATAATTGTATTCTATTGTATAACTTAATTCCTACTTTTCTAGGATCTAACTACCACAACTATATATTAATTAATGGGAAAAGAAACAAAATTTACTTTTTATTTTAAATTAAAATCGAATAATTTCTTTTACTTAAGATAAAAACAATATATTTATTTTTGCAGCGTAAACATCCTAGGTTGGACAATTATGGTAGCTATTGGATTCAATGCAGCAATAAGGTAATGCGTACAGGGAATTATTATTATTATTTTTGTGTCGAATTGCCAGATAGTTAATTTATAAATTTATTATATACACGTACAGCATAAGAGTGTCAAATGAATTGGGCGCATCTCATCCACGCACGGCAAAATTTTCGGTTGTGGTGGTGGTGATATCTTCATTTTTGATCGGCGTTCTCATGGCTATTATTCTTCTCCTATTCAAAGACCAGTTTCCTTCGTTATTTTCAAATAATTCTGCAGTCCAAGAACTCGTTTATCAGCTCACACCATTGCTTGCAATTTGCATTGTAATCGACAATGTTCAACCTGCACTTTCAGGTACCTACATATATAATTTCTTTCTACTGATTAGTTTAATGGAAATAACTAATGGTGATCATGTAATTATATTGCAGGAGTGGCTATTGGAGCTGGATGGCAAGCTTTGGTTGCCTATGTAAATATTGGATGCTACTATTTATTTGGCATTCCTTTAGGTCTGATTTTAGGGAATGCACTAAATATGGGAGTCAAAGTAAGTACTACACATGCATTATATATATATACACTATATAATAATAATTACATATTTTTATTTTTAGCCAAAGTTATATATAAATAAAGATTTTAATTATTTGATACGACAAACGCGCGGATATTGTTCGTTCAGGGTATATGGTATGGGATGGTAGCAGGAACAATAGTACAGACGCTTATCATCTCCGTGATGGTTTGTAAAACTAACTGGAATAAAGAGGTAGATAATATGCATAACAATATATAGTACATTTATTTATTGGAATATTAATTTAATTGCATATATAAAAAGTATTTTGGTTCATGGTGCAGGCTTCTGTTGCAACTCAAAGAATCAAACAATGGGGAGGGGAAACAGACTTTAAACCAAACCACATCGAAAAATAAACCAAATTGGAGAAAGGGAGGAAGATGTGAAAGCTGAATGGTGGATTTTTTAGCTGAAATTCATTTCTTTCATCACTTAGATTATGTTAGATTATACTAATGTAGTCATGGATCAAAGTTTCGTTTTCGATGTATGTTTCGGTCAGTGGTATACATATAGGAAACTTTTTGATCGGTAAAAGTAGAGTTTCGGATACACAACAAAACATGTATCCCCATGTATCCGATATTTCACATATTATGAGAAATCCATGAACGTAGTATCATTCACTAAACTTGCATCATGCTTAATGAAATATATATGTCATTTTTTAAGACATCCTTTTTTGTCAAACTAGTCAGCAAACAGTATTTCCTCATAATATGTGAATTCAAAAAGCAAATATTGAATTTAGTATCTCAATTACCAAACCTCTAGCAAATATTGAAACAGATCTGTACCTTGTCCAGCAATTTCAGGGAACTTAAGCAGTATCTTTGGGTAGTTAATTTCCTTTCAAACCATGCAGCATATATCTACATATATAACAGACAGGAAATAAGCATGATCAAATATCTAAACTTGTATTATTAGTAAATAAAATAAAATTGTACTAATAAATTTTATTGGCGTAAATTTTGAAATTAAAGATTTTATTGAACCAAAAAATATCGGATCTCCGACTGTGTGTCATCAAGATCCATTAAACACGAGCAAAATCCGAATCCAAATCTAACCCGAATAGATGGAGCCGAATCTGGATTGAACCTGATCCGACTCATTAACGGGCCTAGCCCTACATACTTTTCCCTCTAACATAGAAAAAGAAAAGAGATATATACAAGTGTTATTTTTAAGAATAAGTCCATTGGGCCCAAAACGGATCTCAAATTATCAAAAGAAAAATAAACCTAAGCTAGACGACGGCATCATATATAGGGGTGTTCAATAAAATCGTCAAACCGCCCCAACCGATCGGCCCAACCCAAACCGACCGCAATTTGCGGGTTGAACGATGAATGGGTTGGTCTTGGGCTTTGTGAACAAAAAACCGCAAATTATGATCGGGTTCGGGTTTATATTTAAAAAAACCGCATAAACCGCATCCAACCGCATATATATAAAATAACAAATTGTGTTTTATTATTTAATATAATTTAAGCACATACAAACTTTTAATTTACCGTCTCAACCCCAAAACGTAATTTGTCCCCTAAAATTACTCGACACAATTTATTAACAATCCAAGTTAAATTCTATCGATTGACAACTACCAATATCAACTTTAATAATTAAAGTATTTTCAATTTTTGTTTATTATTTGAAAAAGTCTTGTTCGGTTTTGTATTTGAGTAACAATTATTGATTTTATATAGCAAATATAGACTTTAAATAAGTTAACAAATTAAAGCTAAAAATTATGAAAAAGTAGTATTGTTCATATGATTATGAAACATTCAAGAATTTTATTCTTAGATAAAACTACAATAACGAAATAGTAAGTGATAATAAATTAAAGTAAAGTCTAAAAAAAAAAACTTCATTAAATTAGAAAAAGCAAAGACCGCAAAAACCGCCCCAACCCGCCCCAACCCAAAGGGACCGCAAAGTGCAATCTCTAGACTTATTGGGTTGGGTTTGGTCTTGAGTATTAAAAACCCGCAAATAATGGGTCGGGTTTGGGCGAGTATAAAACCGCAATAGACCGCACCGCGAACACCCCTAATCATATACATGAAGTATTATTTATAGACCTTTTTGATTCAGAAATTTGAATCCTGACGGGAAACAATCTCGAAGGAAAGATAGATTAATTAGATGCACAACAAAACAAAAGCAATAACTCAAAATCGCATAACCCTTCAATTCGCCTTTAAGTCAATCTTTTTGAAGGTATGCAACCATAATTGAATTTAATTTTGTGAAACTAGCTTTCTGTTAGAATTATAATTGGTTGAATTTGGGTATTTTACTGTAGACGTTTTTCATGATCATCTGCTAGAGGAAAATCAAATTCGTTTGGTTCAGGATTAGTTCTAGAACTCATATTCTGTGTAGGTTGTAGCGTTGATTACCGAAATCCTATAAAGTTCGTGTATTTAGGGTTCGGTTTATGATGTGGGTTATATACCGATTAGGTCTAAATCAAAATTCCTCCTTTTTAACATTCTACTAATTATATTGATGTTACAGCTAGAAATCTTTTCAGAATTTATTTTTTCCCGCTTTTATAACTTTTATTATATTGTGTACAGACGTGATATATGCTAGTTGCTTGTCAAACAATGGAGCAAGAGGAGCAGGTAGTATTGGAGATACTCTCAAGGTTGTCAGTGAAGAGTCTTTTAAGGTTTATGTGTGTATGCAGACACTGGAAATCTCTTATCTCATCTCATTCTTTCAGGAAATTATGTCATCAAAGACACAATTCTTCCCCCCCGTTACTTCTAGCTTTTCGTAGTTCGGAATACCCCGAAAAATTTGAACCTAATCATTTATATGATTATTTTCTAACCACCTTCGATCTCCATGGAAAAGTCGTCCAACAATGTACTCTCCCAATATCTTTAAAATTTCTCAACATCATGCACTCTCCATCCCAATCTAAGTTGTTGTGCTTCACCGATGCAAAGAGATTCTTCTCGTATAATCTTAGCACTCGACAATTCTTTTGCTTGCCCGATCCCCCTTCCTTTTCATCATCAGACATTAAACTTCGCACCTCTGCTTTTGGATATATTCCATCCAAGGATGAATACATGATGGTGCACATGGTTGACACAAATCCACTCGACAAATGGGTTTGTGAGGTACTCACTATGTCCATCTCCAACGATAACTTTCACTTGCATTATGATGCATGGAGATCCATTGAGGTCACAACTATGCTTAGTCGCGTGATTAAGGGCTCTGATGTATTTGTGTGTGGGTCTTTTTATTGGGACGCACGTGATAAAAATGGTAATAACTGTATTCTCTCCTTCGACGTTGAGACTGAAGTTTTTTCGACTTTTGGGGTACCACAAGGAACATTATCTTGGAATGTAAATCTTTTGGAACTCAAAGATGAGCTATACCTAGTGAATGAACCAGATATGACCATAACTTTCGATGAACCAAATCCGCCCCCAATTATAAACCTGTGGAAGTTGTCTTCTGGTGTCAATAACAACAAGTTGTGGACTCTTAACTGGACCATCAATTTAGAAAGTCTTGGTTATAGCTACGCTCCTGAGTATAATGACTTTGATTGGAGAATATTGATACTCAGACTAGAATACCTCCAATATTACAATAAGCCACCCAACATCTTACTAGAAATGGGGAAGTTGAAGCTAGGAGAAGACGACTCCATCATGGTAGAAGAAGAAGAGGAGTATTTCATGCCCGACTGGTACGTGACAATCCACACCAACCTCTTCACACTTTGATTGATTGAAACTACATATATATATATATATATATATATATATTGCTCTTTCTTCTTATCATTTAAGTCTTGCGGAATTTTTTTTCTTTCTGTTTTTTATTTTTATTTTGCATTGTCTCTTATTTAATTTTATGTAAGAAACACTCCAGACAGATATAAGTATTGGTTTCGATTAATTTCTCCATATTTTCTCATCATTATGTGCCTTCATTAATTACTTTTTCCTAGCCTTTTCAATAAAGGCTCCATAGTTGGACTGAAATGAAATTGCATGTAAAGTTTATATCCATTGGTTATCGAGAGAAACGTACCCTACATTAGGAAAAGTTGTGAAGAATTTACTAAATTAAGGGAAGAAAAAAAGTTTGAACACATTATATTTTTGTTTCTATTGATGATTAAAAAACATAAAAAAAAATCGGCGGAAAATGAAATCCATCATGCCTAATATTTTATGAAAATCATGTATCAACATCAATAATGAATAAATCAATTATCCTAAAATATATGATAAGTCAATATTTTTGTATATACAACTTGGTTAAAACTCTATAGAAAATATGACATAACCCTATTTGTTATGGTAGCGATATTATCAGAACACTAAGGGCTTGTTTGTTTGGCATTTTCTAAAAAAATTTCGTGTTTGGGAAATGCCAAACAAACATATTTTCTATTTTCTGAAATAAATTTTTTATCTCTCAATTTTCTGAAATTACTTTCTCAAAACTCAAACAAACAAACAAACAACAAATTTCTTATCTTTAAACAAAACATATACAAATGCTACTCTGATTTGACATAAAGTAACATATATCTTACACAATTTATCTTACAACAAACATGATTTGACATAAAGTCTTACACATTTTACACCTACAACCAGTGTTTTAAAAACCGAACCGGACCGATCGGTTCGACCGATTTAACCGGTAACCAGTTGCCAATCCGGTCCGATTAACCCTCCAAAATCAGTTTTGCTCCTGACCAGTTTGAACCGGAATAAACCGGTTAAAAACCGGTAAAACCAATGAACCAGTGAACCGATTGAACCACTGGTTCACTTATAAAAATAAAAAGTTTACGCTACGGACTTCTATTTCTCTTCCGCGACCTTTAAACTTCAACAATACTCTCACATCTCTTCTATTTTTCACTTTGAATTAAACAAAATCAACAAAAACAAAAAAATCTTATACTCCTATATAATAGGTTATATAAATATATTTGAGTATCAAATTCATTAGTAAAGTCATTTTTTTCACAAACTTAAAGTGTTTTTTATTTTTTATATATTTTAATGACAAAATTCATCAATAATTTCTCTTTTCAATAGGTGATTAGTAATAAAATTATTATTTTTGATATGATGTTTATTATAATTTGAATTATTGCATTGATATCATGTTATCATACTTGTAATTTTGTTGCTATCATTTATTCTTAACTCAAATTTTGTAGGAAAAATAACTGATCATGAGATAAACATTTAATTTATGTAAATAAACTTGAAAAAATGAATAATATATATTTTTAAATAGTTGATTATATATATTAAAATTAAAATTAAAATTAAAATATTATATTGCAATGATGTCATATCGGTTGAACCAGTGGTTAAACCGGTTAAATCGATCTAACCAGTAACCAGTAAGGCTACCGATTCGATGTCCGGTCCGGTTTTTAAAACATTGCCTACAACCTAACTATTCCAAAAAAATCTACACATACTTTATTTCTCAAAATTCAAACAAACAACATTACGCAAATCGAGATTATTTTACAAACATCCACTCATCTCCCAAACTACTTTCCCAAACACCAAACAAACATGCCCTAGGTGTTGGTGTCAGCCAGATCAATTATTATCACTTGACATATTTACCCCTCCAGAGTTAATTCTCTCTCTTTCTCTCCTTAATTTCCTACCAAAATAACAGTGCCTAATTTATATTGTATAATTGAAATTTATGGGTAATAATACAATTTTATTTATTGATTAATGGTATTCATATAAACAATGAAGTGTGCAAATTTTGTATCCAAAGATAATTAAGAGATTATACATATCTACACTAAGTTGACATAAATGAGAGATTTATAACATTTTTATCATTTAAGTCTTGTAACGTATATAATGTCTTTATAATAAACTCTCGTAATTTCTATTACAACCAATGTTGTTAAAACCGGACCGGACCGGCCGGTCCGACCGGTTCAACCGCGAACCGGAGGTTGGTCCGGTCCGGTTTACCCTCTAAAACCACCTTTCTTAAAAATCAGTCTGAACCGGGTCGAACCGGTCCAAAACCGGTGAACCGGCGAACCGGTATGGACCGGTTCAACCCGGTTCCGAATTTTCTTTTTTTTTTTTTATTTTTATTTTTATTTTTTTTATTTTTTTAAATGTTAAAATTAAACTAAAAATTCTTGTAAAATGTGGGATTTGAACACCCAACCTCTTAGGTGAAAGATAACTTCCTTACCACTTGAGCTACATCATTTGTTGAACTTTTAGTACAAATTAAAATTTATAAATATAGAAACTGTAGCCAAATTAAGTATTTATACATTATGAATGAAAATTAATACTCAAGTAATAATTTGTTATTAAAATTTGTTCTATAAAATATTTATTTTCAATATTATTTTTAGGATAAAGAGTCAACTCGATATATTATGCAAATTTGACTTTGAATATTAGACTTTTATACATAACAATATTTTAAAATTTATGAATTTATTAGTTTTTTGTATTTTTAACTTACACTTTTAAATTTTTATAAAGAAATGTAATCATATTATATTTATATGAGCATACAAATTAGTATCATATTACCGTTATGATATAAGTTAGATAAATATTATATGATTTAATTTAAGTATATTATAAGATTTTGTATATTTTTAATCAGTTGTAGGATAATGTTTAAATTTTATGCATATTACATATACTTTAAAATTAAATATATTTATTACATTATTATGACGTCATCCGGTTCGACCAGCGGTCCGACCGGTTCGACCGGTAAAACCACTGACCAGTCGGCTCACCGGTTCGCTATCCGGTCCGGTTCTGAAAACATTGATTACAACTACATCTATATCACTTTATTCTTAAATATGTGGTGTGTGTAATAGATTGAAGGGTAAAAATTCCACGCCCTAAACATTTTTAGGCAACATCAAAGAAAAACTAATGTGATCATTAATGTCACTGCTATAAAATTTGACAATTGATTAATGGTACCATTATTAATTTTACATGTACCATTAATCAATTCTCAAATTAATTTACTCGAATTCAATTTTTATTATACCCAAATCAAGCTCGACTCCATTTCACATAACTCAAGTAAGAATTGTTTACTCTGTAAAATCAAGCTCGAACAAAATTTTCGACTCTATTCCATCGTAAATTCACAAAACAAGATAATTAAATTGAAGATAAACAATGAAACATGATAAAAAGCTGAATTAGCAGAATACAAACTGTCATTTAGCATAACACGTCACAAAACAAAATCTCAATTTTCAAATTCTTATCGGCATATTTTATACTTCATTGACATTATATTTTATAGAAGTTAGTGTTAAAAGAATATGCACGTGATTACATAACCTCACCAACAACACCTCATAAAAGTTTTAGGCCAAAAGTACACTATGTCGAAAATTATTATAAATTGTAAAAACCCATATTTTTTCCTTCAAAATTCTAACCAATTGAGAGAAAAAAAGTACAGATTCAATAACACAGTTGCGCGGGGAGCACAAATCGAAGGAAAATTCTTGTCCAAGCCTTGGCCAAACCCATCCAACCACCAAGCAAGTGTATTGCACTTGCTTTGTGATTGGTCACTCTCCTGGGAGTTACATCCAATCCCAAAGCAAGTGTACTACACTTGCCATGTAGTTGCTTTGGGTGTGGCCAAACCCGGTCTGGGTAAGAATTTCCCCAAATCGAACTATTCTTTTGTCTTTTACTAAAGAATAAACCATGTGCTCGCTGCAATACAAGCATAATACGCCTTTCACAACTAATTTATTCCATGTTAATAGCTTATTTCTCGACGTTGTTTGGCTTAGTATGTGGTTCTCCTCCCCATTCCTTGATCCTTTCAGCTGCAGCAGAGGCCTTAACCATAACCCAAAAAAAAAAAAAAAAAGTAAGATATACGTATGTTCATAAGCAACATTCAATTATTCGAGCATACCTCTTTATTCCAATTAGTTTTGCAAACTATCAAGAAGAGAATAAGCGTTTGAACTATTGTTCCGGCTACCATTCCATACCATATGCCCTGAACATCATCAATTTGTATCGATGTAAATTTGTATAATCAAAATATATAATTAATGTCAAAAAATTGTAATAATGTGAACTTACTTTGACACTCATGTTTAGTGCATGTCCTAAAATCAGACCTAAAGGGATACCAAATAAATAGTAGCATGCAATGTTAACATAAGCAACCAAAGCTTGCCATCCAGCTCCAATAGCAACTCCTGCACCAACAATTCAATTAATGCGCGCAGGTTTAATGCATGCTTGAACATTGAAATATAACAAGATTAGACAAAAATAAAATATGCATGCAGTACCTGAAAGTGCAGGTTGAACATTATTTATAACAATGCAAAATAAAATAAACGAGTTGTTGAACTGCAGAATTATCCGAAAAGAAGGAAGGGTAGTGGTTTTTGAAGAGGAGGAGAAAACTAGCAAAGATGATGCCAATCAAGAAAGAAGATATCACCATCACCACCACTGAAAATTTTGCTTTCTCTGGATTATCTGCCCCCAATTCATTTGACACTCTTACACTGCATTATGTAAATTATTTGACATTCACAAAAACATAAAATGAACTACCTATTTGAAAAATATATAGTATAATATATATAGTAGGAGTATAAGATATATCCATGTACGTGTGTCAACCATATATATTTGAACAAGAATTAAATGCCAAATTTTACTTACCTTATTGCTGCATTAAATCCGAGGGCTACCATGATTGTCAACCCTAGTATGTTTGTGCTGCAAAATAAATACCTTTTGTCTAAGTTGCAGTATTTATTTGTTGGAAAACTAAGAATACATAAATAACTTTAAGTTGCCGTATTATTTTTTTGGAAAAGGATATAAAAATCACATTGGCAATGCCAATAAACATTTTACATGCTAGTTTCGTATAAAACATGGGAGTATCTTGCATTTTTCCCAATAATCTATGAATATATTAAGGGATTATTGCAATTTTGGTATCACATCTTATGGTCGCTGGAGTTTATACCCCACAGTTTAAGAGGCACGTGGTCTTGTGCGGGCCAATTTTGAAATTGAGATGTAATGTGGATCAAAATTGCCACCAGAACTGAAGATGCGACACCAAATTAAATTTGTTAGTCCGATAAGATGTAGTGTAAAAACGCCAGTAAACATAAGTGGTGACATATAAAAAATGCAATACTTAGGTCATTGATCATTCTCCTATGTTGATTAATTATTCAATTAGATAAAAAGATCTCCGCACTTTTGACTATTGTGATCAATATTACTTAATAGTTAAAGTTTGGACTAAAATGTTATTTAGTATTATATAGTAATCATATTATATATTCATACCATATGGACATAGCATCGACAGCAACTTCTGCGTTCTTCATGTATCCAGCTAAGAGTACCAATGCCATAAAATACCACGTCTCCAAACTGCATGAAGAATTAACTTGCATTTTCAAAACTCATGGTGAGGTTAATTTAATCATATACATCGTGACTAATTCCCCCTGTTACAGAAAACTCATTTGAAAATTTTCCACAAATTATAAATGAGGAGGTTATTGTCATTTTTAAGGGGAGGATATTGCCAATTTATAAAATTAATAGGTGGATTATTGTCATTTATAGGGTGTTTTTGCATCTTTTGGTGTGGGGGTGGAAGGGGGTATAATTATCATTTTGACTTGGGAGGAATTTTTTGCTTAATAAAATTTGGACTAGAGAGATTTTCAGTAATAAAAATATGACAAATGAAATTTTATTTTTTTTATTTTTATAATTAGTCAAATCATAGATGCACTCGTTTGTTAAGTACAACAAGTTTTCATAAATTGTATGAGAAGAAATTAGTAGTTTATGACTCAATTTGAATGAAATTGCAAAAAAAAAAAAAAAAAAAATAATAATAATAATTTTGCAACCTTTACGAAAAAAGTGTCTTAATTAAATTTATAAACATCCAAGTTGTACTCACCACATCATTAGGGCAGATTCAAGAGATAACCTCACAAAACTCCCTAGATTTTGAAATGCTTTCCATGAGAAACCCGACCACGCTTTCCCACACGCCCCGCTAAGTATATAAACCAACTGCGCCACAACGATGAACCACCAGGACACGTTCAGCACCACCAAGCCCGCGGTCATACCCCACCCGAGTCTAAACATCAGAAGCCAACTAAATAGAACGTGCAACACTAACGTGGCAGCCGAAATCCAGGCCATGGCCATGATCTTGCTCTGTGATTGCAAAAACTTGGCAATTGGAAAATTGAACGCGTATGCATAGAGTTGAGGAATCATCCAAAGAGCGAAGTTTCCGGAGGCACGTGATATGTCCTCCGTTTGGCCTATGAATAGTAGGAATGGGAATGCGAAAATATAAAGAAACATTAGAAGGAAGGCGGTGAGGAGGAGGATAATCCATGATCTCTGCATATAAACACCCAGCATCTCAATGTCCACCACCATACGCTTGTCCGCATAGTGTTTCTAGCGCGCTTCCCATTCCCAACTGTAAATATACTGTAAATTAATGATCAAGAACGTACTTACGTACAAATTATTATGAAAAATATAATGACACTTAATTTGGGTTTGTCACCTGGAATGTTATAGGGTAGAATTATCAGCTAGCTAGTATAAGTTATGACACTAATTAAATTGAAACTGATTTAACGGTCACGTCACCAATTTAGTTAACGGTGGTAACAAATTATGGTACTAAATGTGTTGAGCATTGGTTTGGTACCACTTTTTATTTCAACTTTCATATTCACGCATGCATATATTGTGTAATTGTTATACATACCATAATTCCAAAAGATAAACCTCCGATAACTGAGTTCATGATGGAGAAGGCGGCGAGGTGGAGTGTGCCGAAATGGCCAGCAAAGGTTTGAGTGGTGGCGCCGAGTGCGTACTGGCAAACAGTAGTGAAGATGGCAGGCCCAGCTAAATACCATAGCTTTTTCGACTCTCTACTAAACTCCACAACAAACTGCCGGATCCGGATCCGGATATCAATATCATTTCCTTCTTCATCCACCACCACCACGTCGTTAATATGGGAAAGAAGTGGTTCCTGCTCCATTTTGAATTCGAACTTACAAACAACTAATTGTATATATATATATTGTATATTAATCAAGTAGTACTCATGTCAATTATTGACAATTAATGGTACCTAGTAATAAATTAGGCAATGATGAATCCACTTCTTTTTGAGTTTGACTTTCGACTAATGCAACCTTAATTCATTGTCTACGTATTCAATTCCTTATAGATCCAACATATATATATATATATATATATATATATATATATATATATATATAATTACATAAATTTATAGATATTAAGAAAAAATTATCTGCACAATCTCATTTTCGTTAGTACTCCAATCCTTCTTAGTACTAATTAAATAAATTCATTTATTGCATCACTTAGCATCTCAAATAAATTCTCAAAAGATGGTGAGGTCAATGACCACATGTTTCAGTTTCTATCTATATATATATTACCTTTTTTTTCTTCGACAATCTTTCAGTACTTTTTATATTTGGAAAGACAACAACAGCATTTTGTATTCCCACGCATTACATGAAAATCAGACGATTCTTTTAAATAAGAAACGTGACAGCAACAAGGCCGATTAGTGCGAAAGCACGTATATATGCGCGTAGGTGCAGGCCGGAAAATTTATATATTGAGTATAAAATGTACTAATAATGTAGTATATAAAATATTATATGAATTTAAATTTAACACAATATCTTTTTGTTATTGAAAGTGCTGGTACTTTGTATTCTCATAAATATAAAAATGTTATTTTTTTTCCCCAATGGTTTAATTCATTCCAAGGCGTGTCGGGCATATAAAGTGGGAACCTCCCCCAACAAGGTTTCGAATATGAGTCCGCTACTTTGTAGTGACTAGTCCCTTCCAATAGATCAATCACATGTTGGTAAAAATATTATTTTTTAATATATAATGAAAAGTTCTATTAATTAATCCTTTAAACATACAGCTTATATAAAGAATTTCAGAACATTAATTAAGCTATAATTACTGATGACGAGTATAATTAATAGGATTGTTAGGCCATCTCCATTGAGGTGGGGGTAGAGGAAACCTATGGGGGAAGGGTTGAAGAAATGAACTTTGGTGAGGAGGGGGATGAAAGAGAGGGGAGCCTTTGGGAGGTGGATAACCACCTCCTGGGGGGTGGGGCGGTGGGCGGCCAGACCTCTCCACCCACCTCTGTCGTTGCTCATCACACTTTTTTTTCTTTCTTCTTTTAGTTAAATTAAGAATATTTATATAAAATATTTTTTAAAACCTTAATTTTATTACTTGTATAATTTGTAGTTTTATTTAATAAACTTGATATTAATTTATTTTATTACTTGTAATGTTATTATTAATGTCAATGTTAAATTACTTATTATTAATATCAATGTTAAATTACTTATTATTAATGTTAGTGCTTAATTTACTATTAGTATAATTATTAATTATTTTTATTTTTATTATTATATATTTATTATTATTGTCATTATTTTAGTAAGTGAGAGTGGAAAATTATGAGAATTTAATTTAATAAAATGAGAAGATTGAAGATGGCTAAAAAAGAGGAGTCTGAAGGGGAAGGAAAGTCTAAGGGGAAGAAAAGTCTAAGGAGAATGAGAGTCCGAGGAGAAGGGGATTCAATATTCACTGGAGATGGTCTTACTTGGGTCTGTGGGAAGCCCGATGACTCAACTCGGTTAATTGGTTTTACTTTTTGTTTTTTTTTTTTTTTTTGGATAAGCAGCTCACCTGTTTTACTCTGTATTTCATTTCTTGATGAATCGTTTTCTCCTAGGCCCTACTCTTTCTTTCAAGTTCCAAAAGAAATTCAAACCTTGGGCCAACAACAAATTGTATGGCCCAAATAATATTGGTGACATTGTAATCCTCAAATTGAGTAGCACATAACCCTGCTTATTAATTGGGCCTCCAAGAAAAAATAGGCGGACAATTGTGTGAGGGGCTTCCTTTCCTTGGGTTTTATTGAAACTTTTTTCAAGCATAAAAAATGTAATATATATTGATCAGTCCATCACCATGATAGACTGACTGGTGAGACTTTTTTTTTTTTCTGAATTCTGATGGCAAAGTTTTTTTTTTTTTTTTGGTTAAGTATATGACGAGAGAACTTTTTAGTAGTTACTTTTCGGGTATTACTAAATGTAAATAGTGATAATTTTTACATATTTTTTGTCATTAGTGTATCTATATACATTATTTTAGTGACAATATTTAAATTTTTGTCACTTTGTCACTAAAATTTAAATTTTTTGTTGTGGCAATTAAAGAAAAAGAAAAAAAGAAAAGTGGGTCACCGTAATTATGTTGGGTTGTTCCAACATATATGCAACCAAAATAAGTTGTGGTGGAGCTCATGTTCAGTAGCTTGTCATGAATGATCGACGAGTCATTATGTGTGATTTAGGCATGTACATTATGGTATACAACGTGTAAAAAGCATCAAATTTTGTCAAATTTGGATACCACGAAATGAACAACAATATATAGATATATTTTCTTACTTTTATTTTAAAATAGATGCAAAGTCGACCTAATAAAAGTTAATTTGTTCGGAATTAAACTTCATTAATCTTTTATTTGGGACTTAGTTTGAGCCCAAAATTAACATGTAAGCACAAGAATAAAAACTCAAATGTTGGAGGAGATCGAATCATAAAATTTACTTTATAGTAGAAAACATCAAAACATTTAATTTCTCGAATCAAAGAAAACAAAAATAAGATATAGTTTCAAAACTCTTCGATTGCCTTGAATCGAGGTAGTTCTTCCAACTCGGTAATTTTTAACCTATACATATGTCATTTCATACTTAGTCCCAGTCAAATATCATGTCAAAAGTAGATGCAACTTAGAAACATTTTCCATGTCCAATTAGCAACACAAAAATTATATAGCTACCATATTTTTCAATTTTCAGACATCATCATGTTCTTCTGTTGTACGACAAACTTTAAGGGCGCATAACACGTAGGTTCAAAATGTCCCGATGCCCAAACTTACCAAACAAGTAGGCCAATTTCACGCCACAACCTCATATAATTTCCAGAAAAAAAGGAATTTTTTTGACAAAGTCGCAATCACGTACATAAGCATGGCCTTGCTAGTGACACGTCTGTTCACAGTACGCTTCTTGAAATCGCACTTGAGGACAATGGATCATCCTAGCCTATTTTGATCAACTTTTAAATACAAGTTCACAATGGGTTCTTGACACGTTGGAAAGCATTTTGAGGTTGGTATTTTAAGTCGCATATTTCTTTACAAATGCTAAAACGTTTGAAACTTTTTCACGGAAATTGGAAAATGTTGGGTATCAATCACTCAATCAGATTCTCTAATCTGTCATTTTTTTCAGTTCATTCATTAATTTCCTAATTATGACTTTTTTTCCCTTAATATAAATATATATTTAGGTAGTACAGTACATAGATTTAGATTTCAGTTTGACTGATGAATTCAAACCTATAAAATAATTTGAAAAAAAGAATTCAAATGATTCCGTATTGAGTGGTTCTCTACTTCTTAATTTTATCTGTATAAAAAAAATGAAATTCACTTAGCTTTCTACGACTGTTTTTAGTGCTCACTTTGCAGCCTTAACTATCAATTAAATTTATTTCTCCCCTCCAACTATTTCTTATGCTTTAATTGAATCAAACCATTAGTTTTGACATTTTCCTGTAAAAACGCCTCAAATTTTAATTATGCAGGTATATGGAATGGTGGAAATGTGTATATTTAGATATGCCGTATGTGAATAATAGGAAATTTATGGCCGCGTTCTCCTAGGTGGCTTTTGACGAAAAAATATTTTGAAATTGATGATTAATGCAAAAAGCATGAAAGATACTCCCTCCGTTTCATTTTAGATGTCGTTTAAGGTTGTTTCACAAGGATTAAGAAATTATTTAATGTTCTAGATTTTAGAAAAATTAAAGGATAGTTGGACAAAATTGCCCTTGGAAAATATGAGTAGAAAGACTCTTCAGCTCCTCACTCATAATAAATGCATGGTTATTTGTTTTGAAAATTGGGAGATATTAAGTATAGTACTTAGGATTAAATAAGGGTAAAAATGTCAAATTACATTTAAATCTATCTTGAAATTATAAAGTGACATGTATTGTGGAATTTTTTTTTTCTCTAAAGTGACATGTAAAATGAAACGGAGGGAGTAATTGAATGGAGCAAAATGATGTAGTGAATAATAGGGGGACAAATAAAAACCAAAGATAATTGAAGAAAAAACATAAATACAAACGAATGTACGGGTTTTTTATTGTTGTAATTTATGAATAGATTATAATGTTATAGGGACTACATAAAATATTTCAAAAGTGAATTTTTAAAATAAGTCGATCTGAATCGACCTGTTTTTAAAATGCAGAGTATTATGTGTTGGTTTTTTAAGAGCACAAGGGAGTTCCATGCTATAAAAATTTCATAGAATAATTTCGCGCAAATTTAACATAACACACGAGAGTATCTCACATTTATCACCATTTATTCGTGGAGTATAATAACTCTTGAACATCTATAAATAGAGAAGAGTAGTGCCGAATATATGCTTCAACAAAATTAATTACTATTCTTCTATTTTCTTCCATCTCCTAGCATTATTATCTATATATTTTAGTGATTTTGTTGTACCCTGAAAGTAATTTGTTAGCTACTTCAAACTCATTAGCAAACTCGGGGCAAATATTACTTCAAAGATATTGTCTGAACCACAAAGCTCTTTATATATTAGTTTAGTTCCCACAATTCTCCCGACATTGATTTCATTCGGAATTAAAATGATGAAACAAAACATCTGAATTGACTTAATGTGGTTCTTTTGAAGCATATAGATGAGTAGATGACACGCTAATACATAATAATGTTTTATTGAACGTGGAGTTGGTCATCAATTTCTTGTACAGTGACCTATTATATATAGTTTTTTTTCCCTTTTCTTTGAAATATTTATCTCCTCTAACCATTTTTCTTTTAATCTTTTAACAGTACTTGTCTTTATTCTTAAAAAATATAGTTATACTGTTTTTTTTCCAATGGCAGGAGATATTGGTAAATATGGGCTCATTTCATATGGTATTAGTTTATTTAAAGATTTCACGAGTTTTATTTCCCAAGAAAATGTATAACTAATTAATACTTATTTATCCATATTAGAATGTTATAATGATCATATACTTATGTTTGCACTATTCATATTTTAGATTTATGTAAATTTTATGTACAATATTTTTGTTACATATACATATCATATTTGAAAAATAGTACTTAATATGTTAGATAATAATAATGAAAATGAAAATCTTGAACAAAAAGAACATTTCTCACTTAATTGTTTCCTTAAATCCAAAATTCAATCCACAGATTTGTCTAGGTGGCATGTGCATGTAAAATGAATCTAGGAACATGCATGATTGCCCATTTGAATTGACAAATTGCCAAATTTATGAGGAATAAACCAAGGAACTTGCATGATTTTCATCTCATTCAATAAATTCTAAAGGATAAGGTGATAAAGGTGGATATGCTCCACTCCTATTTGAAAGCACCTAACAATATATTTGAGAAAAAGAGATAAAGTAAAAAGGAAACAACAAGCTAATTAGGGATATGCAATATATGGCCCACAAATGGGACCATACATCCAATTTAGCATGTTAAATTGGGGCCCAAATGGCCCAAGAATTTGACCCTTTTCTTGGATTTTGAATGCCATGAAAGCTAAATTTAAACTGCAAATACCAATTTCAATTGCACATAGAATAATCGCGATATCTGAACAAAAAAAGATTTTAGCGATATGTATGGCATTTATACAAGTGAAATGTACATTTTCGCCCAATAATTGATGGAATAGCCGGTAACTCCAATTTTAGAAGAAAAATGGATGAAAATTATGCAAAACTAGTCCAATAAACAAAGTTCACTTGCAAGTTTACTCCATATATTTTCGGAACAACTAATTTACCCCGTAATTTATAAGTTTGAAACAATTTCAGTCCCAAATGAGCCCAATTTTACATTTGGGGTTAACTTTGACTAGAAATAAAAGTTTTATTTGCATATTAACACCTAAACTATGAGAGATTATTTAGTATAATCGTCGCACCACGTCATCAAGTACACGTGGTGCATCCCACCAATACACTTGGGACATGTGGATTAATAATCCACATCACCCTATATTCTAGCCATGTTCCAAAAATATAGGGATTCAAATAATTGTGTTCACATTGCCAGAACATGGGTGATGTGAATTATTAATTCACATGTCCCAAGTGCATTGGTGGGCTGCACCACATGTACTTGATGACGTGACGTGGTGCAGCGGTTGTACTAAATAATTTGAAGGAATTTAATTTACTATAGGGAAAAAAAAATATCATACTCATATGTGTTTTGTAAACATGCTCATCGTGTTAATTTTTTGGCAAGAAATCTCCTTGTTTTTGCACATTCTCACTTTCCCCATTAAATAGTTAAATTATTAATCCTATATATGTAATAAATTTTATATAATATTATTATAACTCTTATAAAAAAAAAAAACTATTTATATATCTACTGACCTAATTAGATTTTAAAAAATTCTAAAAAAAATCTGTTAAAATAATTAGATTTTATATATAATATATATAAATTAATTAAAATTTTATATGAGAACTGAAAAAAAATTAAAATTATTTAAATATTATTAATCCTATTTAATAAATTTTAAATATCATTATTATAATTAAAAGAATTAAGAAAAAGGAAAATACAAGATTGTAACCCCTCTCACCCCCCCCCCCCCCCAAAAAAAAATGCAACTCAGGCCACCGGAGGTCGCGGTCCAAGGCCGACCCAGTTGATTTTGAATATATATCATTAGATGTCTTATGTGAAGTAAGTAACTACTCCTATTTCATTCCTTAAATTTGAATATCTTAATATCAAAAAATTTAATGAATAGTCGTGGTCATTGCAATTATCTCTATGAACATATAAACGGGGAAAATGTAAGATACTCCCCTGTGTTATGTTAAATCTGCAAGAAATTATCCTGTGAAATTTTATTGCGCCAAACTTTCTTGTATTTTCAAAAACCCTGCAAAAAAAAAACCCAATTTGTAAAAAATAGGTCGTTTTGGATCGACATATTTCAAGAAATCATTTTAAAAATATATCACGTGAAGTTGTAGGGACCAACTTGAAGTGTTTTAAAAATAATTTCTTGAAATATGTCGATCCAAAACGACCTATTTTTTAAAGATTGGATTTTTTTGCATAATTTTTGAAAATACAAGGAAGTTTGACGCAATAAAATTTTCACAAGGTAGTTTTTTGCAGATTTAACATAACACAAAGAAATATTTTGCATTTATTCCTATATAAACAGTTATCCGGTAGAGTCTCCAATATTAATGTGCTACGTACCACAATTTTAACAGAAAATAACTACTAGTCTTTGAAAATGATTTATAAGAAGACAAGAAAATGAAAATTGGATGTCGACTAGGTGAATAACCGAGGAAGGAAAAATGATGATTTTGTACGTAAACATATGCAGATAAAAGAAAAATCAGTGGAAGTTAGTAACTTGTACATATATGATATATGTACACGTAGAAAGGAATTTAATCAGATCCTTATTTTTTTAGTTAGCTAACCCTTTTGAAACTATTAATTTTTTTTATTATAATTTAAAACATATACAATTCCTGAATAAGATAAGGTGCATTCTAAAAAAAATAACTCCAAGATACGTACAAGATAAATATTTTGGAGGTATCCAATTATATCCTCACAGTTGTTATGACGTTACAGGGGGGGACAAGCATCTTGGTCTCTCCATTCAAACAAACTGGTCATGGTCCTCCTGGACCACTTCCATTCAAGCACATTAATTACAAAAACAATGCACTTGGCGCGTAATAATTTTAGTATAATATTAAAAGTAGCAAATGTTTAACTATAAAAAATATATTAGAGAAAATTTTAGGTAATCTAACAAATGATATAGCTAGATCGGAAAATAAGAAGTTTTTACCAATTTTTTTTTATTTAATCTTGGTCATATGATGCTAGATCATGTTAATTTATTTGTAACTTAACTAATCTATATTTTCGATAAATGCTATCTAAGCCAGATAGATAGGGGTGGGCGTTTGGGTCGGGTATTTTGGGAACCGTCCCGACCCGTTTGGGACAAAAAAACGGGTATTTTGACATTCGGGTTCAGGTACCCGAACCCGAAATATATTTTCGGGTAGGGTATTGGGTATTAATTTCACACCCGAACGGGTATTCGGGTACCCGTTCGGGTATTTAAAAAAAAATCGAGTAATTTAGTTGGATTTTCAAGCTTGTAGGTGGATATGATTGGTGAAGATCCGAATGATGAGTTAAAATGTGAAATATTATTGAATGTGATTTGTGATTTTATGTCTATTGTAAGTTTTAACTTTCATGCCATGCGATTGTGATATTTAATATTTTGATGCTTTGAGACTTTGAGTTTGATTTGATTGTAATTTATTGAATACTTGAATCTTGAAGGTTTGAGACATTTGTATTGTTTTGTTTTGAAGTTATTGAGTACAATTAATGTTTGAATTCATTTATTTACAATTTTACGTATATATATGTTGAGAAAAAATTCTTAAAAAAAAAAGTGTGAAATTTCGGGTACCCAATACCCAATACCCGAAATACCCGAAAATTTCGGGTACCCGAACTTCGGGTACCCGCCAAATCGGGTAGGGTTTCGGGTATGAAAATTCACTACCCGCCAAGTCGGGTACCCAACCCGAAATACCCAATACCCGAAATACCCTACCCGCGCCCACCCCTACAGATAGATATTTAAAATCCCAATTATGAAATTGAAATATCTACCTCCAATATTTTAAGATATATTTTTGGAAAATAAAAAATATATCATATAATTTTATAACAACAGGTTAAATTAATCATTGTAAAAATGTAGGTGCTATTTCACTAGCATTGTAGATAGATGTTAGTTGAATGTTGTTAGAAGATAAAAGAAAATTTACCAAATATCTACATTATACAAATTTAACTTTTTGTTTCTATGTATAGGAAGATAGATAAACAGACCAATATTATCCTCATCTCATGACTTGGTCAAATATGAGATCTTATTATTGTCTCAAAAAGAATGCTATTTATTATTAGATAAGTTTGGATTATCCCAAATTAATAATATTCAGTTTTTTTGTGATCCAATAACAAGATGAGCAAATGAAACACAACCAAGACGAATTTAGTAAGGGACAACCTCACTCCAATATAACCCGATCCAAATTTAAATGTTAGTAAGCCTGTTCTTCTTGGAGCCTCTCAGGCACGATCTTACCACGAACGAAGGGCAAGACTAACATTTGAGCTCCAATTATTTAGGGCCTGAGACAAGATAAAATATTTAACCTTAGGGCCCACGAGCATTGGAGATTCTATGATGAGCTCAGCTGGGTCCACTGCTACTTTCTACATTCCACCTTTCAGGCCCATACCACCTCAATCTCTTTCAACTTTCAAGAGAGCAAAATTGTGTATTTATTATTTTTGAATTAAAATATTTGTTTTTATTTTCTTTATTCAAATTTGTTTTACATCATTTTAGTTCAATATATGTGATTAATTATAGTCAGTTCTACAATTACCACAAAATCATCTACATTTCATTTAACTATACTTCAAAATTTAGTCTTATATCTATAAATGGCTTAAAATAATTTAATTGTAAACATATATGTTAATGAAACTAAAAGGTAACACAATAACCGATGATTAGATAATGAAAGGATTAATTATGTTTATAGTAGGAGTTTTTGAAAAATAGATACGTTGAAACAAAAAATGAATAGTTGTGTTAATAAATAGTACAATAATTTAATAATATTATATAACACCCCATATACTAATATTTAAAAGGTTTTAAATATCTTAAATATATATATATATAGGAGTATATAAAAAAAATCAACTTGATATATTTTGAAAGTCGAATTTGCATAGCACGACTAATTATGGAGCAATAAATTTGAGACAATAAAAAGTATATATATAAAATCAATACGTATATTTTTTTTCATAAGATAAATGATTACTTTAATCACAAGGGTAGATGTGCAATTTTGCCGCACCTGAAAACTCTATAAATAAGTGGTGGACATTAGAGAAAGCAACTCAGAAACAGAACAGCTCTTTCCTTCTCTTCTAAATTATCATATATATACATATACTACCTGTATCCATAAAAGAGGCTAAAGCAACCAACTGGACCCATCAAGCCCTAACAAAATCCACAAATATTAAAAATCATGGTGTTTGCTAATAATTTTGACACCCGCATTCCTTGATATCGAGGGATTGACATCGAGGAATACCTTGACGATATCGAGGGATTGTTTGTATATAATTTTGATTCGATTATACCCTGCTGTCAAGGGATTGCCTGCGTGGAAATTTCATATCGAGGGATACCTCGATGACATCGAGGGATCATCGGCATTGAGAGTGTTGAAATATTGTTCGCGATGAAACTGACGTCAAGAGGTGTTTGGCATTGAGGGATTGAAATCGAGGTATTATTGGCATCAAGGTGTGCCAAAGCATTGTTCATTGCAAACCTGTCAGTGAATCCCTCGACGAGCCAATACCTTGACGAGGAATGCCTCGATATGATATGGAAAAGGTGCGGGCGTGCCAATGCTTGTGCGTGCAAACATAACGATTCGAAAATAGACATATTGATATCGATACATTGATAATATAGGTGTCCTGACAAAGACATATTGATATCGAGATACGTTGTCCTGATAAGGCTGACTTCTAAACGATTGCGACAGAGTAGGCAAACACTACCCCTAGTTCTTTTCTATGCCTGCCTGGCCGCAGGACTTAACAATTTATGAAAATCTCTCTTGAATGCCATATTTTTATAGCCAATTGATGGCCTGTTTATCATATCAGTGAACCTAATACCTTGACGATCAATCAGTTTAAGCATACACCTTGACAGAAAACAAAGGCTTGACAGAAACAGCATATCAATGGAAATTAATCGACGTAAAGCATATTTTAAGTAAATGGAACAAAATATACGAACCAAATTACTTTTAATAATAAAAGAAAATTAATTCGTTTCCCGATGTACAAACATTACAAAAATATGCAAAACGGTGAAGTTCTCCTTTCTTGGCAAGGTCTGCCAAACGAGTTGATAAGTTGATTAAGTTCTGAAAAATGACTCCTTTATCGGCAGGGAACCCGCCGATGAGCTGATGAAACAGGACAATGCGTTAAGTTGACAGACAGAAAGTAACACTGACGACGGGGGACCACCGTCAGTGGTTCGCCCAACCTTGATGGATATCCACCAATCGGGCTCCTGATCAGCGGGTGGCCACTGACCAAGGCATCGACGAAGCAGATGGCTACTTAGCCGATAGCCGTCAAGCAGATGGCTACTTGACGACGAGCTCATCAAGCAGATGGCTACTCAATGAGTTTGTCACATAAATACGTGGGCACTTACATGACAGTTACCAGCGTGCTACTTGGTTGATACGAGTGGTTTCGCTCGAGTCAGTGTCAGCTGACGGCGGAAGAGAGCGGCGGCGGCGGCGGCGGCTTACTGTGAGCGGCGGCGGCGGCGGCGGCAAGACTTCAGGCTGTCAGGGATCACTGGTGGCTGAGGAGGGACAGACTGTTATCAACGAGTTGACAGACTGATAACTTGACAGAAAACAGCTTGTCAACTGCCTGCTATCAAGGGGTTTCGCTCGAGACAGCGTCTGGACAGCGGAAGCAGCGGCGGCGGCGGCTTAGTATCGACGGCGGCGGCTTAATGTCGGCGGCGGCGGCGGCTTATTTTTAGCGGCGGCGGCGGCGGACCTTGGGCGGCGGCGGAGGATTTTGGGCGGCGGCGGCGGCTTAACTTCAGGCTGTCGAGGTGGCTGGTGGCTGAGGAGGGACGGTTGATAATCAGGGGTTCTACAGGTGTTTGCTGAAAAAGAAGCAGCGGAGCGCTGGACTTCCGGAGAGGCGTTGAGCCGATCAGTGTAGACTGAGTTTTTGTAGATTGAGTTGTGTGTGTCCTGCGCGACTGACAGTATCAAGGTATTTATAGCTGCTGGATCTGGAGAGCTGATGGCCAAAAGCTGATGCCTTGACAGCCACTATCCCACTTTCTCCACTATTTTGAAACCTCTCCACTACTTCCACTACCTTGATGGTAGTTTCCTTGTTCTTTTTTGCTGAAAATTAGTGTTAATGGAGGTTAAGGAAGAAAGAAACGTGTCTTTTGTTTTAATTTGAATTCCAATCTGACATGGTAACTAATTATGAGAAGATTAAGGAATTTTGTTATGCCAACTAAATTAGCACTTATCCTTCTCTCATAATTAAATCAAATTAATTAAAACACACTAGTGGGTCGACCCATTTGGTCATGGCCGATCTGGGCTGGGCCGCGGTTGGCTTGGGCTGGTCGGACCAAGCTTGGCCTTGGGTCGGGCCATTTTGGTCTCGTTTTATCATTTGCCCCATTAATTAATTAATGGCCCTATTAGCTGAGTGGGCCAATTAATTAGCCTTGGTCCAATTAATTAATTAACTTAATTAATTAATCCAAAATCATTTATTGAGTTAATTGGGCTCAATCGGTTTTAAGCATAATTTGGCCTCAATTGTTAATTAATTAAATTTGGCCCATAAATTAATTAACTTTGTCAATTAATTAATTTATGTTTGTCCTAAATTTTAATTAATTGCGAAAATTTCGTGGCCAATTCATTGTCTCGATTGGGCTCATTTTCGGTCCAACTTGGGTCCGATCTGGTTCGACCCGTTTGGAGTGACTTGGTTCGGCTTTATTGCCATTTTTGGCTTGTCATCGAGCCGTCATACCTCGATTTATCGAGGGCGATTTTTTGGGTACAAACAATGCCCCCCGTAAGTCGTATTCGATGTAATTAATTTAAAAATTAATTTAATCGAATTAGACTTAGATTAAAGTTTTTCACTCCCTTTTAAAAATTAGAAATTGGGACAATGCTTCATTTAATAACCAACTATCGGCTTTATGAAACCAGAACTATCAGTAGATAATAGACCATATTACAATGGCCTTGATGATGGCGGATCTCTCGATATCAAGACATCTCTTGATATCAGGACATCTCTTGATATCAGGACATCTCTTGATATCAGGACACCTATTGATACTAGCGCGTTGATATCAGTTGGCCTCTCGATGGCAGTCAGCCAAAACTTTGGTAGTTAACCAAATTCACTTCTTCAAGTGACTGATGCAATGGCCTGATGGCCAAAGACTCCTTTATTTTCTGTTGCTTCGCTTGATGTAATGGCCTGATGGCCATAGACTAGTTTTCATTTCCTTAGTAGAATTTCTTTTGGCTTGGTTTATCTTGTGTTTTTCTCCAAAACCGAAACCAAATATGACTAAGTACCAAAAATCGAAGCCATTGATTTTCCAACTCAACAAACAACTTCGCAAGCAAAAACACAACTTTTCTTGTCAACAAGACTTAATTGAAATCAAATCAACCCAAGAGACTTAAACGAAATGCCTTGATGTAAAAACTTGAAAATCGGGGAAACAAAAAATTTAAAATAAAATAGAAGTATTTGAATTAAAATCGAAAGTAAATACATCTAACAATACTAATTCAAAGGTTTTCAGACTAAACAAACAAAAAACGAGGTAAAAAGGAAAGCTGAAAGTAAATCCTACTTATATTTACAGAGGTATCGGCGCGTTGAAGTACTCTTGACGCCGTTCGATTTCAAGCTCCAAGGCTCGCTGATGTTCCAGACACATCGATTCCCAAAGGGTAGGCTTAAACTTCTTCAAGTATCTTCCATTAATGGGGTCCCGACAGAGATTCCCATCTGGCTTTTTCAAGATGTAGCCCCCACCTCGGGTTATCGAGTAGACTTCATATGGTCCTTGCCATGTCGCGCTCCATTTACCATACTTTTTCTCGCGCTGATGAAGTGGCAAAACGACTCTCCAGACCATGTCCCCGACGTCAAAGTGTTTCCTGCGTATCTTTTTATCGTAGCATCGGGCAACTAGCCTTTTTTGTGCCTCGATCTTGTCTAACGCGGCAACCCTGATCTCGTCGAGCTCATCAAGCTGCTGGAACATATTTTCATTATACTCTTCGGGCGTCAGCTCGTTTTGCTGCATCACCCGCAGAGATCGGACGTTGATTTCCATCGGTAGAACGGCTTCCTGTCCGTAAGTTAGCTTGTACGGAGTGGTGCCTGTACTTGTCCGTTTGCTTGTCCGATAAGCCCACAATGCCTCTGACAGCATCAAGTGCCAAGCTCTTGGGTTTTCCTCTATCATTTTCGAGATAATGTCCTTGAGGACTCTGTTAGAAGCTTCCGCTTGGCCATTCCCTTGTGCATAGTACGGTGTTGAATGGACCAATTCAAAACCCATTGATCTGGCAAACTCCTTGATCTCTTGACCGACGAACATCAGTCCCCTGTCAGTGACAATGGTCTGTGGCAGACCAAACCTGTGAATGATTAAGTCCTTGATGAACTTCATCACTTCGGCCTGATTGGCCTGTTTGAGCGGTTTGGCCTCTACCCACTTAGTAAAGTAATCCGTGGCCACAATAATATATCGATGGTGTTTGGAAGACGAGGGATGGATCTCCCCGATGATATCGATGGCCCAGCATCTGAAAGGCCATGGCTTGATTATCATGTTCATTTCTTCGACGGGCATTCTTTGGACTACCCCGAAGCGTTGGCATTTCTCACAACCCCTTGCCAATTGAATACAGTCTCCCACCATCTTTGGCCAGTAATAGCCATATCGGCGCAGCAGCCATGCTAACTTGTGACCATTTTGATGGGCCCCACAAATTCCTTCATGAGCCTCCATCATAATTCTCATGGCCTCTTGCTGATCGACGCATAACAGGAGCACGCCGTCATGGCTTTTTCTGAACAGTTGATCACCTATCAAGACATAATTGACTGCCCTGAGCCTCGTTTGTCGAGATGCTCGGTCCGACGGATCAGCCAGATATTTTCTGATCGGCTCTCTCCAGTCATCAGGGTCCTGAAACACACTCAAAACAGTCAGTACGTTATCTCGATACATGAATGATGGACAGTGTCGTCTCCTGACGACGTAGAGGGATTCCTCGATGTCATCAGGGAGATCAACACCAGTCGCTAGTTGGGCCAAACTGTTGGCCTCGCTGTTGTTTCCCCTCGTTACATGGTAACATGTAACATCAACAAACTCCGACAACAAAGACATCGCAGTCAAATAATATTTATCAAGTGTTGGGTTTCGGCATTTATAAGTACCTTGTACCTGCCTGATAACCAACTGCGAGTCCCCGACGATGACGACAGACTTACTGTCGAGCTCTCTAAGCATTTCCAGTCCAATGATCAAGGCTTCGTATTCGGCCTGATTGTTAGTACATTCAAAATCAAATTGAATTGATAACTTAGTTTTTATGTTTGATGGAGAAGTCAAGACTATACCTGCTCCAGACAGCCTGTCGGTTCTAGACCCATCGAAGGCCAGTGTCCATGGCCTGATCTCCACTGTCATCGAGTCCAGTTCCTTGAGAACGGCTTGATCGATATCGAGACATGGATGGTCAACCAGAAAATCAGCCAATACTTGGCCTTTGACGGCTTTTTGCGGTACGTATTGTAATTGATACTCCATCAGTTGGATGGCCCATCGACCGATCCTTCCCCTCATTACAGGCTTAGCTATCATGTACTTTATCACATCAATACCAGAAATAACTAATACTTTTACAGGCAACATATAATGACGTAATTTCTTGCAAGAGAAAAATAAAGCGAGGCATACCTTTTCTATCGGGGAGTACCTCTGCTCCGTTTCTGTCAAGTGCCTGCTCAAGTAATAGACTGCTCGCTCAAATCCATCCTCGTCGTCTTGTGCCAGAAATCCGCCGACGGTGTCATCCGTGGCAGATATATATAGTTTCAAGGGTTTCCCCTTGACAGGCGGCATCATTACAGGCGGCGTTGTCAGCTTATCCTTGATATCCTGAAACGCCTGCTCATGCTCCGTTTGCCAGCAGAACTCTTCTTTGTCCTTCAGCTTTAACAAAGGCGAGAAGACCTTCGTTTTTCCAGCCAAGTTAGAGATGAACCTCCGTAAAAAGTTGACTTTGCCAAGGAACTGCTGTAATTCCTTTTTCGTCGACGGAGGTCTGGCTGTCAGGATAGCCTTGGACTTGTTTTTATCGATCTCAATCCCCTTGCGGTGTACCAGAAAGCCAAGAAAATTGGCGGACGCCACTGCAAAAACACATTTCAAGGGGTTGAGTTTCAATTTATGTTTCCTCATTTTGGCAAATGACTTCGCCAAATGTATCAAGTGTTCATCATAACTAGCCGATTTAATAATAATGTCATCGATGTAAATTTTTACAAAGTCATCGATGTACTCACTGAAAATGCAGTTCATGGCTCGTTGATAAGTTGCTCCGGCGTTTTTGAGTCCGAATGGCATCACTTTCCATTGGAAGGTGCCTATTCCGCCGGGACATTGACAGGCCAGTTTTGGCACGTCGTCAACAGCCACGAAAATCTGATTGTAACCTGCACTTCCGTCGACGGCTGTCAGGAACATATTGCCAGCGGCAGCATCGATTAGCATGTCCGCCATTGGCATCGGATACTCGTCTTTGGGAGATGCAAGATTTAGGTCTCTGAAATCGATGCATATCCTGATTTTCCCGTTCTTTTTCATTACGGGTACTACGTTCGCCACCCACTCCGGATATCTGGCCACCTCGATAAAGCTGGCCTTTAACAGCTTCTCGATCTCCTCCCTGATCAGTCTGCAGACCTCGACAGACATCCTTCGCAGGGGCTGTTTCCGGGGTAAGTACCCTTCCAGTATCGGAATACGATGTTCCACCAATTCCCTGCTTAACCCAGGCATTTCGTCATAGTTCCAGGCAAAACAATCTTTATACTCCGTCAATACTTGGATCAATCGATCCTTCTGGCCATCATTCAGCAATGCGCTGATGTAAGTTGGCCTATGATCTTCCTTGCTGCCTAACTCAACCTCGATGACAGGATCCTGTACTTGGATCTTGATGTCGTCAAGCTTGGCTGGCGCCGTTGCTAACTCTTCTAACTGAATTTCATCGCCGACCGACGGTGGCGTTTCTTCCTCGAAGATGAGATCACCTGTATAGCATTCGGCCACATAGGCCCGAAACCTCTTGATCAAATCGGCACATGCTTCCTGCTGCGGCCCGATAACAATAATCTCATCAATTTCCAATCTGTCGGCCTTACAGGCCGATGGTCTTTTGTCATCAGGACAATTCATTAATCCTGACAGTGTTCTTCTTGCGGCCCTAACTCCTTGATGCTGCAGGGCCGACTTAATTCCTTGGCTAAACAAGCCATTTCCATCTGTGTCAACTTCTTGCTTGACGTGACTTCCTTCGGTCGTCCGTATTTGTCCTGACCGATGAATCGATAAGGACCTACATCATCCCGATAATAAGCTGCCTCGACAGCGTTGACCTTAGCGGTGAATGGCCTGTTGTCGGCCATAATAATTTCAGGTTCGGGGGAGTCCCCCCAGATCAGCAAGCATTGATGAAGAGAGGACGGTACACAAAGGGCTGAGTGAATCCAGTCCCTTCCCAACAACGCATTGTAAGAGGTGGCAGCATCCACCACAAAGAAAGCGATCCTCAAACTGGTTTTTCCAATCTTTACCTCGACGGGCAATATCCCTAACGTGTCAGCTTTTCCCCCTGTGAAGTTGCTGACAATCACCTTAGTCTCCATCAAGTCCTCGCTGACCTTTCCCAGTTTGTGCATCGTCGATGCAGGCATCACGTTGACGGCTGCCCCGTTATCGACCAGCATTCTGTCAATGGGTTTCCCGTCGATATGCCCTGATATATACAATGGCCTGATATGTCTGGCCATAAAAGATGGTGGCTTTTGGAAGATAGTTTCAACTCTTTTATCCCAATCGGTCTCTTTCTCGTCATCGACCGATAACAGCTCTAGGTCCTCTGCCATTTGTACCACTGGCATACTGTCGTCCCAAAAGCCATCAGAGGCATACTCCAGCTCCTCGTTGACGAATTCAACAAGCTCAGAATCGATAGCGTTGCATTCCATCACTGTCGAGCCGTTCGTCGGCTGACTGGTGGTAGCATTGTCTACTGTCTTGGTTTCTGTTTTCTTATCGACCGCTTGCTTAGTGACCTCCTGTTGCTCGATTTCCCGCTGTTCAATAAGTCGATCAACCTGTTTCTCGACGGACTGTTTTTCAGTAGGTCGATTGACCTGTTTCTCGATTCCCTGGCCAGTTTTGGCCTCGACAGTCTGGTCAGATTTGGCCTCGTTTTCCTTATTACCTCTGTCGTTGTAGATCTCGGCAAATTTTGCCTCGAGATCGTTTTCATCTTCCTCGTCGAACAACAAATCATCATCTGCCATTATCTTTTCTATGTCGATTGTGCCAAACTTGGCTTTCCCAGGAGTCCACTTGGAAGTGTCGATTTGCGTCGAGGCCTTGGCCTCGATATTGATCCCTTGGCCAGATTTGGCCTCGTTTGCTCCCTTTTCCTGTAACTGTTTCTGTTCCGCTGACGGTGGTTTCTTTGTTGGCTCCTCCTTCACCGGGGCTTTCCCCTTAGCAATTTCTAGTCCTTTCCGTTGGCGTAAGAAACGCCTGTACTGCGTCCGGGTCATCTGATCGACCCTTCGATCTCCAGGAAATTTCGGGTGCCTGACGGGAACCCATCGATCCACCTGTGTATCGGCGGGAGTGTGGACGGTTCGCAGCCTCGATGAGCCTGGCGGAGTAATCTTTGGTGACGGACCATGTGTCCTGTCTCTACGACTGGCGGTCGATCTGACCTGCCTAACTGGTGTCCTGTCAGGGGATCTCTCTCTGATTCTGCTGTTTCGGTTGGTACTTTCCTGATGCTGTCGAGGCATCATGGTTTTAGCCTGTTCCCGGCGTTGTTCCGCCGATGACGTTGCGCGTTCAGTATTTTCCATCGGAGTTGGGACTGGATACGGTCCCATGGGTCTAGGTGGTGGTGGTGGTGGCATCGCCTGCGGTTGCGGCGCTGTTTGGGGATTTGCCTGTGGTTGCGGCATCACCTGATAAGGATACCCTGACGGCATTACATTTGGCCAAGGCACGTATGGGCCATATATCGCCGGGTTGATGAACAGCGGGACTGTCGCCAATTCGTTTTGGCACCTCGCACACAGGCCCATTTGTTTGTTCCTCATGTCATAATCTGGATCATCGTCTGAATACAGTTTCTCGCCTGTCGGTAACTCCGTGATTGTTATGACATTTATCCCTACTTCATTCTGTTGGAATGGGTTGGTGTCAACTGTCATCGGTTTCGTGATCTTCCAATCCGGGGCAAACCTCAAGATGCCCTTGTCAAGGTGATCCTGCACCATCCACCTGAACACTAGGCACTCGTTCGTTGCGTGAGTCCAAACATCATGATATTTACAATACGTTTTACCTGATATTTTCATTGATGGTGGGATCACGTGGTCTCCTTTGAGACGGAGGATCTTGTCGGCCAGCAACTGATCGAATATGGCCTCTGTTTTCGAGACGTCGAACGAATAGCGTCTCTCTCTGTCAGTCTTATATTCAGCGTCTCGACGCACCAAATTATTTGGCACCTTGATAGTGGGTTGGGGTTCTTTCGGCTTGGCGAGAGCCGTACAGACGGTGTTCTTAGGGCAGACCACTTCTGCCAGTCCGATCTCGATACCCTGTTGCTCAATCGGTCTGCTGACCTGATTGATCTGCTCCTCACTAGAGTCGGCCATACCCACTTGATAATAGCTTCCTCTGGGCTGTCGGCCGTTCTCATCCCTCAATACTCTTTCATAACGGACCGCGTGATCGGTCAATTCAAACAAATCTTCGTGGTATTGTGCCATCATGATCTTTCGTAATTCGAAATGCATGCCATGAATGGCAATTTTGATGCATTCCTTTTCTGGCAACGGGATGGCGCAGAACCCTCTCGCCCTGATAAACTTCTTCATGTATTCTTCTACAGTCTGTCCCGTCAGCTGCCTCATGTTCGACAGCTCGATGACGGACACCTCGAGTGGAGCTTGATAATGGTTCATCACGAATATTTTTTCCATGGATGGCCAGTCGGGGACCGATCCAGGCTTCAAATTGGCGTACCAGTGGAACGCCATTCCTGTCAAAGAGTTAGGAAACAGTTTCAATTTTAAATCGTTAGTCATGTTGCCACATTCCAGAGAGAATCGAGCGAGATGCTCAGTGGCAGACTGTGATCCCTCGCCAGAAAACAGTGTAAAATTCGGCGGTCTGTAGTTCAGCGGGAACGGGATCTGATCAATATACTCCGGGTGAGGCTTATTATACCTCGCCGCCCTATTTCCTTGTCTCCTGACGAACATTTCTTCAGCTTGGTTCACCGTCAGGAGGTCCTCTGGGCCCTCTACAGCTCGATGAGCCGCCCTGTCATAGGCCATTGAGTTGGCCTGATATCCATCTTGGCCGTATCCGACGGCCTCTGAGCGGTCCTCTTCGGACCTGCCCCCCGAGTCTTGACGGGCGTTCCTTGCTTTAGAAGTGCTTCCCCTCTTATCCGGGACATTAGATTGTCCATTGCCTTGCTTGAAAGGCGTCTCGTCTCTCAGTGAGCTTCCCCCGATATGGATTGCAGGGCCTTTGCCCTTGTCAACAGCAGTCCTCTGCGGCCCAGTCCAGGCCTGCGTTTGGATGCCATTGGCGAGCATGTTGATGCTTTCAGTGAGGGACGTCAACTTTGCCTCCAAGTGTATCAAGGCATTATTTACAGTGTGGCTGGCTTCTGTACTGGCCTGACTAGCAGCAGTGGCCGAGCCCAGCATATGTTCAAACTTGCTGACAATGTCAGACCATTCTCCTTGTTTGGTCTCAAGGTCCCTGGTAAAGTTGCGGACCTCTGTTGTCAGCTCTTCGATTCTGTCGGTTCCTTCCATAGTCAGTGGAACCGTTGATAAATTTTCCAAAGTATGCGTTAAGTCAGACTGTGTTCTTGCCAAGGTTGATCGGGTCCTTCGTGGTACCTGTGATGTCATCTGATGACAACAAAACAAACACCCACTTAGTATCGATTGATTGACTGTTTGGCAAAGAGATAATCAAGCTGTCAGCTAGCCAAAATTGGCTGATAATCGTTTTATGGCAACTCAATTAAAACCCAAAAATCACTTTCATGCCCCCCCCGAGCCATAGACTGTTAGGCTGGTGGGTTTTTGATAAAAACATTTTGAGAAACTTTCATGTCCCACCGGGCGTGCCAAAATATTGTTTGCTAATAATTTTGACACCCGCATTCCTTGATATCGAGGGATTGACATCGAGGAATACCTTGACGATATCGAGGGATTGTTTGTATATAATTTTGATTCGATTATACCCTGCTGTCAAGGGATTGCCTGCGTGGAAATTTCATATCGAGGGATACCTCGATGACATCGAGGGATCATCGGCATTGAGAGTGTTGAAATATTGTTCGCGATGAAACTGACGTCAAGAGGTGTTTGGCATTGAGGGATTGAAATCGAGGTATTATTGGCATCAAGGTGTGCCAAAGCATTGTTCATTGCAAACCTGTCAGTGAATCCCTCGACGAGCCAATACCTTGACGAGGAATGCCTCGATATGATATGGAAAAGGTGCGGGCGTGCCAATGCTTGTGCGTGCAAACATAACGATTCGAAAATAGACATATTGATATCGATACATTGATAATATAGGTGTCCTGACAAAGACATATTGATATCGAGATACGTTGTCCTGATAAGGCTGACTTCTAAACGATTGCGACAGAGTAGGCAAACACTACCCCTAGTTCTTTTCTATGCCTGCCTGGCCGCAGGACTTAACAATTTATGAAAATCTCTCTTGAATGCCATATTTTTATAGCCAATTGATGGCCTGTTTATCATATCAGTGAACCTAATACCTTGACGATCAATCAGTTTAAGCATACACCTTGACAGAAAACAAAGGCTTGACAGAAACAGCATATCAATGGAAATTAATCGACGTAAAGCATATTTTAAGTAAATGGAACAAAATATACGAACCAAATTACTTTTAATAATAAAAGAAAATTAATTCGTTTCCCGATGTACAAACATTACAAAAATATGCAAAACGGTGAAGTTCTCCTTTCTTGGCAAGGTCTGCCAAACGAGTTGATAAGTTGATTAAGTTCTGAAAAATGACTCCTTTATCGGCAGGGAACCCGCCGATGAGCTGATGAAACAGGACAATGCGTTAAGTTGACAGACAGAAAGTAACACTGACGACGGGGGACCACCGTCAGTGGTTCGCCCAACCTTGATGGATATCCACCAATCGGGCTCCTGATCAGCGGGTGGCCACTGACCAAGGCATCGACGAAGCAGATGGCTACTTAGCCGATAGCCGTCAAGCAGATGGCTACTTGACGACGAGCTCATCAAGCAGATGGCTACTCAATGAGTTTGTCACATAAATACGTGGGCACTTACATGACAGTTACCAGCGTGCTACTTGGTTGATACGAGTGGTTTCGCTCGAGTCAGTGTCAGCTGACGGCGGAAGAGAGCGGCGGCGGCGGCGGCGGCTTACTGTGAGCGGCGGCGGCGGCGGCGGCAAGACTTCAGGCTGTCAGGGATCACTGGTGGCTGAGGAGGGACAGACTGTTATCAACGAGTTGACAGACTGATAACTTGACAGAAAACAGCTTGTCAACTGCCTGCTATCAAGGGGTTTCGCTCGAGACAGCGTCTGGACAGCGGAAGCAGCGGCGGCGGCGGCTTAGTATCGACGGCGGCGGCTTAATGTCGGCGGCGGCGGCGGCTTATTTTTAGCGGCGGCGGCGGCGGACCTTGGGCGGCGGCGGAGGATTTTGGGCGGCGGCGGCGGCTTAACTTCAGGCTGTCGAGGTGGCTGGTGGCTGAGGAGGGACGGTTGATAATCAGGGGTTCTACAGGTGTTTGCTGAAAAAGAAGCAGCGGAGCGCTGGACTTCCGGAGAGGCGTTGAGCCGATCAGTGTAGACTGAGTTTTTGTAGATTGAGTTGTGTGTGTCCTGCGCGACTGACAGTATCAAGGTATTTATAGCTGCTGGATCTGGAGAGCTGATGGCCAAAAGCTGATGCCTTGACAGCCACTATCCCACTTTCTCCACTATTTTGAAACCTCTCCACTACTTCCACTACCTTGATGGTAGTTTCCTTGTTCTTTTTTGCTGAAAATTAGTGTTAATGGAGGTTAAGGAAGAAAGAAACGTGTCTTTTGTTTTAATTTGAATTCCAATCTGACATGGTAACTAATTATGAGAAGATTAAGGAATTTTGTTATGCCAACTAAATTAGCACTTATCCTTCTCTCATAATTAAATCAAATTAATTAAAACACACTAGTGGGTCGACCCATTTGGTCATGGCCGATCTGGGCTGGGCCGCGGTTGGCTTGGGCTGGTCGGACCAAGCTTGGCCTTGGGTCGGGCCATTTTGGTCTCGTTTTATCATTTGCCCCATTAATTAATTAATGGCCCTATTAGCTGAGTGGGCCAATTAATTAGCCTTGGTCCAATTAATTAATTAACTTAATTAATTAATCCAAAATCATTTATTGAGTTAATTGGGCTCAATCGGTTTTAAGCATAATTTGGCCTCAATTGTTAATTAATTAAATTTGGCCCATAAATTAATTAACTTTGTCAATTAATTAATTTATGTTTGTCCTAAATTTTAATTAATTGCGAAAATTTCGTGGCCAATTCATTGTCTCGATTGGGCTCATTTTCGGTCCAACTTGGGTCCGATCTGGTTCGACCCGTTTGGAGTGACTTGGTTCGGCTTTATTGCCATTTTTGGCTTGTCATCGAGCCGTCATACCTCGATTTATCGAGGGCGATTTTTTGGGTACAAACACATGGTCCAGTCTTCACTTAACCCTCACAATCTCACTCTTAAACCCATTAAATTCCTGTGTAGCTATGGCGGCCGAATCCTCCCCCGTTACCCCGACGGAAAACTCCGTTACCATGGTGGCCAAACCCGTGTCCTTTCTGTCGATCGCTCCATTTCATTTGCCGGTAATTTTAATTCATTTTTTGTATTATTTACATTAATTTTTATAAACACTATTTCTAAATTTGATAATGTAATTTATTTAGATCTATTGGTGAAGATAAAGGGGATGTGCGAAACGGCGGTGACTTTGAGGTGTCAATTACCCACCGAAGATTTGGATGCTCTAGTGACGATCACCTCCGATGAAGATCTCACAAATCTAATCGAAGAGTACGATCGGGCTGCGGATGTGGCGCCGCCTCCGTCGCTCAAAATCAGAGCCTTCCTATTCGGCCCCAAAATCACCAAAAAAGTGTCGCCGCCGCCATCATCCGCCTCGTCCTCCTCCTCCAACGACGCCTCGTCACCGGTATGGACGTTTTATTCTGCCGCCATACAGCCGAGATGTCCTATCTCCACCGCCGGCCGCTGCGTCCGCCACGTGTCGAGGCCGCCGTCGAGGAAAATTCCACGTCATCAATATGCGTACGGAAATGGTGGACATGTTTATTTGATTCAGAATGGCAACCACTGGCAATAGCAAAAAAGGGATCTGGTGAAAGTGGAGAGTCGAGTAATTAAACATAATATAGGTGAAATTGATAATAGCTAATTAATATAGGGTGCAAAAAAATAATATGTGATGTAAATGGGTGTAGATCCTCTGTACCATTTTTAGTGTACCACACTTGTGTATCACTAATAATTAATTGCCACATATACATTTGGCAATTATTTTAATTGTCACATTTACATGTGGCAATTAATTACTAGTGATACACAAGAGTGGTACACTAAAAGTGGTATAGAGGATCTTGATCCGATGTAAATTGATGCATATGAGAATGAATGTATATATATGTTTAAGAAAGGATCCATTTTTATTGATCCTTTTCTTTCTCTGCTTGGCAAAATTAATGGAATTTGGAATTCCTTTTCGTTTGGGATTCAACAATTTTGATGTTGAGTTAATGATATTGCGTGTGTTTTTTAAATTAATAAGATACATTTTGTGAGACTTAAAAAATCAGTGAAGTTATGGTTATTATCATTAAAATAATGGGACAAAATTAGTATTGTAAATTACGCTTTGTTGCTAATCCAATTTTCAATTAGATAAATCATAAATGTGAACTACGGTAATTTTACAGAACCATTTAAAAGTTTATTTTCTATATATATTATTCGTTCATGGCTTAATAATTTTTCTTTTTTGGAATTATGGGCAAAGTACCAGATGCAGCAGTGAAACGATGGTTGAACCTGGGCAAATTCAAATGAAGACGACTACCAATTGGAATTATTGGACGTGGCCATTAATTGCAGGGCATAATTAAAATCATGGAAGAGTTTTATGCACAATGGGCCATATGACATCTGGTTCATAAATTCACACAAGCCCATCTTCTACTTTGATCTTGATGGAAAATGGAACTGCATATAATATTAAAATGATATATATATATATATATATATTTTGGTACAAAAGATGACTTAAAAAACTACAGCAAATCTTCCATAAAAAAAAAAAAAAAATCACATCCAGAGGGGCAGTCTCCCATATGCGGATATCAACATTAGTGTTGTGACCCATCTTTGTGAGTGCATCCGCACATTCATTTCCACTTCTTCTAGTGCGGAGAACTCATACGGAACAACGAATGACAGTTGGAAATGATAATCCTAAGTGGGTGGCAATCCTTCTTTAATGAGACTCGCCACGATTTCGGAATCAACTTCAAGTTCGACACTTTGTAGGCGCTGCTGCAGCAGCAGATTTTGATGCTTCCCATCCATCAGTATTGATTTTGACCATCCCTCTAGAGGTTTCTTCCATTTGAATTTTGACCTGACGATCTCGATTCAACTTCCTCGCCTTGCCCTTGTTGGAGGAGAGATATTCACCAAATCCGTAGCTAAACATTTGGCAGCAAACAGCACATGTTTGACCGTTTCTCTAACATTCTGAAACAGAATTCTGTTTCTGGATTTCCAAATAGTAGCGTAGCAAGAAAGAAAGTACACCATGGAATGTGAGGGAGACTAATATTCTCAAAATTTCACTCTAGTCAAGTTATCTTTAGTATCAATACTAATTTGAGTCAATTCGAGAAATTGAGTTGGTGAAATGACAAATTCGAAACTCGTCTTTTGTACCTCATCAGATTCGTTACAATGCTATTGTGCGAACAAAGCCAAATAAAGTAACGCATTATTTCCGAGCTTTTGTTTTTCCAAATACAATCCCATGAATCGTTAATATTCATATCATTTGTTTCGATCAAGTTTATGAGGTTGTGATGTGCAGATTTGCATGTAAATTTATACCATACCCTCACATCATGACAATCCGACCCCAAAGGGATAGGGGTGTTATGGATCTCCTGCCAAATCTCATGTGGTAGGGGTGTATTTAGCTTTCCCTTATTCCAACATTTGTTCTCATCAATAATTAGGTCCTAGCTCAACCATCCAATTAATTTTTCTAGTCACACTCCAAGCGAGATCTAATTGTGTTTTGACCCAACCCAAATGTCATGCCAATAGGGAAATTTGTTTTCCATCTCCTAATCTCCATTGGATGCATGTTTTAGCTTCCTTCATGCTACATACTATTCATTTCCACATATAGGAGAGTCCCCATTCTTAATCTCGTAATGAAGAAGGTCCGAAATACCCTTTTAATCAATAATCGCATCATTAATTACAAACATTAACAAAAAAAAGTAAATTTGATAAAATAAAAAATTAATTTTACATTGAAATCGTAAAATGACAAATAATAAATATTTTTTTCGCCAAAACAACAAATGAAAAACAGAGGGAGTATTTAATAGGGCTTGGACCCAAATGATAAAATAGAATTAATTGAATTAAAACTTTTCTAATCAATTTGAGCCGATAAGTAATTTAATTAATTGAGACTAGAAATTGGACCACAAACGCAAAAGCCAAAAAGTATGTATGTATTATTTCTTGGACCAAATATTATAAGATCTGAAGAACAAAAATAAGCAACTAATACAGAATAATTCTTTATTTCCAGAAACGCTCATCACATATTTGTAATAACGTCGATGATGATGCAGGTTATTTAAGTTTAATTTGATATGCCCTAAGGCCATCTCCAATGGTGGGGGCTTGGGGCTCGTGCGAGCCCTCCCTTGCCCCGTTCCCGGCCTGCGCCCCGCCCAGCCCTCCACCTCTGGCCACTGGAGACTGCCAAAATTCAGACCCCGCAGCCCCCCGAATACACCAATTTGGACAGGGCCAATAAAGTCACATCCCAAGCCCAAAGCCTTTTAAGAAATAGGCCACACGGCCCCTCACTCTATAGTAGCTTTTGGCCCATCGTTTAGCAAAATGGGCTGAGATGTAAGGAAGTTGTAGCCTAGTAAAGTCTACACTTTAGACTACTTGTAAATTGTAATGGTACTCCGGAAGAATACTTCATATACTTCAATCTTAGCAACATATGCTTACTTCACATCATGTTTTACATGTTCTCCCACAATAATTACAACAGTTCTTGAAGCTTCTCCACATATCGATTTCGTGGGACTTTATCCTCTGTTTCAGCAGTGACATCTTTTAGCCTTACTACACCTTCATTAAGTTCTCGTTCTCCTACAATTACCATATACGGGATCTTCAACGCAGTGGCCCGGTTGATGTGCATTCTCATTGTTTTATTGATCACAAACTCTGCTTTCAGCTTCGCACGCCAAAGTTCGGTCACTAGTTCCGAATCTAATTCTAAATCATCGCCCAGAATGCTCACTAGAACCTGAGTTTCATATGCTGAGACAATGGAAGCATTCGAGTATAATTTCCCGGCCCAAACTCTGTTTATGTAACTATTAGTTAGTTTTGTGCAAGTATAATGTAGGTCTACACATTCTAATTTCAACAATTAGGTGAATATGGGTATAAGGGTTGTTTCAAATCACACCGAGTTGATTCTATATGACAAATACACCCCTATCTTCATATCACATTTAAAGAAACAACAAATGATGATATATATCTTTTAGTGTTAACTAGTAATGTATAATATGATTTTTTGTCCTTTAAAAAACATAAATCTAATTATATCCAAGTAGATTATTAATTATGCATTGATATGAATTAACAGCATACTGTTAACATTTAAAGGTTCTAATATAAAAAATGTTGAATCATGCTTTGTGATTATATGTGGCTTTGGGTGCGTAGAGGAGTTTTAATAGTTAGGCAAAGCACAAGGGGTGTTTTTGCATTTACGCCGGAGTGTATTTGCCCGTTGGACCTAAATGAAGTGGATTTGAAGTTGCTCCATCATTATTGTAAACACTCTCTCTATTCTTAAGCTCATTCCAACTGAAGGAACTTGATTGCAATTAGAAAATTGGTTTATACCTTATACCAAGTTAATTGAATAATTTATACTAAGTCTTTACATTTAAATTCATAAATACTAGTACACACTAAGTTATAAAGTCAATGTGGGACAAGCGAAAAGTTTTCAACTCTTCAACTTTCTCACAAGGCTTTTAAAACTTTGCAATTGTCACTTAGTCTTAGATCAATATGGAACAAACCGACATACACATTATCTATTTGAAATATGTCTTTCCTACTATTCACATAACAATTTATGTATGAATTTCAACCATATAATTAGGCATCCATCCACAATAAATTAACTCTTTTTAAATGTAATTACAACAACCTTGGAGTAAAATTACTCCTTAAATTTAAAAATAGCATAATCTTCTACGTGTGTTAAATCACGCCGTTCGTGCAATGGGAAAAAAGAAAGAAAAAAAAAACTTTTAAAGATTCTTTCATATAGCGTATGCATATAACGTGTTACAATTAATTTCTTTATCTTTGACAATATATGATGTGAATGAAGTGTCAGAGCACAATTTTTCCATAAATATGGAGAATAATATATTCTAAATTGTGCGATGTACATCATTAATGCAATTGATGCAATTTTTTTTTCTCTAAATTAATACTCCCTCCGTCACAAATTAAGTGTCATTTTACATGTTTTCACACATATTAAGGTACCTACTACATAGTCTTACTTTTATGAAAAAAATAAATTATATACCTCAAGTATTCTTATTCTTTATTTATCCCACCATTAGCTATTTACACGTTATTCAAGTTTTACACTCTCTCTCTTACTTTTTCTCTAAAAGTACCTAAAATATGTAATTAATGTGTATTGAAATCCTAAAGTGACAGATAATTTGGAACAAATTTTTTTCTCTAAATGGACAAATAATTTGGGACAGAGGAAGTAATAAGGTAGAGGACGGATTCAACTTATAAACTAAAATGAAACAAAAATGAAAAAGGAAATAAAAAAGAGGTACCCTATTGTCATGGTATTTTCATGATCAATTACAAAAGAGAAAAACAATTAAAAGCGATAAAACCCAAATGTGATTCCTTTGGATTTATATTTAATAGTGGTTGAAGCACTATATAAAGTTGATATATTTTCTTGTGGTGGGACGTTAATGGGGACTATATTATCACACCCGTGAAAGAAAGAGATAGAATTTAATTAATCCAATATTGCATGCAATCAATTAACCACCTACAACAACAACAACGTATATCCAAACAATCCCCATCTCCTTCTATATATTTATCCTTATTTAAGCCAAATCCAAAGTCTTCAAAATTGATAGTTGTCATTTTAACTTTCAGAAGGTACTAGCGAAAATTAGTCATTTCACTTGCTTCTTTCAACTTTCTTGAATTACTTGTCTCTAATCCTTCTGTTTTTTTTTAATGTGTTTTTTTTTATCTATTTTTTTTTTCACAGGGAAAAAGGGACAATGGAACATAAAGAAATAAACAACAAAGACATTAAAGTTGAAAGTACAACTCAAGATGTAGAAGTCATATCTCCTACATTTGGTGCAGGTGGTCTCGCTAGGCAAGGGAGTGTCACAAAGTACAACTGCTTATGCTCTCCCACCACGCACCAGGGTTCATTTCGTTGCAGGCTCCATCGAGCCCCGAGCCTCCACCGGACTAAAAGCATCGACTCCCCTGCCTCCGAGGGCTCACTATCTAAAGTTAATCCAAGTACCAATGTGCCTACACAAAACAATGCTCAATAAGTATATAAATATGAATGAGATTACATAAACACATATGTATATATGTATGTATGTATGTATGTATGTATGTATTAAGTTAAATTATTTTTCAGCTCAAAAGTTTGGAGCAGAACTTGATTAGTTGGCAATAAGTAAGAGAACTGTATAAGTAATTTTCTTTCATTTTTATGACATGCATCCCTATTTAATTTGTTGCATAATCTGAAATAGGATTGTCCATCATAATGCTTCGAAGCATGCTTTTTGTGTTATTAGAGTTCAAAACTTTTATTTTAATTTTACTCATAACATTTGGTAGTTATGATATACTCATTCATTTGGTCTTAACTAAAGAAATATCAATTTTTCCTCGAATATTACCGTATGAGTTCAAGACCATGTTAAGTATAAACTACGCATCAGAATTCAATATAACTTAATTATATGGGATTATAGTCTCGTACCCTTCAATTAAGCTCATTACGCAAAAGTCTTCTCGTGTTTAGCTTAAAAATCATGGATTTCACTTTGTGACACCATACAACTAAAGTTCAAGCATAATAAAATGTATTGTTTTGAATTGTGTAATCGTTTTGAAGAGCAAAATGCAAAACCACCCCCTGTTAATCTTAATTAACAAAGAACCCCCCATGCTATTTTTGCTAGCAAAATAACCCCTGTAATAAACTTAAAAATTATCAATAACCTCCATGTGGTCAACTCTTAACTTAAAATGGGTAGTGAGCTAATAAAATGTTAACGTATAGTTTTTCCGCTAATAAAATGTTAATTACACAGTGAGATTTTGTTAATAAAAATAACACAAGGGATTTTCTACCAATTAAGAATAATTCTTGGGGTGTTTTCGCATTTTGCTCTTGTTTTGAATTATTAGATTTGTAGTTCTGAAAATAACCGAACAGAACAGTATATCAGATAGAATGATAATAAAACTTTTGATTCCTTATGTTTATTAGCATAAGTTACACCCCAAGTGATTCACAAGAGATTTGCTCTTTCCTAATGATTACAAATAGTTCTGCAAGAATTAAAATCAACAGACAAAAAAAAAGATTATATAACCTTCAACTTAAGCAAAATAAATTCAGTTCTTTTCACTTGCATTTTTTATGCTAGGCCACAACTTGCTAAACATTCTCTTTGGTCTCTTCGGAACCATACTAACCGACTTCACTTTCTTCTGTTTTTCAACCCCCTTTACGAAATTTTCATCTAAGTCCTCAACTTCTGCCAGTTTCATTTTCAGAGTAGAAATGTTAGATTTAGGCGATTTTAAGCCAGAAACACTCCACTGGTCTTCTGGTGGCATAGTAGTAGCATTAGTGCTAAAAGAAGCTGTAGTCTTTGATGTTTTCTTGTGTGCTGCTAATAGAGCCTTAATATTGTCCGGTAGCTCAGTCACTTGGCCTCCGGACATTGCAGCTCGGGCTTGCTCAAAGAATAGAACTTGAACCACTACACGTAAAGGGAGCATCTCGTTTTGTGCAGCGTGCATACATGCTTCGACCGATAGTTTTTTGCAGTCGAGTATTCGGCATAATCGCTTTCTTTCGCTCTTGTTTAGTTCCGGATGACCCTGTTAGATCATTTGAAAGAACCATTTGTTAGAAAATATGGTAGGGAATATATAAAATAATCAGTCGAAATGTCTTCATCAGTGCGTGCTGCAAATATCGTTTTGCTTAAGATTTACATTGCAGGTCACCACTTTGTATGCAAAAGGGATTGTGAAAACTGAAAAGCCTCTGGGATACAATAAGACCCAATATTTAATTATGTTAGTTGTTTAAAGAATTGAACCACATGGCACTCGCAAAAATGACAGAATACTTAAAGAAAGTTTTCGAAAATACAGTACAAATTGAGTTTAGAAGTATTACACTTTATCATTGCAAGTGTATAGTCAAAGATATGTATTCGAAAATTTTCTTACAAGACTCACACTTATAAGGGGTTCAAAACTCCAATAAGTTTGAAATTTGGGAAAATTTGTCTTTTACCTTCAATAGAACTTCTATTTTTCAACATACATGCAATGTGAACTAGAGTATACAAAGTTAAAGAGGTTATGAGTTTTATATAGATTACCTTTAAATAAATGTCAATGGCTTTGTATAGATCATCATGGTCAAGCCTTGAAAACTGAGGAATGGCTTCTGCAATGGCGATGAACTTTGACATCGGCAAGTTTCTATCTTTAGCTATCTCTTGAAGATAACCATCCACGAGCTTTGCCACTTTGATTTTAGACCCATGTGAAGCCGAAGACGATCTTCTACTCTCTTGAAACATCAAATCCACGTTTTCCGCAGATCTAGATCTCCGTCTTTCAAAATCACCCCTACTTCTTTGAGGGCTCGTTTGAGGACTTTGCCCTTGTAACATGAAGTTCTCTAATATTGTCATGACAATATCCACATCGTAAACCATTTCATCTGTCGATGCCAAACTAGGTATTAACAAATCGCCAACCGAGGCTTCCTCCAATTGAATTCCAACCCTTCTTGCTAAATCCATTCTTGAAGAGGATGAAGCTTTTAGTAAACATGCAGCCTTCAATAATTTCAAAAGAAAGCTACAAGAAACTGCGTTTTTATCACTCGGAAGCAAGCTAACAATCGACTCCAAAAGCAACCTATGTTTGGAAGTCACTTCCTCTTCTTGCTTCATAGGTAACCACCTCGATGCATAGATTCTTAAAGCATCACCTATCAAATTTGAAGGCACTCTCCCACATGATTTAATAGCTATCATTGTTCTCCAATAAAGATCAATTCCTAGTTCGGCTAAATCTTCCGCCCACCACCCTTTATTTACGGGCTTAGTCCTATGGCTCTCGGATCCATTGCACGATAAATCATCCCTACCTTTTCTCGAATAACTATGTGATAAGCTAACCTTTGAGGGATGAGATATAACTTTCGAGGCTAAAACCTCGATACATCGACTAGTTATTTCAAGATCTTCGGACCATAAAGGGTACGCTTTGGTGCTTTGTAAAGTTACGATTGTGTCCCTCCATCCGTGAAGAATACACGAATTTAAAAAGACTTCGAGTTTGTATATTAGGTTACCCTTTTCGACATCTTCCGTCATTTGAAGATACTCTGCTGCACATCTAATTGAGACTATGTTGTAGGCACTTAGAGTTATTGTGATTCCATAGCAAAATTTTGCACAATGTTCGAAGGCCTCGACTCCTCCTGGAAAATCGGGGAGCTGGACTATTTGGAGTTGGGAGGATTCTGGGCTTTCGGAACAAAGTTTCTGTAGGCGGAGGCATTTGGATAACAGAGGAAACTGTGGTGCAATAACATCAAATTAGACAAATTTCTTATATTTAAGAATCACTGTATAATAATATGGTGAAATTGTGATGGAGAATGGAAAATTCACCTTATGGAGCAAGTATCTGCTTCCTTTGACTTGAATGATAAGATCACTTGAAACCTCTGATGACACAGACCTAAAAATCAAGAAACACAGAAACTTGGTCATTTTTACATTAAACGAAAAACCCAAAGCACAACCTATTATAAATTATTAGTTGGTAACCTCAAAGGGTCCAAAATTTAATCTTTTTTGGATAATAAAATTGAAAAAATACCTCACAGCCTCTGTGGTGTAGAAAGTATCTGGCCTAGAACCAAGTTTCATAAACTTCATTTTTCCTTTGGGAATTGCAACTTTGGTACCAAAATTGTTGAATTCACCAGAAGTGCAGTAACATTACAGAGTTGGACAATTCCAGCTGCAAAAAATAGATTTTGCCGGAAGCCAGAACATTAATGTTAATTCTGTATATATGATGCTCCAATCTTGACAAAAAATAAATAAATAGAAAAAGTAAGCATTCAATACCATGAATATGAGGAAACTTCTAGTTACAAGAAGAAAAAAGTTATGAATACCTACTTATGGAGGATGAAGAATTTAAGCTTGTTATTGTGTGATGACTGGAAATATTATGAAATTTATATACTAAACTAACTAGAAAAGATCAAGAAAATCAATTAGTCTAGTAATCCTTGTCACTTCAGTCAAATTCTATACCCAAATTGACATGGAAATGAAAAAACAAAAGTTAATCCAAAAAGCCACAACAAATCCCATCAAATATCATCAAGAAACTAACCCTTTAGTTAAAGCTACAAAAAAATCCAAGAACATTCACACCTCACTGAATTTGGGAAAAACAGAATAAAATATGACCAAAACCTGAAATTTTTTAAGGTTGTTTTTGTACTCACAAGTAATTACCAATCATTTCTGGGTGGCTGTCTTTCTTTTCTATTCTTTTTTTCCTTGTTAATTCTTTTTTTAGCTTGAAGAGCAATGTTTTTAGCTGAATTTGCTAATATGCACCATGCCAGAGTGCAAGCAATGAAGAGAAAGGCGACGCCCACGTGCTTATCCTGCGCCCACTTGTGTCCCTCTCCCTCATCATTGCCACACCATTTCTTATACTAATTTACACAACACCTCCGGATTATTTTAGTCAAACATTACTGTTTATCCAGCATTGTACGCCGCTCTATAATATGCATTATTTTCACAGTTTAATTTCTCCGTATAGAAGTGTATTAAATATTTATTGAATAATAGTAATAAAATTCAAAAGCTATAACGAGATAAAGGGATGATGATAATAAAAGAATTAAAGAGGAATAGGATGTGTGTATCACTATCAATGATGACTTTTAATTTTTTTTCAACTGTTCTTGAATTATGTCCTCAAGTTCTTGATTTATATATTGGTTCAACTGAAATTGCCCCTGTTTTTCTTCAAAATTACAGGGGATCAATTTTCTCAACCATTAATGCACGAGGGGCCATGAAAAATTGAAAATTTAATGCCTGTGTGAAAGAAAGGAAAAAGATTCAATTTTGGGTATGTAATTTGATTTGCTAATTTGGAGTAATAAACCGAATTTGTGAAATATGTAAGTATCACTTTCGAGTGAATATAGTATACTTTAATTTTTTATGAAGAAAGTGATAAATACTAAAATTACTCAAGTGGGATTGAAGATGAAGATTGTCCAACTAAAGCACCCTTCATGAAAAGAACGTGAGTTTGCATAGTACATGGTCATAATTGTGATAATGAGTGCCATAATTAATTAGTGTTATTTTATTTTATTTTATTTTTGGGCCAAGATTATCTGGATAAATTTATTGTTGATATATACTTTTGTGAGCCAAAATTCTAGCCTTGTTTTTTTTTTTTTTTTTTTTCCTTAGGTTTTCAAAAAAAAAAAATGTCGGAAAATGCAAACAAATTTTGCTTTTTTTTTTGTTCTAAAAATAATTCTAATAAAAAACTTAATTGTATGCTATTTTTAACCACACAATCGATTGATTTGATTCATACTGTACCTTTTTAAGGGAATCGAATACGAAATTGCAGGAAACATAAAGTCCAACGTTTTTCCACCCAAGTATCAGGTTAACCTCTTAGACTTCTTATGTTCTTTGAAGGTAAATCACAATTACGCTACTAAAAACACTTCTAAAAACATGTAAGATAACACGACTTTCAACATCAAAGTCGAAATTTTTTAAGAAAAATGGTTATTTTTAGGGTAAATTATAAATTTATAAGCTTAAGTTTCTTTCTTTGTATTTTTAATATATATAAACCATTGAATTGAAAGGAGAAATTGGTTTGCCCTTCATTATTATTCACTTAAGTATTCTAATATGTCAAAAAGGAGTCAAGGGGTTAGCTGGCAGAACATCAAATCATCTTGCTTTTTTCTTTTATAATTTTGTAAGTAGTACCCCTAACTTTTTCATTTGCTTAAAAGTAATTAAGATAAACATTTCATGATCTTCTAACAACCTGACTTAATATTAGCGTTAATTGGAAAGTTGAATTTTCTGGCTAATTGTAGTAGCAACAGCTAGCACATAAATAATTAATTTAGCTGTTAAAAGTTTGAAAAGATTTTGTGCATTGGATTCTTCGGTATATCTATATATATATTTTGGCCCAAGACCAAGAGTGGTTAATAACACAAAGAATCAAGAAACAATGAGTGGAAATTGTGAGGCTACAATAATTTTTGCGGTCCCTTGTATTGATCATCAAGAAAAAAACCTAGGAGTGATCAAGCATGACAAGAACATGTGAAAACTATATAATTAACTCTTTTGTTCTTAATCAAGTGCAATTTGCTTAAATCTTATCGTTTAACAGAAATAATCCGACATATTAATTAAAAAGAAAGAAGAAGCAAAAGTTTTAAACTTATCAATTGCAAGTTGCAACATGCATGAATTTGATTTCTTTTGCATGAGTCTTAAATCTTAATGCACGACTAGAAAGAAGAAATTAAAGGGCTTTTTTTTTTTTTTTTTTCCCAATAAGTAACCAAGCCTTAGAGAAAACTGTACGTCATAATTAATCAATTGATTATGATTCTCCCTATAGATAGTCAACTTGGAACAATGTAGCTTTTGAATGGACTAAATTATTGAAATAAGTTAAGGGTGCCTTTCTTGAATGCGCTCCATTTTCTACAAGAATACCAAATCACTAGAAAAAATTGTATAGCTTTAATTATTTTTTATAGAACTCTTACGATGATTAGATGGATTCAGATTTTTGTTTAATTAATTTTTATCTTTTGTTTAATTCCATTGATAAGATAAATTAATCGGATCGGCTAATTAATAAACAACTTATCATAAACCGCCATTTTAACCAATAACATAGATAACCATATATAATAAACTCTAACCCTATAAGATTATAATCTTCATGGTGTAATCACAGCTAGGACTGTCAATTGAGCCGGGCCTTTCCGAAGCCCGATGGCTCAACCCGATTAAAATTGGCTCGAACCCAAATATTTGTGAGCCGGGTCGAGTTTGAGCCATTATATTAGACCCGATCAATTTATGAGCTGAACTTGAGCCTAACACGACTCAACCCGAATAAAGCCCGAACATTTGATTGTTTTAAATATTACAACTAATTATTTGTATTGTAGTTATAGTTACTAATTATTATTTTTACTAAATAAACTTACAAAAAGTTATAATGTAAACTCACATATATGTTGGTATATCAATTTCGTACTGATGACCAAAATAAAAAAAAAAAAAAATTAAAACAAAGATAAAAAAAATACAGGTCAATAAATTGGAGTATTGAGACTCTAAAATTTTACGACATGTTCATATTGATCAATCGTATCTTAAAAAATGTGGGCAAATAACTCGATCTTTCAGTTAAAATATTATTTAATAATATATACTCATGTCTTAAGGAATAGTAGTCTATTCATATGTGTTTCGGTAATCTAAATATTTTATACCTCAAGCTATTTGTGTCTATATTAACAAACTCGATATAAGCCTGATATAGACCCGAAATTCGAAAAATTACATGGACCGAGTTTGAGCCAGAGAAAACGAAAAATTTATGAGCTGACATTATTTGAGTTCGAGCTACTTAAAACTCGGCTCACAAGGCTCGATTGACAGTCCTAATCATAGCATAGGATTAATACTCAATAAGTCGCTCTAGCTACTATATATAGTTCATGTACTAATTTAATAGGCGAACGGTCCAACCCTTGGAACATACTATAGTTTCTTGTGGCGAAGAGCAGATCACTACACAATTTATTTATTTAGTGAGATTTGCATCATTTTACTAATTTCTCATTATTCCAGGCTTAAGACTCGCCTGCCAAACAAGTTATACTCTTTTTGTTCCATATTTCTTACTGTATTTCATTTTTGGGATGTCCCAATTCAATATTTCATTTTCTAAAATATAATTTTTTTTTCACAACAACTCTTTTATTTAAAATAATGATTTGACACCACCTAATATTCTACACCACTACTTTTAAGAGAAAAAAATCTAAAAATATTTAAAACATTCACCTTTTTAACTTCCTACTAAACGCGACTTAAGAATAATAGTACGGTGGCATATTATCTTATCAATAAAGTCATAATTAGAATGTGTATTTTTTATATATTTTGTAGTTGCTATATAACTGGGTTTTTTGCACTTTGTACCCCCAAAATTTAGATACTTATTTTGCATTTGAGCTTTTGTCTGTAAATAAAAGAGGGTGTAAAATACTGCATTTTTCATATTTTGAGAGTACAAAGTGCTAAATCTAAGTTTCAAGGTGCAAAGTACTCATATTTCTGGGGTGCAAAGTAAAAAAAGAAAAACCCTATATAACTCGATCAAGACTTATATTGTGTAAAACTTCTTTTTTGTAGCTGCAGTAAAAAAACAAACTAACTGTACCATTTTAAGTGTAGATGATAATTATAATATTGTGAAAAGGTAAAACTGCAAAAATCATCTCAAATTAATCACTGATTTTGAATTTTCGTCCCAAACTATTCAACTTGGCGAATTTCGTCCCGTAATTAATATTTTTTTGGAATATCGTCCCACCGTTTATTATAAGACGGAAATTGTGCATTTGCCATTAAATTATCACATGACTGCTTACTTGTCATGAGTGGTAAATTTTAACATGAACAATTATATAATATTACAGAATTCGTCCCAAACTAATTCCAAGATTGAACCGTCATTTCCATTAAATTAGAAATTTAATATTGGGACTAATTTCATACAAAATGGTAAATTATGGGACGAAATTCGGCGAGTTGATATAGTTTTGGACGAAAAATCAAAATTAGTATTAATAATTAGTTTGAGATGATATTTCAAACAAATATAAAATTGCGGGACGAAATTCGGTGAGCTAATATAATTTGGGACAAAAATCCAATATCACTAATTAGTTTGAAACATTTTCTGCAATTTAACTTTGTGAAAATCTTGACATAGTGGGGAATATTACTTAAAAAAGACCATCACATGATTTTCTTATGCAATTATGTAAAATTAAAAGAAGTTATGTATACCTAATTAGTGTCTACATATGTTCTATAAGATGGATCCAAGAACCAAAACAATGTCTTGGCTCAATCAATGTTCACTAGGACCATGGCTCAACAATGAGATGGCTTAATCCAAGGGTCCCAAAGTGGCAATTTCGACATTTTGCTTTGAAACCAAGGGGTAAATTTGAGGGAGAAGTGGTGGTGTTGGTGGATTTGCACAAGTAAAGGCACCAATCACAACGGTCTACCGGGTCTTAATCCATGTTACCTAACGGGGTTACCAGTCGACATATGGGCCCCTATTTTATCGTATCTATTCAAGGGTAGGCCCGTTTCTGCTTTTGGTATATTGGGCTGACAGGCAAGAGTTAAATGGCCCAATATTGTTTATATTTCTTTTTAATTTGTTCTTTGAATTATTGATTTAGTATTATGAATACATAGATTGATATAAAAACATAATTAATTAAGTGGAGCTAATCGTGTATTGAAGTTTATTAATTAAAATATATTACTAGACATAATACTCTTAATGGCAATAATTCGAAATAAAAATGGGGAAATTAAGTTAAAAGAACGAAATTAACAAACTAGTAGGGCCAATAAGTATGTTGAACTTCGATGTGTAATACCTAGACTTTAAAATTAAAATTAAATTATTCAATATTCAACTCAATTAACTTTAAATTATGAAAGTTCATCTAAACCCAATTTTTCATTATCAGACGTGCAAATCTGAACAAAGCTAGATATATAGTTTCTAAAATTCGATTCAAACTTCAATCTGTAACAAAAAAAAAAACATTAAGCAACTCAAATAGGAGATCATCAAATTCAATAAATGAAAAATCCGTACAGGGACATTATTCAGTTTACACCAATAATAATAATACCAAGTACTGAAATAATAATAATAATAATAATAATAATAATAATAATTAAGTTGAAACAGTAAAGTCCATACATACCTTCATAAATTTGTCTTCAATTTAGGGAAGTGAATTATTTTGAATTGACTCGACAGGACCAAGAAATGGATACTGATACCGTTCAAATTGGAGCAGGGGCCTGGGGGCTATATATTTCCGGCAATACATTAATTAAATCCCAGTAATTATACAGTCGGTGCCCTATGTGCAAAGACATTTCAAAATTAATACAAATACAAATGTATATATATATATATAGCAAGCAATTTTGTATATGTAATATCACTGTCTATATATATATAATATGGCCAATTTAATTAGTGCATGTTATTTCACAATTTTGTATGTATTGGTGCACGCACACATGCACAGCTGAAGTTGATGTCTTAGTCTTACTGCTAGTGTTTAATTAAGATTTGTATCTTCTTTTTGTGCTTTACGAAATTGAGTTGTAAGCATCCATTTTCTGTCACAGGACAGGACAGGTGAATATGAATGAGTTTTTTGATTTTTTATCTATGCCAAGAGTCATTTTCGGCTTTGGGTGAAATGGGCCAGCCCAAATCCCCACTTTGATTTACATGATTACTGATTTGCTCTTACACCCTTTCCCTCAAACATAGGGTTACTCTTGTATTGGCAAAATTGTTTTCTTAGTTTTGCAAAAATAGACCTTCAATTTATTTATATCAAATTCCTAATCCAAGGAGGTAAAGTGTCACATTTTCAATAATAGAGAGAGGTAAAATACTACATTTAATTATAAATAGACTGAGTCAAAGTATAATATATAATAATAAGGGTAATTTTGTCAATTTTTTTTTAATTTTAAAATGTTAGGAAGGATGTGTAAAACTATTATAAGATTAGAGAGAGGTAAAGTTTCTTTTGCAGCTCACATAGAGTAAATTGAACATTATTTATATCACAAAGGTAATTGACGCTTAATATGCAAATCATACTCAATTCCAATATGTCCTCATTTACCTACTAAATTATCCTTCTTTTTTATTTGTATCAAATGATTATATAAAATCATACACAAATTTACACTATCTAATATCATTATATATATATATATATATATATATATATATATATATATTCACAAATAAAAAATATCATTTTGTCACGTTATTATGTATGTATGTCGCAAGACTAGCAACGAGTTCAATTTGAATAAAATCGAGTTTTGTTTCTTTTAAAGAAAAGGTGAACCTTATAATTAATTTTTGTTTCCAGAAAAAGGAGAAGAAGAATATGTTTGTTGGATTTTTATTGGTATTAACCCAATTAGATTGAGCCCAATTGGAATTAAGCCCATAAAATGAGAAATGAATGAAACTTAGAGAGGAAAAATGCATTCGTCCCACATGGAGGAAATTGAAAAGATTTTTGTCATTTATAATGCAAAAAAATGGATAAGGTAGGGCCCCTTGGAGATACTAAAGTTTTATGAGGGGAGAAGACGTAAATGACAATGGTTTCTCAACATAATATTATCATTTTGGACAAAATTTAATTAATGTTTTGGCCCAAAACTTAAAGGCCCAATTACTAAATTCATACGAATTAGATCCCCGTAGCAGATCCGGTTGACCCGAACAAGATCCGCGTAGTCGACCCGCCTCTAAAAAGATTCGCGCGCCTACTTTTTGAATTGAACCGGTTGCACCCATTCGAACCGAACCAATGCTACTGGTTTAATCCGAACAGTCATATCCCTCCAACAACACATTTTCTGCTGCTATAAATAGAGGGAGAATCTGGCCAATTCTCAAAAGCAGATGTAGATATATAAAATTTATGCCCAATTAAATGGCGACACGTGTAAAATAAGTTGATAATTATCGATTTAAATTCTCTTTTTACATTTTTGGGATTTTTAATATATGAAATTCCAAAAGTAAATAGTTAATTTAAATTGGCTAATTAAAATACGCCACGTGTCAATATGACGTGTTTTGACCAATTAAGAAGAAGTCTTAAAGACTATGGAAGTCAGAACCAATCAAAATGATGTCTTATATTCTACAAAGACAATGGCCAATCAAATTATGCCACGTCATCAAACAAAGTGAAGAAAACTCTCTACTCCAGCATCTATATAAAGGAGCTTTGAGACCTCAGAAGACAGAGAATATTGACATACTTTACATATATTCTCAAGTAAAAGAAAGCTTAAAAGTTCTCTCAAATATTCCATATACAAGTCTTTGACTCATAAGTCTCTGGCTTTTATATATTGGTGTTCCGATCCGCAAATCTTGGAGAAGATCACGCCCCACGATTCAAGAACAAGCCGAAGGCCCTTGGATCTACATATATCTGTCAAGTAGAAGAATCAGAGGAGTTTACTATTTACAGAGATTGTACCCATTTATTTAATTAAATTCATCAAATATTGTATTTGTTGCTTCTTCTTTTATTGTCTAATAAAGTTTTGCAGACATTAAAATTTGTGGTCTACAAATTTCTGGTGTAGACCACAAATTTTAATGTCTGCAAAACTTTATTAGACAATAAAAGAAGAAGCAACAAATACAATATTTGATGAATTTAATTAAATAAATGGGTACAATCTCTGTAAATAGTAAACTCCTCTGATTCTTCTACTTGACAGATATATGTAGATCCAAGGGCCTTCGGCTTGTTCTTGAATCGTGGGGCGTGATCTTCTCCAAGATTTGCGGATCGGAACACCAATATATAAAAGCCAGAGACTTATGAGTCAAAGACTTGTATATGGAATATTTGAGAGAACTTTTAAGCTTTCTTTTACTTGAGAATATATGTAAAGTATGTCAATATTCTCTGTCTTCTGAGGTCTCAAAGCTCCTTTATATAGATGCTGGAGTAGAGAGTTTTCTTCACTTTGTTTGATGACGTGGCATAATTTGATTGGCCATTGTCTTTGTAGAATATAAGACATCATTTTGATTGGTTCTGACTTCCATAGTCTTTAAGACTTCTTCTTAATTGGTCAAAACACGTCATATTGACACGTGGCGTATTTTAATTAGTCAATTTAAATTAACTATTTACTTTTGGAATTTCATATATTAAAAATCCCAAAAATGTAAAAAGAGAATTTAAATCGATAATTATCAACTTATTTTACACGTGTCGCCATTTAATTGGGCATAAATTTTATATATCTACAAATGCCCCTTCGAGACTTGTTCACGAATAATGCTTTTCGAAGCATACTTTGAAGTGAGTAAGTCGCGATTTTTTTTTTTTTTTTACATATCACGTTAATATAGTAGATATGATAAAAGTTTATATTATATAAATGGGCCATAATTTTTCAAATAAGTGTGGTCCATTCGTGCAATTTAGCCAAGAGTCCATGTAGTAGCAAATACGTAAATCTTCAGCTGCTGCCAAACTTCAAGAAACAGAGTTGTTCTCCAATTTAATTTGCATTCACGCCGATCTCATGTGCAAAGCAGACATAATTCTTTCTTCAATTCAATTTTGTCTTCACCTGCCTACTTGAAACCAATTCTTTTCCTTAATTTCATATGTCAATTAACTCAAATTTCACTTGCTGACTTGAAGACTTTAGAACATATTGGTCTTGCTGCAAATTCTATTTGGAAAAGGAATTCCATGACAAAAGTAATTTGATCCCAAATATACATCACTGGAATACGATTTCAAACAGCAGCTAGCCAATAACCTTTTTTCTCTCTCTTAGCAGTAAACTACTATCAAACTTCTGGTATCGGGACTTTGCATTATGTTCTCTTTATACTTCTTCTTATAATCAAATTGAAATAACTCAACTATAAAAATCATACGAACTGAAATTTACGTACATAAATTGATACAGATTGCAAAGTAAATTGCCTTGAGATTTTTGTGGTCCGTCCATGTTCTTGTACAGTTGCACTTTATCGATCAAAATATTCGAACATAATCTGTTTGATAAATTAACTCAAAGAATCCAATTTCAATATACACTATAATCCAGACATCTTGTGAGTTAAAACTTCATATGCTTCCAATTCAGAAGATTGCATGATTCTTGATTTCTCCTTAGCATTCGTCCATACTTTTTTTTTTCTTTCTCTTTTCCATAATTATATAGGCTATGACAATAACATTCTTGATTTCGTTAATGCAGATTCTGTAACGACGTCATCCGATTCAAAGCTTCAAATCATCATATTATCACTCGATCAAGCCGACTGTATGAAGATTTTATCTTCTTTCTCTAAAATCTGATCTTCTTTATAAGTTGATATTCATATCAATAAACTAATCTCTTTCTTTCTTATTTGATTTTGAGTAGGCATTCATGGAGTTTACTGACTACAAAGTGCCATACCCAACTCTCTACGTAATCAACAAGGGCGAAACAGATGAGACGAAAGGAACTGCTTTAGCTGTGTATTCGCCAGCCATAGGACCGTTTGCCTCGGAGTACGCTGTGTCAAAGGAGAAGCACCCATCGAGGTTTTCGACTGAAATTACCAAGGAAGCTAGTGTGGATGCTACCGCCTTGTCTAAACGTCAAAAAGTGTGTCTTCTGCAGTCCGGTACTCCCAAGGAAGGATCGCCGTCCAGTTTTCCACGCCATGCTCGTTTGTCAGCTTCATGGAGGACTCCTTGGCACTCTTTCGCACCGTCGCTGGGTGAATTTTCTTATATTTCAGGTTATTGGGAATGGGTAGATGACGTCTTTGCGAGGAAAAACAAAAATCTTCATCGGGCTGGAGTGCATAATGCAGTTTGGGCTTCTTTGTTCACATATGACGTCGATGAGCACATGATCCGCACGTTTTGCCACCTATGGAGTCCATCCACCAACACACGTTGTACTTCAATTGGAGAGTTTTCCATTTCCTTGTGGAATTTGCATGTTCTCGGCGGGCTCCCTCTTCGTGGTCTCTTCTTTGATGAAGTTGTTCTGTCAGCAAAAGAGCTTATCGGAGTCGATAAAGATAACAAACTCTTTCTTCCTCGGAGTTGTCAACATTTATTTCAGCGTATCACCATCTAAAGGGCAGTGATTCTGATGGAGTACAAGCTCTAGACTGGGTGAAATTTTGGTTCAAAGGTCCGGTTAGATATCGAGAGCCACCTCAATGGTTGTTTAAGAAGGGCTTAACGAAACCTCGACTCACGTACAACCCTTCAGGAGAGATTCATACTTCTTTGGCCCATGATCGAACCGAGGAAGAAAATGCCCCTTTCGATGCCCTTGGAGTCAAAGAACCCGACAGGGAGGAGACTTATGTAGCTGCTTTACTTGCTTTATTTTGAAATTCAAATCTTCACGTTTGCACTAAATCATATCGAATATTCTCTTTTTCAAAAAATCCGATATAATTTCCAAACAAATTGAAACAACTTTGCTTGAATAAATCAAACTTTTTTTTTTTTTTTTTTTAAATAACATGACTGAACTCAGAATTGACTTCTAAGCTGCCTACGTATCCCAAGATGGAAATCAAGTCATAACGTAGTTCAATACAACTGGTGTTTTACCGTACACGTTTTATACTCATGTGGGCAAGGAGTAACATGCAGTTTAGGCTCGTGCGTCATGGAGCATTTTGATTTCAAGATTTCGTAGACCTTTTTCGTCCCGTCTACTGGAGGCTTTGACTTGAACTTTAACAAATTTGCAGACAGTTTTGATTAGTATGTGGGAGAAGTTGATTTGAACTTGTAGACCTTTTCGTCTCGTCTACTGGAGGCTTTGGCTTGAACTTTAACAAATTTGCGGACAGTTTTGACTCGTATCTGGGAGAAGTTGATTTGAACTTGTAGACATTTTCGTCTCGTCTACTGGAGGCTTTGGCTTGAACTTTAACAAATTTGCACACAGTTTTGACTCGTATCTGGGAGAAGTTGATTTGAACTTGTAGACCTTTTCGTCTCGTCTACTGGAGGCTTTGACTTGAACTTTGGAGATTTGTAGACAGTTTTGACTCGTATCAAGGAGATTTCAACATGAAAATTTGTAGATAGTTTTGACTCGTGTCAATGAGTTGTTTTGAAAGTTTATACTCATATCAAGGAGTGTTGAATTTTGACTTGTAAACAGTTTATACTCTTGTCAAGGAGTGAATCAAAAGATCTTGATATGAAGATCTTAGATAGTTTAAGCTCGTATCTAGGAGCGTGACATTTATATCATGGATTCTTCAATTGGAGCTTCATTAAAAGAGTTGCCCCCTTCTTTGGCTTCTAATTCATCTTTAACATCATTTCCAATTGCACTCATGCTCAATTCCATATCGTATGCCCGAGTGGCCAGCTCTTCGAAGGTTCTTGGTTTTATGCCTTGGAGAATATATCGTAAGCCCCATTGCATCCCTTGGATACACATTTCTATTGCAGAAGTTTCACACAAGCGATCCTTGCAGTTCAAACTCAGGTTTCGCCATCGATTGATATAGTCGATCACTTTCTCTTCACTCCATTGACGAGTGCTTGTAAGTTCGACCATGCTCACAATCCTCCTTGTGCTATAGAAGCGATTAAGAAACTCTTGTTCGAGTTGTTCCCAACTGTCGAAAGTTTCAGGCTCCAAGTCGGTGTACCAATCGAAAGCGTTTTCATGTAGCGAGCGAACAAATTGTTTCACAAGAAGATCTCCGGCAGTTCCGGCGTTATTGCAAGTCTCCACAAAGTGAGCAACATGTTGCTTCGGGTTTCCTTTTCCATCGAACTGTTGAAATTTGGGAGGTTGATATCCCGCCGGCATCTTCATCATGTCAATTCGGTGGGTGTAAGGCTTCACGTAAGTCAATGAGGATTTTGAACTTCCTTCCAGCTTATCTTTAATCGTCCCCATGATAAACTCTTTTAGTTGGTCGACACGAATGGAATTGTCTGCCGAGATACGGAGATCCTTTGATGCAACTTTCTTGTGTCTGGATGATGTTTCAACTCCATCTTGAATGTGTCGATGGTTCTGGTGTACATTATTTTCAACTTCTGCTTCAAAGTTTTCATCATCTTTTTCAATTTCTTCATTTTCGCCAATCAAAAGTTTTCCACCACTCTTGCTTGTAGTTCCTTCTAGCTTGTCCAACCTTTGTACGACTGTACCCACCAACGTTCCTTGCTCTTGTATGAATTTGGTGATTCCTTCGACGGCTTTGGTCAAGTTTGCAAGTTGTTCCTCCATGGTCGTGGTGTTTGTCATCATGGCATGCATAGTGGGTGAAGTGATGGAATGATTTGAGTCTTCAGGTTGTGTTGAATCAGATCGCAGGGCCACGTGAGGGGAAGCAGAAGTGGATCCATAGGAATCTTCATCATCGCCCAATCCTTTCTGAACGGCAAGAGGTTTCAGTGTCTTTCGGGCTTTTTCTTCTAATGCTTTTTCTTCAGGCAAGGATTTTTCCTGTTGAGCCTTTTTCATACTCCTCGTGATAGCCCCAATACTTTGCGTGTCGGAACTTCCACCATCTTTGCTTTTGGCCACCCTTGAGATTGCTGCCTTGAATTGACCAACTTTTGAGGATTTCAAACTTTTGTCGCCTTTGTTGTTAGCCACCTTTGAGGTCGATGCTTTTTGCCCAACTTTTGACGATTTTGAAACCATGATTGCTTTTGATAAGTAGAAGAGATGAGAGGCAGAGAGGTCCCACTGGGCGTGCCAGAAATTTGTAGACCACAAATTTTAATGTCTGCAAAACTTTATTAGACAATAAAAGAAGAAGCAACAAATACAATATTTGATGAATTTAATTAAATAAATGGGTACAATCTCTGTAAATAGTAAACTCCTCTGATTCTTCTACTTGACAGATATATGTAGATCCAAGGGCCTTCGGCTTGTTCTTGAATCGTGGGGCGTGATCTTCTCCAAGATTTGCGGATCGGAACACCAATATATAAAAGCCAGAGACTTATGAGTCAAAGACTTGTATATGGAATATTTGAGAGAACTTTTAAGCTTTCTTTTACTTGAGAATATATGTAAAGTATGTCAATATTCTCTGTCTTCTGAGGTCTCAAAGCTCCTTTATATAGATGCTGGAGTAGAGAGTTTTCTTCACTTTGTTTGATGACGTGGCATAATTTGATTGGCCATTGTCTTTGTAGAATATAAGACATCATTTTGATTGGTTCTGACTTCCATAGTCTTTAAGACTTCTTCTTAATTGGTCAAAACACGTCATATTGACACGTGGCGTATTTTAATTAGCCAATTTAAATTAACTATTTACTTTTGGAATTTCATATATTAAAAATCCCAAAAATGTAAAAAGAGAATTTAAATCGATAATTATCAACTTATTTTACACGTGTCGCCATTTAATTGGGCATAAATTTTATATATCTACAGCAGAATCCTACCTTTCTTCTCTCTATATTCTTCTCTTAATAATTGTTCAAATATTCTATTTATTAAAGTTCGCCGTGGACTTGTTCTTTGTGCAAAGAAACAAGTATCCGACTGTTGTATTTTGGGAGACTACTGGGACGAACAGTTGCACCTTTGACAGCCCAGAAATATTGTCTTAAGGATATTGCATTAGCAAGCCTCAGTCGATTTTTCGTTTCAAAATTATTTCAGTAAGTACACTGTTATTAAATCCTGATTTGTTTGTTCTGCGAGAATAAACTATACTAAGATTTTATAATTAGAATAATTATAAATAATTATTATGTTGGAATAATTTACTATAGTTTTTATAATATAAAGTATTTTATAAATACTTTATAAATAATTATTCTGTGAGAATAATTTACTATAGTACTTAGAAATATAAAATATTTTATATATTTTATATGGACACTACTAGCATAACAGCCCTTTATCACAGTCCACTTGTACAGCCAATAGAATATGAGAAAAATTATTTGAAGAAGTAACATGTTAAACAGGTAATAGGTAACACAACTAAGTTTGAAAGCATTAAATAAGGCTGTACAAAAGACTGTGAAGAAATGGGCTGTTATATAATCATTTTCCATTTTATATACATAGATTATTTTAAACATTTAACAACAATGCTAAATGGCTTATTGCCCTCCTTTCCTCTTTGATCAGTTGCCGGCTGCGGTAATTTAAAAATATCCGAAAATCTTTCTGCCATTTTTTCTAGTTCCTATATATTATTTGGTAATAATTGTCGTATCAATTTCTTTAATATTTTGTTTTCGATTTTTAAACAATTTGGCTATTCGATTATTCAACCAACCTCCAATATTTTGTCAAAAGATTCTTGTGTAAACGCATGCATATGGGCACGATGAGTGCGGCATGACCAAATTACCTTCACTTTTAACTTTGTAATTGACTCATGACACAGATATTACACACACACAAAAAAAAAAAAAAAACAAAAATTAGAATTTGAGGGTAGTCATTGAAAGTGGTATCACACCTAAATAAATCTTGTCAAGAATGATTATATACGAATGACAGGTAATTATAAAGTTGATTCCTACCGAATCTTTTGGTTTGATGTGATGAAATTATTACATTCACACGTGTCATTTGAGATATATATAACCACACTAATATGAAAACTTAGTAATACTCCATAATATAAGTATATTTATTTTGTGATTAATTAAAATTTACTGAGTTGAATTTGAATTAAAAGAATGTAGTTTGTGACACATAAATATACACCCTATATACTCGTGTACGTACCCGAATCCATTAGGTATGTAATTCTCGTAATTTTCCTTATCAGCATCAAAACATGTATATTGGTTCTCATACTAGCTACCAGCGGACGATGATAACAAACCAGTTCAATATGATGATGATACCAAAAGATCTTTAAGTTAACTTTTTATAATGTGATTTAAGCCCAAATCATATACTTCATCTTAATAAGCCCAATTCATGTTTATATGTGTAATCTATACTTATCAATTACTTCGTCCATTTATTTTGCTCTCTTGGTACAGTTGATTAGTCAATTTAATTAGATATATAAAAATTATGATAAATAATTTAATTAATATATTTCAATAGTAAGTTGATAATATCATATGACACCATATATTAATATTTAAAATGTTTAATACATAAAAAATATAAATAATTTATCATGATAAGTCACTTAAAATATTAAAAAGTTTGATCGAGTACTATTGAGACTAAATGTTCCACATTTGTTGAAAATCATAGTTAAGTGCACTTTATAAGGTCTTGGACAATCCTCACCTTATAAGCTAGCTTTTGAGGTTGAGTTAAGCCTAAGTCATGTGAGTGAACTTAGCCTAATCCATGTGGTGAAATCTAATATGGCATCAGAGCCACAGGTTAAAGTGAGCCACATCATTCCATGATGGGCTCCTCCTTAAACGCATACCCACACACTTTACCCAGATAATAAAGGTTTGGGTTGTCATTATTCCTCCAGTTAATCAAGACTTAGAGTGTCATTATTCCTTCGGTTAACAAAGACCCAAAGTGTCATTATTCATGTGTTGGGTCTTCATCCACATATCGCAAATTCACAAGGTTGGGCTTTCATATGTCTAGTGTTGGGCTTGCTTCACCCACACGTGAATGAGGAGTATTGAGACTAAATGTCCCATATTTATTGAAAATCATAATTAAGTCCAATTTATAAGGTCCTAGACAACCCTCACCTTATAAGCTAACTTTTGAGGTTGAGTTAGGCTCAAACCATGTAGCTAGACTTAGCTCTATCCATATGGCGAAATTTAATGAAACTGTAGCAAAATGAGTAAAACAAATGAGACGGAGAAAGTATAATATTTAATGATCGTTCACCTAAAGATATACTACAAAACAAACTGTTCAATAAGCATCACATTACATTTGTGATCAATTCAAACTTACATTATATTCGTGGTCTTCAGGCTTCAAAGCCTTATACAGAAATAAAACATGATCTTCTTTTCTTTTATATTCAGTTTTACATTTTAACTAAATAATAATATGTCACTAGCTAGCTTAGTTGATTGCATTAAAAGGAGGAAAAAAGATGATTGATCCTGATCCTTATGCTAATAATGCCTTGCAAGATCATGTCATCTTTACTAAAGTAGATATAACGAATTTTCTAAGCCAAAAAGCAATGCACTTTTATAGATAAAGATGAGATTAATTACACTAATTAATCTTTGTGACATAATCTTCATCTAATCCTTATAATTGCCTTGATTTACAATCATTATATTCCTTATATATTATAATATTATATGTGGTGCTATAAATTAGCAGCACAGTTTTCCGCTGACGTCATATTTAGTACTGATCAGTGACAATGAATAATTTTTGCAGTCAGAACTAAATTCAAGTTTTTGTAGGAACATAATTGTACGTGGTGGGTTCTCAATAATTTAAAAAAAAAAATTAAAAAAATAAACAAAGAGGTGGTACCAGAAGTTAATTAAAGGGCATTAAACAAAATGAAAGTTAAGGGTAGACTCAGGGCCTCTGAGTGTTCATACATGGTCTGCTTTTATGTCCCCAGATACATATATATTTCACCCTATATGCACCAAGTAATTAAATGGATTACATATTAATTATACACGAACAAGCGTGTTTGTATTGCCAAAATAGGGGGAAAATGCAAGATACTCCTCTGTGTTATGTTAAACCTACAAAATTATTCTGTGAAATCTTTATTGCGCCAAACTTTCTTGTGTTTTCAAAAACCTTGCAAAAAACACCCAATTAGTAAAAAATAGGTCGTTTTGGATCGACATATTTCAGGAAATAAGAAATAATTTTTAATACGCTTCAAGTTGGTCCCTACAGCTTCACGTGATATATTTTTAAAATGATTTCTTTAAAAATGTCGATCCAAAACTACCTATTTTTTACAAATCGGGTGTTTTTTGCAGAATTTTGAAAAACACAAAAAAATTTGACGCAATAAAAATTTCACAGGGTAATTTCTTACAGATTTAACATCATACATGGGATTATTTTGCATTTACCCCCAAAATAGGACACACTGATTGATTTGAAACCGATTCAACCCAGCCTGATTCAGAACTAGTTTGATTATTTAAAATTGGTTTGGGGTAACTTAAAATAAATCATGAAACTTCAAGGAGTTGGTCTAGTAGTTGAAATTCTTTGAGGCTTCCGGGTTTAATTTTCTAATCCCAAGGCATAACCTAGTAATTTAGGAGATTTGCTCGTTTCTTAACTTCATTTATACGAATTATTTTCTCCAAAAAAAAAAAAAAAACAACGAATCCTTAAAATTACCAATAACCAGTGGCAAAATATTAAGGGGTTGCCCTCCTCCCCCGTAAAGATATTATTTGCCTCCAAAAATATTTAGCACACAATTCTTTTCATACATGGGCTTTAAACTATAACTCAGACATACTTAATTATTTGTCAGCAAAGATGTTTCGTTTGTTGTTATGACCCCCCAAAATGATTGTCCATCAAACAAATAGTTGGTTTCGCCTACTACAATGTATGGCAAAAATTCATTCCATAGAACTTGGCAGATTTCATTTTTCATACCAAACTCTAAAAAACATACTAATTCTTGACAAACGCGACAAAAGTGATACTTTTATTAGTTTTATCGAGAGAATTAAACCATAGAGATTGAAGTTTAGGTCCAAAGGAGTAAGATGATGCAAAAATTTCTGAAAATGGTGGAGAAACAAGACTGTAATCGCGATTTGAAATTTGTGAGAAAAAGGGTTTCGCGATTTAGATTTTCAAATGCAAAAATTGAACAATTCACTCAACATAAACATAATATAAAATTTATTATACGTATGTGTTCGCAGTGAATAGACGAACAAAACCCCTCTCCTATTTCCGACGAACAACTACCACATGATGATAGTTGTGCGTGAGAAATGAGACAGGGGTCAATTTGTAAAATCGCCAAAGAAGACAAGAGTCAATCTGCAAATCGCCAATATTTAACCACTTAATATTATAAAAAGTATTAGTAGTCTAAATTTTTTCAGTCATTTGACAATTCTATCAACAAAATTAACGGAAATATCAATTTATAACGTTTGACAGGGATTTGGTACTTTTTTGTAGGTTTAGTATGAAAAGTGAAATCGACCAAATTCAATGGTACGAAGACTCAATCTTTGCCGGGAGTTATTATATGGTCTTCATAAAGCTTGTAAGGTGTTCAAGTGACCTCGGATAATTGTTGATCAAATGCTCCAAAGTTTGTTAATACACCTCGCTATATATAAAAGAAGAGTTAATGAGGGCAACTATATCGATCATGCAACATATATTATATATATATATTAACCTGACCCAACTACTTACACTGGTCTTTTCTTTTTGTATCGGGACTACTTGACCAATTTTCTCGTCCCAAATTACAAGAATTGATTTGGGCAAAGGGAGCAATCACCTATACAATGCCAGGCCTAATTTTGATTCCACCAATGTTGCTATTAATCCATAAAAATTTATTGACAATGCCAATTGCCAGCCGTAGTAGAACATAAATGTTCGAATTTTGGACAAGGCTGCAAAAAAGGACTAGATCTAGTAAATGATCAAAGTTTGTGTCTAACAAGATAGACATTATCCATATGTGCATGCATGGGATTGTCTGCACTATTTCAAGCTTTGTTCCCAGTGAAAGAGTTAAAATGCCTGTTGGTAAGGGAACATGATCGATTTACACCCATTTCTTTACACCAAATGCTTAATTATATTTATTCGTCCAGGCCCACATGTGCACGTAGGAATTGAACTACATACAATGCAAAACTTGGCTTCATTTTTTACGAGTCTATACGTGTGGTTTTGATAAGGTTAGGTCAAGATGTGGCTTGGATCCGTTGCGGCCACCACATCACGGGTATTTTGTTTATGACGGTCACGCTAATTATGGATCAATTATATTTGTACAATCTATATAATTATTCAATATTTAAATTTTGTTCTTTTATCGAATTTGAGATTCTGAATGAACTTTTTATGATTGTTATGCAACAAATTTAGAATAAAGCTAGACGACTCGAACTCGATAAGCATGATAAATTTACAAAAGAAATTCATCGACTTGGATTTCCAAAATAAAATCTTGGTTACTTTTCAGTCACCATCATAAGAATTGTAGATAGGTTATATATTACAAACCGAAATAAAAGTAATAGATTAATCTCGGGTACGGTTGAATTTCAATTAATTTTTTTTCAAACTATTGAGCGATATTAAACTTACTACTTAATTTATGTGAATCATTATTAAATAAAAACTAGTAGATCGAATTTTAAATAGATTGGTTACTCATTTCCATGTTCAGATAATTTATTTTGGATAACAAAAATTCTATAATCAGATAGATTATATATCATACAAATTTTAATAAAGATACTAAATGATTGACTTGGACGTGCGTCCATCAATTGACAACAATTGGAGTATATAACTAGTATGTATATAGCACGTAGCACGGGTTTATATTAAGAAAGCCCACTTATTGGGGTGGCTCGGACAGTTCAGTCTTGCAAAAGCACAAACCACTTAAGATCTAGTATCATTGTATTTGCAGAGGCTCTGTTTGGGTTTCACTTTTGTCTGAAACTGATTGCAGAGGCCCAATATTTAAACATTTATAAGATGGGGCACGATATTCTACCATATAGTATAATATACCATAATCACTGTGTTGGGTTGGGCTTTATTTTAGTTGGACTATTTATGTCAAGTCTTTGAAAATATTAGTGAGTTTTTGGAAGCTGAATCTGGCATTGATTCGAATGGATCAGCCACACGGATTCTGTGGCAATTTTTTTGAAGCCTAAGTCCAAGTCCAAAACCGAACCCGAGACCCATTGAGAATGACTAAACTTCGGCATTCATTTTTTATTTGATCTTCTGCAATTAAGAGAGTATGAAATATTATTGAGAAATTTTGCAATCGATTAGAATAATAATATTACTATTATTAATTCTAAAATAATAATACATACAAAGATGATATCAAAACTATGACAATGATGATATGCTTTATATCTCAAAAGAACACTTATGTATATTAATGTATGCTATATATATGTCAAGACTTTGCTATAACAACAATATAAATGGTTGTAATTGTAAATACTTTGACACGATGAGAACTTTCACACTGTGCATAGAATTTGAAATTTAGTAAAATAAATAATAACTGAGGAAATAAAAAACTACTAAAGTTTAATATATATAATTTAATTGAAGAAACAAAATTTCATACGAATTGAAATTCAAGAAACAAATGTAGTCTAATGCTATTCCAAATTACAATAATTAAAATTGACCTTGTGTGTCATAATATATTTACAACTATCTTACATAGTAAATATGTGGCGACTTACAATATTACAAAAGGCATTACTCAAATATTTTAGAAAAAAAAAAGCTATTAATTAATTAAAGACTATTAGGGGTACATACACGCTTAATCTTAATTTGAAGGATATGTCTGATTCACAAATTTAGCTTATCTAAATTTTATGGAAATTTTTATTATGTTTCTAAATATTTTAATTTCTCACTCAACAGGTAGAGGTCGCTTTTCCTCTCTTTTGTAAACTGCAGTACAACTTTTGAACAGAAAGTGAGCATATTGTATGATCTTTAACGGCATGAAATAGAATAGGGCAGGAAAGGCTTTTGTAGTAAGCACGTGCCATGTTTGTAGGGAAAAAGCTATTATTATTATGCATATATTATTATTTATTAATTAATGTACTTATGGTCCATTATGTTCCCTACCAAAACCTTGCCTTTATCTTTATAAGCACATGCAATACTAACTAACGTTCACAATTCTTCTCAAGGGAAAAGGGAAACATTATTATTTTAATTGTTTTGATCAATTTACTTTATCTAAATTAAATTATGAAAGAGTTGTTATGACGAATGTATATGTTTATTCTTTCTAAATTTATTTAGTTTACAATATATTAGACGATATTGACATTGTATAATCTTATTTCAATGAAAAGTTTTACAAATTTAAATCATTAGGGCATACACACTTCTATGCCATGTTGAGTTAATTAGCCCCTTTTTTCTATAGGATTTTATACTTACTCACCTTATCAATTATTTTGCTTTTGCTAGTACAGTTAATTGGTGGAAGTTGAATATAACTAAATATATTTAGATTGTCTTTAAAAACTTTACACATTAACATTCTAATTTATGGTACGTCCATGAGACCGTAGTTTAGTGGCGAAAGTTGAGGCTCCAAGATAAAAATGACAAAATATTTTGGGTTCGACTCCCACTATTACGGGTATTTCTTTAGTTTAATACTAATTTTGATAATTTATTTATCTTTGTAATATAATAGCGATTGAATAGATTAAGGATACAATCAATTATTTATTAATAATTGATTTAAAATACCGCGCGTTTGTAATTTGTTTTGTCTAGTACATATAATTAGGTCGGCATAAGAATCTATGCAATAATGATTAAATAGTTCTCCTTCTAATTTGATAAAATCATTTACATATGTCACTACTTCACCGCTTCTATAATAATTTATAAGTGGAGATTATGAAGCTTCAAAGTCAATGTGATGAAGTCATGCTCTAACAGTTGATGATCATGTGATACGTTCATAATCACTATTTTTTTTTTCTAGATTATGTATAGGTAAGAAATTTTCTTTGAAAATGAGATGGTGTTTTTTTTTTTTTTTTTTTTGTGAAAATGAATAATTGCGACTCTTTATTATATAGCTACAATAATTGAGTAATTATTATCCGTCTAAAAAAAGGGTAATTAGTATGTACATAATCTAATTGAAAAAACAGTATATATATAAATAAAGTGGACCACGGAGGCATTGGTACATCCGAGGAAACAAATTTAATCATCCATACTCCATTAATAAATTACAACTATATATATATATATATATATATATATATATATATATATATATATATATATATATATCGACTTAATCTAATACATATATATATTTGAAGGGTGTCTTTTGACCCCAATTGATTGTTTTGAGCGAAATTCTAATTTTCTAGAGTTTTGATTTTTTTTTAATCTTACAAAATTCTATTATTGGTATTCTCTAAATACTAATGTAATGAAGTTTATTTTATAAGTAATTTATGGATGTAAATTACTAATCTTTTCCGAAATAACTCTTTCTATCACCATTAATCAGGCTAGAATTATTAGGCTAATTAGACGTTAAAAAAAGTTTCAAACTTTAATTTTGGCTGTGAATATGTTTACATCTCAAGTAATTAAAGTCCAAAAATAATTTCAGTTTTAAATTTTATAATTTCCTAAAAATCAGCCAATTAAATCAATTTATTATACTTAATTGTTCCCTTAAATTTAGCTACTATATAAGAACTCTTATATATATATATATATATATATATATATATATATGTAGGAATCCTATTTTACAAAATTTAGAGTATTAGTGTGAATTGTCCAATGTTGATTTTCTTCATTCTATTGATTCAATTGTTCAAACTAAAAATCTTACATAGTTTGTTCTACGTCTTTGTTGCAGGGCGATTTTGAAGTTATTTTTAATTTCACATCCGATGGTCTTACAACATGAAGTCTCATTTTTAAGGTTTATAGGTTTGTTATTATTTATTTTTGTCTTTTAATAATCGCCAATTAAATCAGCCAATTAAATCTTATATATATAGTTTTAAATTTTATAATTTCCTAAAAATCAGCCAATTAAATCAATTTATTATACTTAATTGTTCCCTTAAATTTAGCTACTATATAAGAACTCTTTTATATATATATATATATATATATATATATATATATATGTGTGTGTGTGTAGGAATCCTATTTTACAAAATTTAGAGTATTAGTGTGAATTGTCCAATGTTGATTTTCTTCATTCTATTGATTCAATTGTTCAAACTAAATATTTTACATAGTTTGTTCTACGTCTTTGTTGCAGGGCGATTTTGAAGTTATTTTTAATTTCACATCCGATGGTCATGCTACATGAAGTCTCATTTTTAAGTTTATAGGTTTGTTATTATTTATTTTTGTCTTTTAATAATCCTTTTCACTTAATTTGAATATGATTTACTGAACATAACATACTATTATGTGGTTATTAGATGACATATATTGGAGACACCACATTGGGGGTGATATATACCAAATGCATTATTCGATTAGGGTTGTAAATATAAAATTTAATAAATAAATAAAAGATATGATTTTGTTTAACATAATTAATCTTATGTGGTAATTAGATGATGGGTGATTTGTTATATGTGCATGTCAATATATGTGTGATATGTTTACTAACGTTTTGTGTTTTTTTCTTTATACCCTCACTTATATTTAAGCATCTCATTTAGTCCCAATTTTGTATTTTTACTTATTCATTTTTTTTTCCACATCATATTTTTCTATGTTCTTGAGTTTACTTCCGGATTTATTACGTGCCCATATTTTAAGCTTTTCATTGCGAACACTTTCTATGTTTATTCTTTTTTCATTAGATTCTATTATTAGTTTTTATCTTAGTATTAAAAAATTCAAATATTTGGCTCATCTTAATTCTTCTTATATTTTTTTGGCTTTCTTGCTTAATATTTTTTTGTATGTGAATCGTATGTAGTATGAGTAAATATGGACAAAAAAGTTTACAACCTTTTACCAATGATGTTTCTATTTGTCGATCATCAACAAAAATATATAATAGTTTTTACTTAAAATATTGCTTTGATAAACATTCATTTATTGAATTTTTCCAATAAAAATAGAAGTTCTTAAAAGATTATAATATTGATTGGTCAAGCATACAAAGAAAATGAAATTTTAGCCAATTCAAAACATATGATAGTGTTTCTTATAGTGATTACCTACATATTCTAAATTGAGCTAATTAACCGATTAATAAATTCAAATGATTCATACTCATAGCTACTACTCATGAATATGATGGGTCTTGATGCTTCATAAGGAAAATTTCATGATTTTAAATTAGTAATAGTTTTTGGCTCACATGACAATAAATTGAGTTGCATGCTAACTTTTAATATTTTTATTAATTAGAATGTAAATACTAATATTGACTTTTGTCTTGAAGATTGATTAAAATCTTATCATCATGGTTTAAATGTTTAAATTTATCATGATCTAAGTAGTTTTAGTTTATATTTTGCTTAACCACCGCTATAGAGTTGTATTAATTATAAAAATTATTATACTTCTATATAAATATATATCGATAAAATGTAAGTAATAAAGCTGATGTTCATGTGATCACATTTTATCGGTGAAACTCTTTTTTTTAAGCGAAATATTAAATAATTATTGTTTGATTGATATAGTGACTTAGAAATGAAAAATAAAAAATATCTTTTCAAACATGTAAAAAAATCAATATATGGATTTGCTCACGCTTGATCGATGTTCATCAACTTTCATTAATATCATAGATTTATTAAACAAAAAATTGTTGCATTTGTGTCTTCGGTTGTTTTATTGAGTGTGAACTTTTAATGTCAATTGACTTAGAAAGTAATGATATTTTTTTTCTTAAATTGATTTAATTGAAATTAAATATATATAATTCGAAAACATTCTGTAAAAACCGTGCATAGCACGGGGCTAAAGCTAGTTATATATATAATAAGGTCTTATTATAAGATAATAACTAAAAACACTAGCTAGTATCCATATAAATACGTTTTTGTATAAGGTCGTTTTCGTAAAGTCATGATATCAATATTTCTTTTTTAATTATCCCCAAAAAACGAGTTCTATATATAGTAATTTTAATAGTCACATATCAAATATAAATAACTTTATTATATATATATATATATACTATTTAATTAAATATAAATGTGAATTATATCAATTAATTTGCAAATATGTCATGAAACGTCATAAATTACGAGAACCTAATTAATTAATCTAATTACATTTTGACCCAAATTAGGAAGGAAGAAAGTAACCCAGAGGAAATGAGAAGGAAACTAACCCCATTTGCATTAGCATATGCACTTCCCCGGTGGATGGATATCCAGTAAGATTTGATATACATAAAAAGAAGACTACTAAATGATGTACATGACTAAGCAATATTCTAATTAGTAAACTTACTATACGACACAATTCAATGGGCCATCAAATAATTTCATGGACCGGGTCAAATAATCTATAAAATTAGGCAAATCTTGCTAATTGTAATAAAGTATGTATCTAAAATTACTAAATGAAAATTTTCTATCTTAACACAAACTAAAAGCATATATAGTTGACAATTCTTATGGAAGTTCTTTACTAGTCATTTATTACAAGCCATAACTTAATTGTCGAGTAGCTAAAAGGGGTCCTTTTCGAGCAATCATATATTTATTATAGCATGGTTACCGGCTCATTCAAATTGATAAGTCAAATCACACGATAGAAAGGTCAAGTGTGGGGTTCGAATTCCATTTAGAACTGGATGAAAGCATTTTTATGAGTCTGTCTAAGGGTCATTTGTGGTCAAGACCCCTTTGTGCGCAGAGTATACAACAGTATGGTGGGATCCCGAAGCTTGGTGGAGGCACATCCCACGATTTACATCCTGCAGGGTTCTGAAGGTCCAGGATTAGTCTAGTGTATGCTTGGACACCTAGATTATCATAAAAAAAAATGTATCATAGAGTGGTGGAGGCACATCCCGCAATTTATATCCTTCAAGGTTCTGAGTATCTAGAATTAGTCTAGTATAAGCTTGGATACCTGAATTATCATTTAGTAAAAAAAAAAAGAAGACATTAACGTATCATATATTAGGTTTAATGTCCCGTTTTACTTAATCATTATAAAGACGTCGTTGATAGCTTATACTGTACTAGTTATCCTCAACTAGTCTTGTGTTGGATTTAATATTTGACCTTTTCACAAAACATATATAGTAATCCTCCCCCCGCCCACCCCGCCCCCGACATTTGTCACCAAATAATCATCGAAATCGGACTTTTCAGTTCATTGTTTTAAGGGAACGAGAAAACGGTCAAAAATTTAAATGTGTTCAAACTTTTCAATTCAAATTATGGATATTAATTGTATTGAAGATTCAGTCAATTGGATAAGAATGAAGTTTAATGGAATTTTTTTTAATTAGAACATGTCTAGGAGATATCTTTTAAATAATGTAGTTGAAAATGCACCACATCATTAATTGTGATGATGCAGTGTTCTCACAATAATGATGTGGTGTATTTTTCAACAACAAGGTCTAGAAAAATCCCCTAGATTTGGCCTAGTCAAGAATGTCCCAGTTTCATGAGTAAGGATTATGAGTTCAACTCTCATTAATATGAATATTTTATCTAGTTAAATACTAGTATTTTCTCTAAAAATTAGTTTACTTTAGTCCAAAATGATAATTCAAATTACATTCAACTCAGTTGTATAAAAATGAATATCGAAGGGAATAGTGGAAGTGATTAGTCAATACAAAGTAGCGAACCCGTGTTCGAATCCTTGTTAGAAGATATTCCCACTTAATGTGTCTGACGCGCCTTGAAATGGACTAAACTCTAGAAAACAAAGGAAAAATATGAATATCAACTGTACGATAGGCATTTAATTGATGGGTATTAGCATATACTGAATTTGGATTAAATAATTTGTTGGATATATATATATATATATATATATATATATATATATATATATATATATATATTAATGTTACTGAAACACCATTTGGATCGTCAAAAGAAGAGAAGCTCATCATCCTTTTTCTTGTAGTTCTTTATAAATGGATGCGAATAGATTAGATTTAAACTAAATGTTTCGTTAATAAAAATTAAACCAAAAAAGCTTTGAGTTTCAGACTGAATCTTATCGAGCATACAAATCTAGTTGAACGAACAACTCAAGAATTCCTGTGTCGTGGTTGTATATAATATGATGCTTTGCCTAGTTAAATACAAATAAATAAAAAGTATTAGAAAAAATTCATTTGAAACTATTTCATAAATCACATGTAGATTATTTTCATTTTTAAGTGAACGGAGATTAATTATTGTCAATTTTTTAAATTAACATAAGAATTATTATCAATTTTTAGGTGAATAAAGGTGTTCTTATGTTCGTTCGTTGGTGAGGGTATATTATCATTTTTCTAGGAAGGAATTTTTTTTTTTTGGTTAAAAAAAAATGTATAGAATTAGACAAAGAATAAGTGATATTTTTACATTTCATTCATTTAGAATGTATGCGAAATGGCACCTTATAAAATTCTTCTTCTAGAAATTTAGATAATAATACTATCATAGTTGATGTGGGCGACTTGAGTAAACATTTTCTTCTTTTTTTAAAAAGTAAATAAGAAAATAAACGTTGACTCAAGTCATCTTTTAAAATACTCCACTATAAAGTGTATGCACAAGTATATGGAGCATCTGTTTTTGGAATTGTGCAAATGAAGGAATTTGAATTGTATTTGCGTCGCATTGATTACTTGTTGACGGACAGTTGAATTCTAATTAAAGGGCAAACCTTTTTTTTTTTTTTTTTTTTTTTTTTTGTGGGTCGGAAATTAAAGGGCAACTTATCAATTATCATACCTATGCTACACATGATAATTCTTGCATAGACCTGGTCTATGAGCTTTTCATAGACCTTGTGGTTGTAAATGAACCACATCATACATTTTGAGAGTATGACATCATTAAAATGTATGATGTGGTTTATTTACAACCACAAGGTCTATGAAAAGCTCATAGACCAGGTCTATACAAGAATTTTCCGCTACACATTGATATTGTTTACATTGAGTTTGTAATATTTGGTTCACAGCTGAATTTAAAACTAATCATAAATAAATAGTCTTTTTTTATTTTATTTTATGAAGTGATATACTAAACCTGAAACGCAATAGTATTATTACTTGAGCTATTTGAATACTTTGTGGAGTAAAATTAGTTTATAATAATTAACTTCAAACTAATACTTTACACATTATTAATGAAAATAACAGTTTTTGGTTTTATGACATAATTTTTTATTTATTTGTTCTCTTTGAACATATATAACTTGAGTATCAAATGATTTTTTTTTCTTTTTTCAACTATATTTTTAGAATAAAGAGTTGCAAAACTTGAAAGTCATATGCCCACATCGATAAATTATATAAATTTGACATTTGATTAAAATTAATATATCATAATCATATTCTAAAGTTATTAGTCTATTACTATATTGTATTTTTAACTTACACTTATATTTTTTTCAAATGAATTTCCTGATTTTAATTTAAATATATCTAATTGTACTATTTTTTCAATCAATCACACGATGTTGCTTAAATTTTAATGTATATAACATAGTATATTTTATAATTAATATATTAATTATATAATTATGATGTTATTTCGATTTAACCAGTGATCCAACCCAACCCGTTCAATCAATAAATTCAGGGATTGAAAACATTGTCATTAATTAACCACCGAAAACTGAGAATTTCGAAATAATTGTGAGAGTTAGTTCACAAAATATCAATGATTAGACCATGTGCAGCACTTGGATTGAGGAGGCTAATCTTTGGTTCTTAAGTTATAATTGTTCTCAGAAAATAAATGGATATATATATAGTTGCCATGCCATTGACATATTATTCAATACTGTAAAAAAGGATAACTAATTGGAGACTAATTCGTATAGTAAAACGATCAAGCATATAATTATTAACATCTATACTACAATTTTTTTGAAATTTTCTATTGAATGATTGCACACTCGAAACGATCATGCGAGATAAATTATGTAATATATATATATATTAATTTATGTCAAATCATAGTAGAATTTATATATGTTTTGTTTAGAGATAAAAAATTAATGTTGGTTTGGCTTTTGAGAGAGTAGTTTGAGAAAATTGAGAGATGAAAATTTTATTTCAGAAAGAAGAAAACATGTTTGTTTAACATTTCTCAAACACAAAATAATTTTGAGAAACGTCAAACAAATAGACCCTTAAGGTTTTATGGGTCGATTTTGGTTTCATTTAGTTCCATAGGTTAGTTTAGATATTTTCAACGAAATTTTTGAAATAGAATTTAGATTTTGATTGAAACATTGAGATGGTAATATTGAGTATGTTTTGAAAATTCAAAATACAATTTTAAATATTATTATAAGTTAAATATAGAGATTGGTCTGTTTTATTGTGTCAAACTCGATCTGACTTGATTTTGACTCAATTTTATTAAAAATCAAGGTAAAAACGATATATAAACACAGTAAAATAAAAGTTGCTTGATGAAATGATGATATGATCATTGCAACTTCATTTGGGTTAATTATTTGATTATCAATTAGAATATGTAATGTCTATATCCATTTACTTTGAATGATTATTAATTGAATGTAAAGGATTTATTAACATGTTGAAGAGCTAAAAAGAGAATGACGCATAATTTATAATCGAAATGGCATGACACATACTAGCTAGTATATATATATATTTTATATTCCCTTGTCACAATCCTGAACTGCAAACCAAACTGGTAACTTTTGAACTAAGTTCAACTAACTACAGTTTACAAGAAAGACTAAAATTAGTTGGCCTAGAACCAAACCTCTCTTTAGCACGTTGTCCAAAATTTTATCTGGTCCATCCAAAGCCTTACCTAGGAGAAGTCGGCTACCACAATTTATTTAGAAAAAATCCAATTGCCACGTCCAACTCAAACTTGAATGGTTCATGATGTTATGAAGTAAATATTGAGATTGCAAACTTGAATGGTTCATGATGTTATTAAGTAAAGTATGAGAAATTGTAGTTCAAATTTGATTCCAACATGCTCAAACTATTCACAAAATATATGAAGAGTAATTGTATAAGAAATCATGCCAATCACAAAACATGCGTCAATATATTTAATTTGTAATCCATTTATATTATAGTGGATGTAGCTAAATTGAATTCGAGTATAAATTTTGTAAAAAGATCGATACATATAATTAAATTTGTATCAGTATCTATTACGTGAATACTTTCCGAACAAAGTCCAATCATCTAATTCTGATACAAACATGAATCTACATAATAGTCTTCACTAGATTATGCTAGATGGACAAAACAATAATACTCCGATGCTTAAGACATTAGTCTAACAAATAAGCTTAAAAATATATGAGAGTATAGATAAGTATCATACATGTAGTATATAAAGTGAAGTGTTGTAAATTAGGTTTACTTAGTTTGCTTACTCGAACTTGATCATTTCGAGTTGGGGATGCAACTCATATTTTGAGGGGGTAGGATGCTGGTTGTAAGCGAGTTATTAATAGATAGTTAAATTGTTAGCATATACTGATTAATATGAACTCTTGAAATCATATTGACATATAATTCAAATTCCCTAACCATTCGGCCAACACAGGTAATTAAAAGGGGGGTGCAACTTGTCATAATTCTTAACAACTTGTCATATATGTTCTAGTCATTATACAGAGTAGACTATTAATTACAAGTCTTCTTATTTTTCACTTGTCACCAAATGAAATACGAATTAGAATTCTCCACAAAGTACAAAACATACATATTGTCCTAGTAAAATCCTTAATCTTCGCCTTGAATTTTCTGTTTATTCCTATAAATTAGTGTAATAATAATCCTTAAGTAAACTGTCTACTTCTTCTATGGACACGACACGCTCATAGGTTTCCTTGAGCCAGTCATAGACGCGTTAGATAGACCAAGCCCAGTTTCACCCTAACCAAACAATCGAAAAACCGAAATACCCATGTGTTTATTCGTAATGATCATATGATTGTATGGGCCTTTTAGTAAATAGCCTTAAATATTCCAAAACATTATAAAATGGGATTAAAGAATTGGGGTAGAAGACAAGAGAAACGGCTTCCTTTTCTTGTAATCTTGACACCCATTAAACACACAGATACAGCTTTCTCTCTTACAATATCATTCTTTTCATAGTATAATTTTTTGTTACTTTCAAGAATTCTTTCTTCTTTTCTGGGTCATAAAAGAATTTGAGGGGTCTGGAAAAACAACATTAGGGCTGTTTGCACTCTTGTTTCTCTTTTCCATTTCTCTTGCTCCAGGGGCTTCAGAAAATTAAGGGTTTTTTAATTTGACTTTCTTTGAGGTTGCATTTATTGATCTGAAGATTATATTCTTAGAATATAGAAAAAAGGGGTGAAGATGTTTAGTGTGTCAAGATTTATGGAGAAGGTTTATAAGATGGCAGAAGGGGGATCTCATTATTGTTCGAAGAAAACTGATGATATTTGTGGCGATGCTTGTGATGAGGTAATAAAGATTCTCTTTTATTTGATTAAATTGTTATTAATGTGTGTGGATAAATAAAAAATTCATATGTTCGTTCAAAGTTGATCTTTTCAAAAAAAAATTGTAATTTCCCAGATGGGAATTCGGAATTTTGTGTTGCTTTTGGTTTTTGGGTTTATTTTTTTAAAATCTTTCTGTGGTTTCTCTTTTAATCTTATAATTAGGTGCTATATAATGGCTTTGTTTAGTATTTCAGCAAAAGGGATAGATCAAATGTCCCTCTTTTTTATGGTTTTCTATGTGGGAAAAACTAGTGAGACGTGAAATTGTAGATCCTGTGATATTTCTTCACAATTTTCTTTGTATGTCTTTTTTTAATCTTCATAGCTGTAATTTCATTTGGTTTATATTTCTTTGGTGTCTTAAATTCATGAAAAAAATATTTTAAAATAGTACTTAGGTTTGAAGAAACTGTTCTTTCTTTTTACAAAAAGTTGGTTGTTTTCTGTTTTTCTGCTAAGTGATATATGCAGCTTAGAATATTATCATAAGAGTGCATTTTTAGCTTTATTCAATTTGTAATTTGTGTTCTATTGTTAACCTACAGAGCCCTGGAAAAAACTCAAGCATGTCGAGATTAAAATGCATTCTCAGAGGACTAGATATAAAAGCCTTCATCTTCCTTTTAATATTGGTTCCAACCACCTTCTTTGTTATATACGTCCATGGCCAAAAGATCACATACTTTCTACGACCCTTATGGGAATCTCCACCGAAATCCTTCAATGAAATACCTCATTACTATCACGAAAATGTCTCCATGGAGAATCTCTGCAAACTTCACGGTTGGGGCATACGAGAATATCCCAGGCGTGTTTTTGATGCAGTACTGTTTAGCAACGAGCTAGACATCCTTAAACTAAGGTGGAAAGAATTATACCCTTATGTCTCGGAATTCGTCATACTCGAGTCAAACTCAACTTTCACCGGGCTTCCAAAGCCTTATGTCTTTTCCTCGATTAGAGACCAATTTAAATTCGTCGAGCCGCGGTTGACCTACGGTCAAGTTTTGGGTAAATTCAAGAAAGGTGAAAACCCGTTTATTGAGGAAGCTTATCAAAGGCTTGCCCTTGATCATCTATTAAAGAAAGCTGGGATTCAAGATGACGACCTTTTAATAATGTCTGATGTTGATGAAATACCGAGTAGACATACGATTAATTTGTTAAGATGGTGTGATGATATACCTCCGATTCTTCATCTACGGTTGAAAAACTATCTTTACTCGTTTGAGTTTCTTCTCGATAATAATAGTTGGAGGGCTTCGGTTCATGTTTATCAATCGGGGAAGACTAGGTATGCGCATTATAGGCAATCAGATGTAATTTTGTCTGAAGCGGGGTGGCATTGTAGCTTTTGCTTTAGACGTATAAGTGAGTTTATATTCAAGATGAAAGCCTATAGCCACGTTGATCGAGTGAGATTTTCTCATTTCTTGAATCCGAAAAGGGTTCAGAGAGTTATATGCAAAGGTGCGGATTTGTTCGATATGTTGCCCGAGGAGTATACTTTTAAGGAAATTATAGGGAAAATGGGACCTATTCCGCATTCTTACTCGGCAGTTCATTTACCTGCTTATTTATTCGAAAATTCTGATGAATTTAAGTTTTTATTACCTGGGAATTGCTTAAGAGAGAGTGGCTGATTTAAATGTGACGATGATGATGAATTTTATTATATATACTTCTTGTATAGATTGGGAGTCAAGCTTTGGCTCCGAAATGAAGGGTTTCCATTGACCATTTCTTGAAATTATTTACATTCTTTTTACAAGTGTGTCGGAAATTGGAAACGATCTTGTATTTCTAGAGTGAGTGTTTTTGTATATAGTTTTTAAGTGGGGAAGTTTGCTTTGACAGGAACAAGTTTATTGCTTTGTACTGAACACAATGTTGTTTCTTGGGCTTTCCTCAAGTTAGGAAATTTTTGATGTGGGACTAATTTATTTTGATATGCGGTTTGTGGGTTTTGTTGTTCTTCTATCTATGTTTACTGTTTAAGTCCTAGGAAATTTTATGTTTTCAGCTAGTTAGTTAATAATGTGAAAAAGGTCAACTGAATAGAGAATCTGATACCTAAGTTTTATGGTGGATTTATATTCTTCAAGGTTGGCATGTCTCTAATTTGTTTAAGAAGATAATCAATCATTGAGTGCCACTTATGTGCAGCTCATTGCAATCATATGACAATTTGTTTGCTTTACTATATGTTAATATATATTTATATGAAAATGTTGAGAATATGCACAGGCCAATCTGGTTGTTATGGAATCATCTTTAGCCTGATTTCTTGTAATTCATCAGGGCTATGTCATGGTTCTTTGATTGCAGTGAGTAGTTAAAATATTAGATAAAAATTTATGTTTTACATTCTTGTTCATTTGCTTTAATTCCATTTTGTTCGATTTCTTACCAAATCAGACAAGGCTTAACGTTCGACAAATGTTGCTTTAATACCATATTGTTCGATTTTTTACCAAATCAGACAAGTCTTAACGTTGGATAAATGTCAAGACTGTACCAGGGCAGGTAACACCCAAATCCTTTTAGGTTGGTCCTTCTGGTATTACCAGATACACATATCTAAGTTTAACCAAGATTCAAGAACACATGTAAAACTTCAATCCAAACCAGCAAACACAAAAAAAAATTAAAAGGCCTATAACCAATTAGAAGATCATAATATACAAATCATGGCATGTACTGCATTTTTTCGATGGAAAAAGAATGGAATTTGCCGAAACAGGAACAACTGATGGCAGAAAGTCCGCCCAAGCCTAGTAGCAACAAGGCAGTTGATGTGGAAGAAAGAGTGCTCATGCAAGGATCACAATCACGGGTACGTAGTATCTGGTATTCGTGTCAAATATTTAAAAATGATTTGTTGAGATATGTCGATCAGAAACAACAACAAAGAGGGATTCTTGCCAAATATTTTTAACAATATAGAAACAGTAAACATTTCATAGAGTAGTTTTATTATGCATATTTAGTATAAAACAGTAGAGTGTTTTACTTTTTATCTCAACCTTTGAATTTGACTTTTGTATATACAATAACTAGATAGGCTTATTATTAAAATAGAATTGTGTCAGGTTTTTAAGCCAAAAGTTTTACATATAAATATCAAGAAAATTCATTGGGCCGGATTATAATTTGTCAAGACCACATATTACAACATTTAATTTGGTGTGTGTGATTATTAGGAGCCCAATCCCTAAACACAACAGAGTGTCCAGTGAGTTTTGGCACATTTAGGGGTGGGCGCGGGCCGGGTATTTAGGGTATTGGGTATTTTGGGTCGGGTACTCAATCTGGGAGTAATGAATTTTCACACACAAAATCCGACCCGATCTGACGGGTATCCGAAATTTTCGAATATTGAGTTTCGGGTACCCAAAATTTCACTTTAAAAATAATAATAAATATAAATAATAAAAAAAATAAGTATGATTACAAGACAGAAAAGCAAAAAAAAATAATAATAATAATAGAAACCGTATTTTTCACATTCAAGACAACCAAATAAGTATGATTAGAAGTAAAACTTTAAACAAGACAAAATAATTAATTGAGATCTAAACAGAAATATCACCTGGAATGAAGATTCGAAAGAACCCCAAGTCAAAAGACTCAATCTTGGAGCCACCAATTAAAAATCTATAGAAAACTTCACTTTCTTTATGAAGAAATGTGCTGCTAATTGCTAAATAATTGTTGGATCAAAATTTTTTTTTTTTGTTAAATACCCGAACGGGTCTCGAAATACCCGTTAGGGTGTTAGTCTAATACTCAATACCCAACCCGAAAATATATTTCGGGTTCGGGTTCCTGAACCTGAATGTCAAAAAATCTATTTTTTTATCGCAAACAAAAAATACCCAAACGAATCGAAACGAATCCCAAAAAACTCAACCCAAACGCCCAGCCCTAGTCACATTAGCCTACAATGTGAAGGATTCCAATCCATCATGTATAGTGGGTCATAATGATTGAAGAGGATTACACAAGATTCAATTACGGCCACCAAACCAAAGAGTCAATTATGTCCTCTGAAAAGACTACATCAAGTCAAGTGGTGCCCAATTCCTATATGGTTGGTCTGTCCAAAATAATACAAACCCTGGCCTTGGCCTTGTGTTTAGTCAATTAGTCAAGATTCAAGAACACATGCATGTATAAGTTAAAATTCAATTCTCTCTTTCTAGAGTTTATATATATATTCTTGATTAGACTAAAGGAATCCACAACTGACAGTAACACCACAAACACCAAGTTGGAGAATATATAAAGCTATAAAAATTGTTCCGATCACCGAATAAATTAATGTATTATTCTTATTAGTGAATTCAATATACATAATTTAATTCTAAGAAAAAAAGACGAATAAATTGCTATATCATATAGAACCAATACAAGAGCATAATCTGCATTATAGAAAAAAAATTACAACCAAGATAAGAATTAGATTCACTCTTATCAAATTGGAATCACAAAATGTAACTATAAGTAGCAATCTCAAATAATCCCAATAATCACCCCAAAAATATACAAAAAACACTAATAGGCCTATACCTCTACACACAAAAAAACATGTATCCTGGACACAAGCAATCCTACTACAAGGCAAGTGAGGAAGAATACTCATGCAAAGATGGGTCAAGCATGCAAATGATGAGGCCCAACCACTGTCATTCACCTCCCAAACATAATAGTTACAATCACCTCAGCCACGGTTATGCCGGAGGCCATGGAGCCAACGGCTATAATTATTCCGAAAGTCATTACGAAAAAGAGAAACGCTATGGCACCGGGTATGGCGGCGCCGGCTATGGTGGTGCCGGGTACGGTGCCAATTCCCACGTCTATGCTAATCAGCACTCGGCCATGCCCGGGACTTACGGGTCGACCATTTGTGGCCCGATGGGCGGGACCCGTCCCCATTTTGCTGAGCAACACCACAAGGAGCACAAGACATGGAGCTTCAAGGGCATTGATGAATGAAGAAGATCAAGAGTACTACTGCTCAAGTTTATTAATAATGCATGCATTATATATCTTATCTTATAATACTATTGTGTAATATTTATATTAAAATTAAGGGGGTTGGCTTGGGGACAAGGGCCTCTATAAATAAACACTGAAAGCATGCATCTATAAAAAAAAATTGTGAATGATTCAGTAGCAATGACTAAATGAAGAGATTTTATATATGAGTGTGTGATATATTATCTTCATCTTCTTATATAATTGTTGATTAACTGACTTGCAATAAATTAATATATAATTAGCGGTAAATTAATCTAACTTTTGCCCCTTTGAACTAATGTATTATGCACATCTAACAATTGATGTACATTCTATATTTCATTCATAATCTTATTTGAATGCACATTTTCATTAAATAACATAAATTAATTATAAGATATTAATAGCAATCTATATATACCACTATTTTTTTCACCAAGATCTGTTAATTAATCATTAATTTGATCCGATGGACTATATAAGAAAGAGTTTCTAGAACGTAATAAAATCTTAAATTGACCCATATATATACAACTCAATATAAATGGAGCTGAATTGAATCTAAACCTTGATAGATAGTTGGTTGCCAGATAAGCTTGTGCAACTGACCAGAGTGACTCACACTTTCTAGTTTCATCTTGCAAAGATTTAATTTAATTGATTACTGGCCTGGCATTAATTAATGCGGCTCACTATATATATATAAAGCGATTTCATAAAAAAAAAGTCGTTTACTGACAATCTATTGTTTCAACTATATATATATGTTGACTGTACAAATCCCTGGAGCCTCTAACAGTTGCCAAGCTCATTCAGACATTAACCTGTTAATTATAATCCCTTGATTCATATATATTAATTATCAATTATACTGGTCCTTTTAAAGCAGGCTTGTGTCAAAGCTGCATGGTTTTTTCCACGCGCGGAATTTGAATACTCAATTCAAACCCCAAACAATTAATATCACTTCAAAGATTTAATAGTTTATTAGTTTCAGTTAGATTTTCGAATAAAATACGAGTGGTTCTTAAATTTGTGCAACTCTTTCTTATACATTTTTAATCGATGGTGCTCAATGCAAGCTATAATACTAATTAAGTCATTACTACATTAATTTTCTTGGGCCCTTTATTTAGTAATTGCAAATGGATCCCAATCTATTGTATTGGATTAGGCAGAGATTTCTAATGATTTGTAAGGACCTACATATGATTATGAGCCTTCAATTGTATTGCCAAGGCCCATGTAACATAGATTCTACTTTGCTTTTGGTTAACAGTTGTACTTCTTGAAATTCTGACTAAAATGGAGACTCTACAAAATGCTGTTGCCCCATTTAAAATTTGCAAAAACACTAGTCTTTATACTGGGATGGAAAACTAGCTTTGAAATTAGTAAGTGTCAAATTCAAACAAGGCATGGAGCCTGCCTTTATTGTTATGGGTAGGAAAAACTAACTAATTAATTAAGGCACATAACGATCGATGAAAAAACACGGAGAGTCAATTTAATCGAAACCAAGAATAATTATTTCTGGAATGTCTGGTACATAATAAAAATACTATATTAGAAAATAGAAAATAGAAAATAAATAATCCTCATGACATAGATGATAAACAGAAAGAGCAATATCTTGATATATATATAGTTTATATCAAAGAGTAAAGAGATTGGTGTGGATATTCACACTAAAGTCTGGCATGAAGTATTCCTTGTTCATGATGGAGTCGTCTTCTTCTTCTAGCTTCAACATCCCCATTTCTCGTAAGATGTTGGGTGGCTTGTTGTAATATTGGAGGTATTCTAGTCTGTATATCAATATTTCCCAATCAAATTCATTATATTCAGGAGCTACTCTATAACCAAGACTTTGAAAATTGATGGTCCAGTTAAGAGTCCACAACTTGTTGTTATTGACATCAGAAGACAACTTCCACAGGTTTAAAATTGGAGGGGGAACTGGTTCATTGAAAGTTTCGGGCATACATGGTTCATTCACGAGGTATAGCTCATCTTTGAGTTCCAAAAGATTTACATTCCAAGATAATGTTCCTTGCGGCACCCCAAAAGTCGAAAAAACTTCAGTCTCAATGTCAAAGGAGAGAATACAATTATTACCATTTTCATCACGTGCATCCCAATAAAAAGCCCCACACACAAACACACCAGAGCCCTTAATCACACGGCTAAGCATTGTTGTGACCTCAATGGATCTCCATGCATCGTAATGCAATTGAAAGTTATCATTGGATATGGACATAGTGAGGACCTCACAAACCCATTTGTCGAGTGGATTTTTGTCAACCAAGTGCACCATCATGTATTCATCCTTGGATGGAATATAGCCAAAATCAGAGGCGTGAAGTTTTAAGTCTGGTAATGAAAAGCAAGGGGGAGCGGGCAAGTGAAAGAAATGCCGAGTGCTAGGATTATACGAGAAGCATCTCTTTGTTGAATCGTCGATGAAGCACACCAACTTAGATTGGGATGGAAAATGCATGATGTTTAGAAATTTTGAAGAAAATGGGAGAGTACATTGTTGAACGACTTTTCCATAGAGATCAAAGGTAGTTAGAAAATAATCACATAACATACCAGGTTCATATTTTCCGGTGTATGAACTATGAAAAGCTAGAATTAAAGGGAGGGAAGAATTGTGTCTTTGACGATGTAAATTTCTGAAAGAGTAAGATGAGATAAGAGATTTCCAGTGTTTGCAAACACACATAAACCTTAAAAGACTCTTAACTGGCAATCTTGATAGTATCTCCCATTTATTTTGCTCTCTTTGTTACACTACGCGGTCAAACTTTTCAATCTTTAAAGTGGTTTATCATATTAAATTATTCACATTTGTGATATCTTAGATCCTTTAATGGTGATATTATCAACTTATTAGTGAAATATATTAATTAAATTATTTATTATGATTTTTATAAATTTAGCCAATTTGACCAATTGACTGTACCAAAAGAGAAAAATAAATAGAACGGACGGAGTATAAAGTTTTGGCACTTAATTGACAGTATTAGTTTAGTTTTAAGAGTTTTGATTAGATATAATGATATCACTATATTATGTTGTTATTTTATTTCGAGAGCTTTATTTTTTACAGAAAGTTCTTTATGCTTTTGATCTATGTGTAAATTATGAACCGTTGTAATCGATATGCATATTATTCTAACTACGTTGACTTCACATTAGATGAATAATGTCACTCTTTATTAAAAAAAGAAAAGTTTTAGGTTCTATTTGGAAGGGTTTTGATTTGGTTTCGCGGGTTTTGATTTCAAAAAAATGGTTTTTGTTGAAACTTCATTTGATGAAATTTCAAAAAAATGGTTAGGGTGATTTCAAAAAAACGATTTGCTGTTATTTTATTTCGAGAACTTTATTTGTTACAAAACGTTCTTTATACTTTTGATCTATGTGTAAATTATGAATCGTTGTGATCGATATGCATATTATTCTAACTACATTGATATCACATTATTCATTAAATGAATCATAGAACTCTATTATTAAAAAAGAAAAGTTTTAGGTTCTATTTGGAATTAGGGTTTTGACTTGGTTTTGCGGGTTTCAATTTTAAAATAATTGTTTGGGTGGTTTCGTTGAAACCTTTGAAACTTCATTTGGTTATGTTTTGGATGTTGGATTTTGTGATTTTGGAAAAGCTGAAATCTATTTGGATTGGGTTTGAATGTTATGGTTTGGGGAAATAAATAGGTAGTAGGTGTCAAATCAATATTTTTTTTTTTTATAAAGTATGATGAGAAAAGTAGGTAGTATAGGTTTCAAGATTTTGGATGTGACTTTCTAAATAAGATTTTGGGCTATTATCTCATGCAGCGTGAACATGGTGATAAATATATTTCATATTGGCCAGCTGAGCTATACTCGGCGGTGCCAAGTCGACCCTTCTTTCCAAGAGGATTTTTGTGGGATGAAGGTAGTTTTCATCAACTGTTAATCTGGTAGGGTGCCTATATGCATGTAATTTGTATTCCTTGGCTTACCATCTTCCTGAAAAACTTCCATTATTGTTGACTGCTTTACTTACCAGTTGTTCCTAAGGCGATATGCTACCTTTTTAAGACTACAAATATTTCCTTTTCATACATGAATAGGCGTTGGGATGTTCGCATTTCCTTGGATATCCTTGGGCACTGGTTAGATTTGATGAATGCCGATGGATGGATTCCCCGGGAGCAAATTTTAGGTGCTGAGGCTTTAAGGTGACATTGCTATATCATCTAATATGCTTGAACCATACTAAAGGCCTTAAAAAAATCATGCTTGTTTTGCGTTTTTTCTGCAGTAAGATACCATCGGAGTTTGTCACTCAACATCCAACTAATGGAAATCCACCGACATTATTTTTGGTCTTAAGAGGTTTATTTTCCACTGAAAAGAACAGTTGCAGTGTAGATTTAATTAATTACTATGTTTAATGTTCACAAATAATGGTTGTTCTGTTATTTCACATCTTGATTCTTATATGTAACATGCGCTGTTAAATAATTCTTGGAAGTATCTTGATCTAATTGTACTCCCACTCTTCATCTAAGAACAAAGAAACGCGAGAATGTGGAAAACGTAGTGGTTGAAAGGTTTTGGGCAACACCAATTGAGCCACTACTTGGGCTGGTCCATCTGATTTTGTCTTTTATTTTATGACAATTTTCAGTGTAGTTAATCAGTATAGGAAAATCAACTTTCATTGTAACTAGGCATCTTGGTTCTGGTAAAAAATTATGTCTCTAGGCTTACCTCATGTATCATGCTGGTGCTTGAAACAACGCATAGTTACCATCTGTGATATATAGTAAACGGGCTCTTCTAAAAAGTTTCTTTGAAGTAGCTTAAGTGTTTTCTTCTGAGTTAGTTCTAAAATTGATGTCCTGCAGATCACTAGTTAGAAGGGGCATTTTATGGTGATATAATAAATTGTTATTTGAATGGTGATAGAGGTTTTGTTTTTGCAGATTTGCTTTGTGGCATTAAGAAAAATAAGTTTACTGCCTCAGAAAGAGAGGACATCTCCATTTTTTTACGACAAGCATTCGTTCGCCTTGACACATGGTTTAACTGGTTTAATACTACTCAATCAGGTAAACATGACAGAAATTTAAATTCTACAGATTCGCAATGTACTACTGGCTCTTTCTATTTCATAGATAAAAGAATATCAGTTTTTGAAATGTCACCTTTTTTGTTTATAAGTTGTTGAAATGCAACCTAACGCGTGATCCCTTATGTTGTGTATATATTGTTGAAATGCAGCATAACACGCCATTTTTTTCCAGAATAGCATGTTACTTTCATTCTGTAATTGGAATGTTTTGTTTACAATCACAGGCATAGACGTGAATACCTTCTTTTGGCATGGAAGAGACAATGCAACAATACGTGAGCTGAATCCAAAGGTGCTCATCCACCACATTTATACTCACTAGTTGGAATTATTCGAAACGCTGATATTATATAGTATCTTAATACTACATAAATACATGATATTGTGATCAAGGATGACATGATTTCCTCTTATGATACTGGTGTAATTCATGGTGCACTGCCATATATGTAGTGTAGAGCACTTTACAAAAATCCATCTAGATCTAAGGTATATACCATTTCACAACTTACAGATGTAAGGTCAATCGTAAGTGGATATATTTGCTAAATTAAACTATATGATTTTTTGCATCACCAGTCGCTGTCTTCTGGATTGGATGATTATCCACGAGCATCACACCCCAGTGAAGATGAACGCCACTTGGATCTTAGATGTTGGATGCATCTAGTAGCAGATTGCATGCATTCCATTTCAGAGTTTCTCGAGGACGATGTCATTGAAAAGGTAACACAAAGAGAAAAACTAACAATTATCGGTTGGCTTGACAGTGGAGCTCCTCTCAGATTTTGAGCTTTTAAATCAGGTAATTTTTTGTTTCCCCTCACGCTTTACCTTCCTAAGGTGCTATTCTTGTCCGCATCGATCAGAGATATGATCTCTGTGCATAGTGAGTATGTTTGCAAAGCAGATGCATTTAGATAATGCTAATGGAGCGTATTTTGATTATGGTAATCATACAGAAAAGGTACAAAGTTGCTTTGCTTGTCTTCCTCTTACATCTACTTGCAATGACAATTTTCTTCCTTTTAGGTTCGTCTAAGATGGCGAGCAGTAGAGACGGCAGGCGGTTTTCCTTCACGTGAACTTGTACGAGAAGTTTTAGAGAAACCTGTACTAAGACTAGTTCCACATATTGGATACGTCAGCCTTTTTCCCTCCATGGGTAGGCTCATACCGCCTGTGAGTTGATCGGAAATCTTATTTCTATTATCTGTTAATATTTCTGTCATGTATATGCAGTTATTTGAGATCATTTTGTTTCATCTTACACTCTGTCATCCATATAGGGTTCATGGATATTGGAAAACCAGCTTGATCTCATCTCAAACAGTAGCACTCTGTGGACTAAATTTGGCCTCAGATCTCTTTCCAAAACAAGGTAAAGTGTTTTATATATGTAAAAGTGCATTTTAGTCTCACATGATGGGATCATCAACATTTTTTGCACTTTATGAAATTGCTTTGGTCCCGATTTCGAAAACTATTTCGCACTTTTGGTCCAACCTCATTTTTATTTAATTTGAGAAAAAAATTGCATAACTGAGACAGTCCTATGGGACCAAAAATGCTAAATAAAGATTAAAGTAGATTTTTGTGGATCAAAAGGGCAAAATATTTTAGAATTTTGATCCAAAATAAGTACTTCATATCTAGAAGATTGGTACCAGAAAGTAATTTCATAAGGTACAGGACCAATTGTGGATCCAGTCATGTGGATTCTTGACAGAGTAGTATATAACTATGACCGTGATACTTTTGTAATTCTAAACTGACGCAATCATGCAACTTTTTTGGTGCATACCAGCTCAGTGTACATGAAACGCAACACTGAAATCATATATTCATTAAAATCATATTATTTTTATTTACATATTCGGAGGTATTAAAAACTGATTTTCTATTTTTCTTAATGCATAATTAAAGAAAACATAGCACTAATTAGTAATAAAAACATGATGGAATATGCTAAGTTCGATCCTAATTCAAATATTATTTGACCCAACTTAACTAAGAAAACAGTACGAGATTCTTTAATTATCACAAAATACAAGAGTATATTATGAAATATAATAAAGTTAGTAATACGAAGTAAGTAATTAATTTAAGAGATTTTTTCTTTCTTTATGTAACATAAGAATATGATATAGAAAATCAAACTGGTGAAGATTTACTGGTGAAATTTTATTATTTTTATTCAACAGATGACTATAACATGTGGTATAGTTATCAATGGCTCGGATTATGGTCGAATCAGACTCAATATAGGTTCCGTTCTATTTATGTCAGATCCGATCTTGTTCGGATCTGAACCTTTTGAGTCCATTGAATTTTGATCCGATATTGGATTTTTTTTCTTTTTACATCCATAGAATTTTCACTATAAAAATTACATCAATAACTTTTTCTAAAACAAGTCTGTTAGCGTTATAATTTAATTTAATTTAATCACGTGTTCAATTTTTCTTAGCCAATATTCATGTTTTTTGATTAATAAAATACAAAAAAAATTTATAAATGAACAATTAACTAATATTTTATAAAGTTGATAATAAAATTTACTTATTGTAATAAAATATATATATATATATTGGCAAATACAACTTTTGAAATTTGGATCGACGTAAATTCATAATCGCTTTCACATAATGCATAGACTTAGTGATATACCACTTAAAATAGTGAAATATAAATTATGACCCACGAGTCAAGACAGTATCAACTAAGGCCATCTCCAGCGGTATAGGCGGGGCCGGGGCCGGGGTCGGGGTGGTGGCGGCGAGTCGTCTCCAGCGGTGCGGGGCGGGGGCCGGGGTCGCGAGCGGGGCGGAACGGGCTGGGCGCAGGGCTCGGCGGAGCCCTGCGCCCAGCCCGCTCCGCGAGTGGGAAGAAAGGGGGCGCGTGTAAACACGCGCCCCTCTTTAAGTCAGGTGCCGCCAAGTGGCGGCACCTGATTGGGTCCGGTTTTAAGTCAGGTGCCGCCAAGTGGCGGCACCTGATTGGGTGATAATCAGGTGAGCAAGTCTTGAAGGGTCTTTCTTCTACCACCATGCTTCTGAAGCCAGAGGAGCAAATTCTTCTACCACCATGCAGATTGATTCGAACTCCTCTGTTGACGACTTGAACAAAGAAACTTCTCATGCCAGTTTTCAATCGCAAGAGTCTCATTTGCATTCTGCTCTGGGGGGTGGGCATAATGATCATCCTTTCTCAAATTATAGTGGTGATTATCCTCATGCCTCTATATTTGACACTCGAGGTGAGTCTTTCTTCCCTTATTTCTCAATTGCTCACTGTTGTATTTATTTGTAAGTTCCGTTGAGTTTTTTTGATGAAGATGACTGAAAACTGGCAGCAGTTTATCTAATTTGAGTAGTTTCTCGTCCAAAGAAATCAAAGTCAAAACATCATATCAAACGAGTCAGTCTTTTTCCAACATATATTATGAGTCCTAGATGAATTCATGTTTAATTTACTCTTCAAAAATTCCCTCTCATTTTATTTTTGGATTTGATGAGGGGACTCTAGAGTTTTTTGCCATTCTCTACCTTTCGAGTTTGGGCTCTCTCCGTTTTCTGTCCATAAAATCTAGATGCTGTCCTCCATCATGTTATTTCTTCACTGTAGAAAATGTATTTCTTTCCCAACCTATTAGGATAATTAACCACATGTTCTTGCCTTCGTTATTTTAACGTTGAAACTGCTCAGATACATGCTTCTTGAATGCGTCTATAAAGTAGTCTTAAAACTCCAAAATATTGCTGTTTCTTTTTACATCCAGAAAAAAATTGATTATCCATTAATACTCAGTTTAGAAGGGTAACTAAACAGCATCCAGTGGGAATTCACTCTTACATGTATTCTTTCCATGTTCATCTGTATCGGAGTGAGTAATATGGAATACCTTGATATTCGAACATGATCCTTAAACGTATAAATTTTTATAATAAACCATACTTAAGTTTTGAAATGCTGAGCAGACCATCATTTTGTTAATCTTTTCAACTCAAGAACCGAGTAACTGTATGCCGTAAGGTCACATGGTTTTTATACTTAGGCTGACTAATACCTTGAATCCCTTTCTTTCTTCTTCATAGTGCACTTTGGTCAGAATTATTCAGGATGAGTCTGGAAATTTTTGTAAGCTAACTTCTGTGATTTTGTTACATATAGATCTACTTCCATGGCTATTGCCTTTAAAATTACCCGATTCTCATAAAAAATTGAAGGATACCTACAAGAAATCTCAAAATAAATTATATGAAGTTGCACTGAAGCACTTACATGACGAGACGCGCTTTACTCAACTAATCCAGTAATTGAGGCCTTTCACCCTTTAATACAGGTACTGAGATATCTTGTTTTTGTTTTGAAGTGAACCAATATTTACTTAGTAAATTGTAATTATTTGCCCTCATGCCTACCAGTTTTGAGTTAACTTATTGCTCCCTATAGTTCACCTCTCTCTTCATGGTATTCATATGGTTGAAATTTTTTAAGCATTTTAAAATTAATGAGGTACTAAGAACCGTATACTATTAGGTAAATATGATTATAAAGAAACATAAATATCTTCTTAATGCTGCTGACAGAGTGATAGAATCAATGGATACAGTTTGGAAATTAAAGAACGCAATAAACCTTCATTGGCAGAAATTAGTGCAAAAATCTTAAAAGGCTAATAAACCCGTAAAAATTGAATATGTGCAAGTATCCTAAACACAAATTCAACCAATACGCTTGTCCATATGGAGAGGACAGAACTCCAAAGATGAAACTTCTACGATAAAATCTGAATAATTCCTAAACTAGTTCCTGTGGCTAATTATAAAACAGAAAGAACTCCCAAAACAAGAATTGGAGTATTGAGATTCATGCGGTGGAGTAGTGGGAGTCATTAGGTTGAGTATTGAATGCAATTTTTTTTTGTCTGGGTGAGATGCACCCGACCTTGAGTCCGATTCTGACCATTCATAAGTTTTTGCTTCTGGTTGATTCCTCGTCTTGGAGATGATTTTGATAATTGGAAAACAAATAAAAAATTTAGCAACTTCATCATTTTTTTTAATATTTTGTACAATATAACTTCCCATTGTTTATTTTTGAAATATATCCATCATGCGATGTCCATCTTTGGTGTTTATTTATGATGAATATTACTTCCCATTGTTTACTTTTGAATTATATCCATCATGCGATGTCCATCTTTGGTGTTTATTTATGATGGATGACATGCACGAGTAAAAATCCAATGAACCCAAACCTTAAGCCAATGTGTCACATTTTTCCTTCACATGTCATTCTTAACATCCTTCTTTAAAAGTGGTCAAAATAAGGGGCGGTTTACTGATAATGATGTCAACCAATGTTGTGTTGTTATCATGCTCTTATAAGTATGTTGAGATATTTGTTGTGGAATGCACATGACTATATTTATACCCATCAGAATTTGATGATAACCAATCAACAATCTCATTTTAATTGTCTCATTTTTTGTTTTTGATACAAGCAACAGAACAACATTGATATGTTGATTATAATAAAGTTTATACAATATGGACAGCGATATTTTATACGACTCAAATTAAGCCTTTTAACTTTTTCAAAGTTGCACCATTTGTTAATTTTTTTCCAGATGTTGCTTCTTGGAGATCGGGTTCTCATGGCCCTTGATGAACTTGAAAATATATCTCATAACTCAGCTATAGTACTTCAGTTAAGGTAATGGGTTCTACGCTATTATGTTAAGATCTTGGCAAAAAATTGTTACTAGTTAGGAGTTAAAGAATCAATAAAAGAAAATCCGTTGAATGAAAATATGAGTGGGAAAATTCAGATGTATGCAATTGTTGCTAGATAAAAGCTTTATGCTAGTGTTTCTCTAACTCCTCATGGTTGGTACCTATACACATAATTACGATGGTTGTGCGAATATGTGAGATCCCTATGAATGTCATTCTCACCCTTTACAGTGAAAGGAAGAGGGGGGGGGGGGGGGAATAATTAATTTATCTATTTCCTTCTTAAATTTAATATCATATATATACATACACATTTACAGAAGGTATATTATGTATGGTTTCTCAACCACAAGTTTTGCAACAAAATGCCTCTCACAAAATTTTAGCATATTACAATATTTGTTTACCCAACTGCAGACTTAAAGCAAATGCAGGGCCGATTTGACATATTATGAGGCCCTAGGCAATATTTAATATCGGGGCCCTCTTTTACAAATTAGTTGATACTTTTTAGATTCAATTATAATATATTTTTATGACGTTTCATTCTTAAATTCTCTTAATGAAAGCAATATATATATATATATATATATATATATATATATATATATATATATATAAATTCAAGTATCGTAAATTTAGTTATATAACAAATGCACACATATAAATTGTTATGTATTATATGAATTAATGCATAATAAGAAAATTCAACCAATTACATTAAACTCCATAGACATCTTATATTATACACACAACACAAACTATTTCTTTTTTTCGAGGTCTGAATTCGTATACTTGAAAATCAAAATAACTTGGCTGAGCTTGCAAATTCATTAATCATTGAATAGTTTTCTTTATTTCAAATCCAAGCATTCTTGACAACTTAAGTTTATATCAATATGCTTATTTTTAAATATGGCTACAATATATAGAACATGGTTAAGTAGTTAGTATTTGGTAAGATAAAAGAAAGGGTAACATTTATTGAATTCAAATACTTTTGACTTTTTTTCTTCTTGGTAGATAGATTGAATATGAAAGTATAATATTTCTGCTCGCACTACTATCTTAGGTAGGGTTATGCAAATGGTAAAATCGAATTGCACCAAATTTTGTTATACCGGCTAGTTCGGTATTTTGAAATCTCGTATCTTATGCCAAACAAAAAATTTCGATTTGGTTCAGTAAATTAATGTTATTTTCCAACACATCTTAACCAATACATGACGCATTAATGTTATTATAATATGATGTATGTAAATAGGGGCAAACATAGCAGAAATATAAAGTTGTCCACTAAGATATCTAGGACATTCTTTTTGTATATATATGGTTATAGATTATGAAGTAAAACGTTCTAGACAAGTATATATGAAAAGCTTCTAGAGCATCACTTTTAGTCACTAGATCAAATTGATTTTCACCGTCTATTTAAGAATGTGGTTATATAAATAGGGTAAGACCTTATTATAAAATTTCATTTTTTCATCTTATTTGTCCAAAATAAAAAAATTCATTAAATAGAAAAAAATTGAGATACATTAACATTAAAAAAAAAAAAAAATTTTGAGGTCCCTCTATAGTCGGGGCCCTAGACGAGAGCCTAAATTGCCTAGCTATAGAGCCGGCCCTGAGCAAATGTCTTGGAGCATTTTGATGTTGGAAATTTCATGTGGAACTGCTCTAGGAATAACTTAGTGACCTAGGGAAATTTCTATGTTTTTGATAATAGGGGATAATTATCTATGCATTGCACTCTCTAATAGGTGAAATGCCAAAAACATCTCTAATAATTATGGGAAGTTGCACAAGTAATTAAGATCCTAGCTAGCTAGCTTTAAAAAGATTTGCATGCATTTATTTATTACTTAATGATTCAAAAATAGCAGGCAAACTTTAAATGACAATACCACAAAATTAATTTCAAAAAAATACTCAATCTTATTTCAACGTAATTACTTAAAATTTTGGAATAGAAATGAATGAATAAATTTTTTTTGTCTCAATCTAAAAAATTTACATGAAATTGAAACTGAAAAGCTAGTGATTGTCACATGTCCATTAATAGCAACTCCTTTAGCCCTAGAACTGCAAAGAACAATCAAGAAATTTCATGATTCAATCCAAGTTTTAATTCAAGAATTCTTTTTCAATCTGAAATAAATTCTTGAAATTACCTCTTTAATTTTGAATGGCAGGCAGGGACAACCACCACATTGTAACCCCATTGTGCCAATCAAAACGCAGTTCTTGTCCTACATGAATTCCATTTGCGTTCGCAAAAACATCTCTAATAATTACGGGAAGTTGCACAAGTAATTAAGATCCTAGCTAGCTAGCTTTAAAAAGATTTGCATGCATTTATTTATTACTTAATGATTCAAAAATAGCAGGCAAACTTTAAATGACAATACCACAAAATTAATTTCAAAAAAATACTCAATCTTATTTCAACGTAATTACTTAAAATTTTGGAATAGAAATGAATGAAGAATTTTTTTTCGTCTCAATCTAAAAAATTTACATGAAATTGAAACTGAAAAGCTAGTGACTGTCACATGTCCATTAATAGCAACTCCTTTAGCCCTAGAACTGCAAAGAACAATCAAGAAATTTCATGATTCAATCCAAGTTTTAATTCAAGAATTCTTTTTCAATCTGAAATAAATTCTTGAAATTACCTCTTTAATTTTGAATGGCAGGCAGGGACAACCACCACATTGTAACCCCCATTGTGCCAATCAAAACACAGTTCTTGTCCTACATGAATTCCATTTGCGTTCGCAAAATCAATCCACCCCCTTTGAAATTTGTAACAGTGACGATTCCGCGTTAGTGATACGGTCCATTCTTGGCCATTCATCCTCAGGGGAACTTCAATGGATCACGTAGATGTACTCTGGGAATTGACTGCAAGATAAAGTAGAGATTAAAATTATATAATTAAAAATTTCGGAAGTGACTGCAAGATTAAGTAGGAATTAAAATTATATAATTAAATAAATTACTGAAAGTGATGTTCATTGAATTTCAAAATTACGAGAGACGAATGCCCAACGCCTACGGCGCTGGGTGGAATTTCTTTTGCAACTTATAATTTTCCTTTTGCAACTAAATAAAGATTATACAGTATATATACTAATACAAGCCTAAGCCCCGCCCAATAAGTTTCGGCTGTGTTCGGCTGATAAGAAAAATCACTGATATTATGTCCAGAAAATAGTTTTGGTCCTTAAATTAATATAATTATACATAGTACAAGTAATATAATTATCTCGAATCTCCTTAAATTAATATTTTTCTTCATTTTATAATATTAAAATTCATGATATTCAAAGATTGATTTTTGTGTCACACATTTGCTTTAAAAATAAATTATTTTTCATATGGGGATGCATGAACACACTAACAATTTCATTTTGGGAAAATTGTTTTTTTGGTACCATTGGATAGACTGATTTGCATTTTTTGTACCATTGGATACAAAAATGCAAATTTGGTACCATATGATATGTTTTCATTGCAATTTTGGTACCAAACCCAATTTTTCTACAAAGTTAATGACAATTTACCCTCTATAAAATGCATAATGTTCAATTTATCCCTCTATAATTTGAAAAAAATCAATTTACCCCTTGTAAAATTTTAATGAAGCAATTTATCCCCTTCAGCCGGAGATTGTAACTCACTTGTCAAAATTGAGAGTATGCATGCAAACTATTTTATTTAACATAGGGGGATAAATTGCTACATTTATCATAACACTATGGGTAGAAAATCACATTATCATAATAAAAGTGGATTAAGTGCCGCCTATAAAAATTTTAGGGAGGCGATGTGAAATTTTTACAAAATTTCAAGGGGTAAAATGCTCTTTTTTACACCATGAGGGGTTAAATTGAACATTATGCATTTAGTAGGGGGTAAATTGCTATTAACTTTGTAGAAAAATTGCATTTGGTACCAAAATTGCAATGAAAACCTATCCTATGGTACCAAATTTGCATTTTCATATCCAATGGTACCAAAAGTGCAAGTCAACCTATCATATGGTACCAAAAAAGCAATTTTCCCTTTCATTTTATTAGAGCAATTTCTACGATTTGATATCCTGATTGAATATTGATATTCGAAATTAATTATAAAAGAATACCCTAATTGAATCTCAAATTTGGGGCATATTCTAGCCATCTAAGGGTATGTTTGATTTGCATTTGAGAGAATGGTTTGTTAGAGTGTTGGAAGTTTGTGAAATAATCTCGATTTACATAATGTTGTTTGTTTAGATTTTTGGAGAGTGCTTTGAGAAATAAAGTGGGTATAGTTTTTTTGGAAGAATTTAAGTTGTAGGTGTGGATTGTACAAGACTTCAGTCAAATCATATTTGTTATGTGAAATAAGTTGTGTAAGAGATAAATTATTTTATGTCAAATCAATGTAGAGTTTGTGTAGTTTTTTTAGAGATACAAAAATTATTATTTGTTTGACCTTACGAAGAGTAGTTTAAAAAAATTAAGAGATACATAATTTATTTAGAAAATAAAAATAGTGTAATTGTCTCGCTTTTTTCAAATACAATTTTTTTTGGAGATGCCAAATAAACATGTACTCCTTTTGGAATTAGAGGCTGTTCATACATTTTGAAAATTATCAAACCAAAAAAAGAAAGGGACTATGGAGAAGGTAAATAGAATAACAAAAAGGTTGGCGTGGAGGTAAGTATGGAGGTTGGAATGATTAGGATTTGGTGGGGTAATTAGTTGTGGGTTGGGTTTAATTAACCAACAGATTTTGGGTTTGTATTTTTTGTCTTGGGTTTAATTAATGAGTTTGTCAAATTTAGGTTGAGTTTTAGTTTACCTTTTTATATAAATTTTGAGTTATAATTTATTTATTTTAGCGCCAACTATTTACATCTATTTTTAATCTAGTCACAACCTTTTAGCTATGAGAGACACAATTTAAATACAAGTTCGGTCATATTTATAAGTTTATTGATGTAATGATATATGTGACAAAATCTGTAGGAACCCATGACATAACTTGCATATTGAATGCTATTTTCTCCTAAAACCTTAGCCTCATATAAAAAAAAAAAAAATTGACATTTTATCATATCCAGTATTAATTTGAGTTATTGATCATTATTTTCTTTTGTGTAGCGACAAAGCATATTGCTCCGAAAATTTACTTCCTTGTGTTACAATAATGAGACAGTTTACCTCCACTGTATATGATAAATATGTTAATTTACCCCTCTTTGTTATGATATATGTGACAATTTACCCTCTATGTTACAAAATATTATGTTCATTCTCAATTTCGAAAAGTGAGTTAAACTTTTCGACTTAAAGAGGTAGATTGCTTTTTTCATTTTTTTTTATAAGTGATAAATTCTCTTTTTTAAATTACAAAAAGATAAATTAAACATTTTGAATGTCATAGAAATAAATTATCGCTAACCCTATATGTTGTATATAGGCAAAGATATATAAAAAAGATTTAATTATAAAAATAGATATATAAATATACAGTCACTTGAACTTTCACTATCCTTTTTATATGTGATTCTGTGTACAAAGTGAACATAGATAAAATTAAATTTAGAATTGAAGGGGACCAGAATACAGTCTCAGCGAAATGAATTTCATTTAATATGCAATTTTGTGGATAAATTATAGAGTGTTCATAAAATTTTTAAAATGAGACGGGCCAAAAAAACATTTCAAAGTTCTTGAATGACAATGGGTAACATAATTGTCAGGCTAGTTGGTACCAACTTTTATTCATTTTCTCTGTAGAATTTTTTTTCGTAAAATTTGTCTAATATAATTATTGAAAAAATTTCGTCGAAAACATAAAAAAAGTTATGTTTTTAATCAAACGAAATAAAATTAAGATGTTCGAAACTATTTATTTTTCTTAAAACTATCTTTTTTTCTTAATTTAATAAAAAAATTATAATTTTTCCTTAGTATTTTAGAAACGTCTTGAATAGTTTTCAATATTAAATCGACAAAAGCATACTCTCAAAACAAAATTTTGATCCATGTTATGATGTATCTTCTCATATCTTCCACAATTAACCTAACGAATAGATTTTTAAAATTTTAATGGAGATTATTATTACTATTTTGAATTCATACTCAATTTTTTTTTAAACTTATTTTTAGCTTCTCAATGTCATTCATATCATCTGTACTGTATATTATAGGACGGTCTTTGACCAAATCTTGTAATTTTGACTAAAATTCTTAATTCTGAAAATTCTTAATTATTTTTACTTCCTTAATATATTAATGGCTAACAATTCTATCCTACATTAATAAATCTAAATTAAGTTATATAATTAGTAATCTTCAAAACATACGTTTATCCGATAGAGCTATATTTTTTATAAAACTTGTCTATAAATTTAATAGAAAGACTAGTAATTTCCACTAAATGGATGAGACAATTCCCACGTCTATGCTAATCAGCACTGGGCCATGCCCGGGACTTACGGGTCGACCATTTGTGGCCCGATGGGCGGGACCCGTCGCCATTTTGCTGAGCAACACCACAAGGAGCACAAGACATGGAGCTTCAAGGGCATTGATGAATGAAGAAGATCAAGACTACTGCTCGAGTTTATTAATAATGCATGCATTATATATCTTATCTTATAATACTATTGTGTAATATTTATACTAAAAGGGGGTTGGCTTGGGGACAAGGGCCTCTATAAATAAACACTGAAAGCATGCACCTATAAAAAAATTGTGAATGATTCAGTAGCAATGACTAAATGAAGAGATTTTACGAGTGTGTGATTATCTTCATCTTCTTATATAATTGTTGATTAACTGACTTGCAATAAATTAATATATAATTAGCGGTAAATTCTAACTTTTGCCCCCTTTGAACTAATGTATTATGCACATCTTGCCCATCTAACAATTGATGTACATTCTATATTTCATTCTTAATCTTATTTTTATGCGCATTTTCATTAAATAACATAAATTAATTATAAGATATCAATAGCAATCTGTACCACTATTTTTTCACCAAGATCTGTTAATTAATCCTTTGATGCTCAGTGAGTTATTACATAAGTTTGAACATGTAAACTAACTTCAATTATATGATGCTAATAGATTTATTGTAACTTGTAAGAGACCTATTGGTGACAATTTCTAAGATAAAAAATTTATAGGATTAAAAAAATCTGAAATTCAACAGAGATTGATCAAGATTCGATGGACTAAGAGTTTCTAGAACCTAATAAAATCTCAAATTGACCCATATATATACAACTCAATATAAATGGAGCTGAATTGAATCTAAACTTATCATACTCGAATTGTCACCTTGACAGCCCTAGTCTTCGTGAACTAACTTGCAAAGTTGCATATGATCATATGGTTGCAGCCAATGGGGTGGATGGCAATCCGGTTTCAGTTTGAATCAGGTCCAAAATAGTAGGACTTTTGTTCAATTAGAATAGGGAAAATTGCTTTTTTTTAACCATAGGATAGGCTGACTTGCACTTTTGGTACCATTGGATACGAAAATGCAAATTTGGTACTATAGAATATGTTTTCATTGCAATTTTGGTACCAAACCCAATTTTTCTACAAAGTTAATGGCAATTTACCCTCTATGAAATGCATAATATTCAATTTATCCCTCTATAATTTTAAAAAAATTAATTTACCCCCTGTAAAATTTTAATGAAGCAATTTACCCCCTTCAGCCGGAGATTATAACTCATTTGTCGAAATTGAGAGTATGCATGCAAACTATTTTATTTAACATAGGGGGATAAATTACCACATTTATCATAACGCAATGGGTAAAAAATCACATTATCATAATAAAAGTTGATTAAGTGCCGCCTATAAAAATATCAAGGAGGCGATGCGAAAATTTTACAAAATTTCAAGGGGATAAATTGAACGTTATGTATTTAGTAGGGGTAAATTGCTATTAACTTTGTAGAAAAATTGGATTTGGTACCAAAATTGTAATGAAAACCTATCATATAGTACCAAATTTGTATTTTCATATCCAATGGTATAGTACCAAAAAAGCAATTTTTATTGTTTCAACTATGTTGACTTTACAAATCCCTGGAGCCTTTAACAGCTGCCAAGCTCATTCAGACATTAAATTAAGACTGTGTTTGGATGGGTTTTGGCTCGATCTCGCGGGTTTCGTGAGACCGAGCCAAAATCCTTTCAAATGGGTTTTCGCCAAACCCATAAATCATCAAAAATATATTCAGAAACCCACACTCAAAACTCTTCAAACCTATAAAATATTGATTTGACACATACCACCTACTTTTTCCCCAAATTCTCACTAAAAAATACATTAATTTGACACCTATCACCTACTTTTTCCATAAACCCCAACATCCAAACCCAATCCAAGTGGGGTTTCAACTTATTCAAACCACAAAACCCAAGAGTCAAAACTCATCCAAATGTAATCAAAGGTTTCATCGAAACCACCCAAACCATTTTTTTTAAACCGAGATCCGCGAAACTGAACCAAAACCCATCCAAATAGACCCTAACTTACTCCAAGAGATTTCTAATGATTTGTAAGGACCTACATATTATTATGAGCCTTCAATTGTATTGCCAAGGCCCATGTAACATAGATACTACTTTGCTTTTGGTTAATAGTTGTACTTCTTGAAATTCGGACTAAAATGGAGACTCTACAAAATGCTGTTGCCCCATTTAAAATTTGCAGAAACACCAGTCTTTATACTGGGATGGAAAACTAGCTTTGAAATTAGTAAGTGTCAAATTCAAACAATGCATGGAGCCTGCCTTTATTGTTATGGGTAGGAAAAACTAACTAATTAATTAAGGCACATAACGATCGATGAAAAAACATGGAGAATCAATTTAATCGAAACCAATAATAATTATTTCTGGAGTGTCTAGTACATAATAAAAATACTATATTAGAAAATAGAAAATAAATAATCCTCATGACATAGATGATAAACAGAAAGATCAATATCTTGATATATATATAGTTTAAATCAAAGAGTAAAGAGATTGGTGTGGATTTTCACACTAAAGTCTGGCATGAAGTATTCCTTGTTCATGACGGAGTCGTCTTCTTCTTCTAGCTTCAACATCCCCATTTCTCGTAAGATGTTGGGTGGCTTGTTGTAATATTGGAGGTATTCTAGTCTGTATATCAATATTTTCCAATCAAATTCATTATATTCAGGAGCTACTCTATAACCGAGACTTTGAAAATTGATGGTCCAGTTAAGGGTCCACAACTTCTTATTATTGACATCAGAAGACAACTTCCACAAGTTTAAAATTGGAGGAATTGGTTCATTGGATGTTGGAATATATGGTTCATTCACGAGGTATAGCTCATCATTGAGTTCCAAAAGATTTACATTCCAAGATAATGTTCCTTGCGGCACCCCAAAAGTCGAAAAAACTTCAGTCTCAACATCAAATGAGAGAATACAGTTATTACCAATTTCATCACATGCATCCCAATAAAAAGACCCACAAACAAACACACCAGAGCCTTTAATCACGCGGCTGAGCATAATTGTGACCTCAATCGATCTCCATGCATTGTAATGCATTTGAAAGTTATCATCGGATATGGACATAGTGAGGACCTCACAAACCCATTTGTCGAGTGGATTTTGGTCAACCATGTGCACCATCATGTATTCATCCTTGGATGGAATATAGCCAAAATCAGAGGTGCGAAGTTTAAAGTCTGGTAATGAAAAGCAAGGGGGAGCAGGCAAGTGAAAGAAATGTCGGGTGCTAGGATTATACGAGAAGCATCTCTTTGTTGAATCATCGATGAAGCACACCAACTTAGATTGGGATGGAAATTGCATGAAGCTTAGAAATTTTGAAGAAAATGGGAGAGTGCATTGTTGAACGACTTTTCCATAGAGATCAAAGGTAGTTAGAAAATAATCATATAAATGATCAGGTTCAAATTTTTCGGGGTATTCCGAACTATGAAAAGCTAGAATTAAAGGTAGGGAAGAATTGTGTCTTTGACGATGTAATTTTCTGAAAGAGTGAGATGAGATAAGGGATTTCCAGTGTTTGCAAACACACGTAAACCTTAAAAGACTCTTAACTGGCAACCTTGATAGTATCTCCAACAATATTATATTCTCTCGTAAAATTCTATTATCGGATCCCTCATTCTGTTGTTTCTCCATTGTTTCCTGCTGTACATAAGATAATTTTTTTTTTAATATAAATATATTTACTTATCAAAAATTCCAGATAATTCAATAAAAAAATTTGAGAGTGCCAACCAAAATCAAAAACATCAAAATTGGGACAACATAAACATGGATCCCCAACATCAGAAAATTATCTCGACACCCTACATACACATTGTCACATTTACAAACAACTGGGGTATATATATAAATTTTAGATAATGGGCATCATTATTCAGCAATTCCGAAAGCTTCAATTTTTAGCGAAAATAACCAAAATCTGAACAGATTTCTAATAACATCAACCAGTAGAATGAATGTTAAAAAGGAGGAATATTGATCTAGAGCTAATCCGTAAATAAATCCCCAAATAGTAAACCAAAACCTAAATACGTGAATACGGGCTATAACCTACCCAGAATATGAGATCTAGTACTAATCGTGAACCAAATGAATTTGATTTGAAAAATAACAACAATAAAATCACTCAAATACACCCATATTAATTCTTCCAAACAGAAAGCTAGTTTCACTAAATGAAATTCAATTTTGGTTGCATACCTTCACAAAATTTGACTTCGAGGCCAAGGATTTTGAGGTATTTTTCAGGCGGCTTGCTTTAATTTGTTGTGCATCTAATAAATCTGTGCAAAACTAGATATAAATACTATGGGTGGGACTCTTAAAATTATTTTTACTCTATAGCATTAGTGTACCACTCTTGTGTATTACTAATAATTAATTGTATAATTGTCAAATATACATATGGCAATTAGTTATTAGTGATACACAAATGTGGTACACTAAATGTGGTACAGAGGATTATCTGGGCTCTTAATTTTTGTTGGATAAATAAGCCCAATAAGAGTTTGTTCGGGAATTCGAATTCAAAGAATCTATCAAATTAAATCACCAAGGGTATGTGTGGATGGGTTTTGGTCCGGTCTTGCGGGTCTCGCAAGATCGAGCCAAAACTCTTTCAAGTGAGTTTTCGCCAAATTTAGACTGGGCATCGCGAGACTGAACCAAAACCCTTTTAAGTGAGTTTTCGCCAAACCCATAAAACATATTCAAAAACTCACACTTAAACTCTTCAAACCTATAAAACATTGATTTGATATCTACCACATATTTTTTTCCTCAAATCTCACTAAAAAAGACAATGATTTGACACATATCACCTATTTTTTCTCCTAAACCCCAACATCCAAACTCAATTCAAGTGGGGTTTCAACTTATTCAAACCACAAAATTCAAGAGTCAAAACTTATCCAAATGAAATCTCAAAGGTTCATCGAAACCAAACCAATTTTTTTAAATCGGGAAACCGAGTCAAAACCCATTCAAATAGACCTCAAGTATCTGTCTGATTATTGGATTTTAGTGAATGAACGCTAAGAAAGGTGTTTGCATTGCTTCAAATGTTAAAACAATAAGCGAATCTAATTTATGTTTATAAATATCATTATTAAATATTATTTAATTTTTATTATAGAAAATTAATAATAAATATGTAAATAAAATAGCAAATTTTATTGATAATTATGAGCAATTATAACTTATATCAATCAAAATAACAAATATGAGATTATTATTTTTATAACTTATATGGTATAATTATTAGCATCCAAATTTTAAAATCTATAAGATATTATGAACATTATAATTTCCAAAGGAAAAACTAGAACATTTTAAGGGATAAAAAGTTAATTGCAAGAAGATGATAAACTTGAATGATACTTTCAAAATTAGACATTTTTATAATTAGACATTAACTCATAGCGTAACCGTAATTTACCACAACATATATACTTTAGCTCAAACCATGATTGAGAAACTTTAGTCCGTTAAGGGGTTGGACTGACTTTCAATTATAGTTAACTTTTTACTAACAATGTAGTCCCCACCCAAATTGAGGAGTCATGTAGCCCACACGTGAAATAATGTGGGTTTTCAAAGGTTGGAGAAAATGGTGGAATGTGAATCTAATTAAGCTTTATTCATGGTATACTACTGCTACTGCTACATGACAGTGTTTATATATTATTTATTATCATATATTTATAGTGAGTAAATGGCAATTTATCCCCTGTGATATGAAAATAGGACTTTACTCTCTGTAATTTTATAAAAGTTTTACACTGCCTTCTTGACAATTTTTATATGGCAATTTACCTCTTTGTGTTATAATAATGAGACAGTTTACCTTCACTGTGTTATGATATATATGTTAATTTATCCCTCTTTGTTATGATATATGTGACAATTTACCCTCTATGTTATAAAATATTATGCCTATTCTCAATTTCGAAAAATGAGTTAAACTCTCCGACTTAAAGGGGTAAATTGTTTTTTTAATTTTTTTATAGGTGCTAAATTACTCTTTTTTAAATTACAAGAAGATAAATTAAACATTTTGAATGTCACATTGTATATAGGCAAAGATATATAAAAAAGATTTAATTATAAAAAAAGATATATAAATATACAGTCACGTCAAGAGAGTCTTCTGAACTTTGGGAACTTTCACTATCCTTTTTATATGTGATTCTGTGGACAAAGTGAACATAGATAAAATTAAATTTAGAATTGTAGGGGACCAGAATACAGTCTCAGCAAAATGAATTTCGATCAACTATGTTGGAATAAAAAAAAAAGGGTGCAAGTTCTTGAGTTTTTCTTAAGTCGAGGGTTTTAAGTGCTTATATTGTGTTTTGAGGGTGCAAAGTGCTGATTTCTCGTATTTTATGGATGCAAATTTATGTGTTTTTCTTATTTGAGGGTGCTAAGTGCTAAGTTTAATGTTTTGGGTGCAAAGTGTCCATATACGTATCTAGTGGTACCAATGTTGCAAATTAGCAATTTCCACGTTTCCTATTTAAACAAGGGTTCTATATATCATGATTATAATTTAAGCTTCCCTAGCTCCTGTGAAATTACAAACTCTCCTCCTTATTTTTTCTTCTTCTCCGATCCGATCCGATCCTTGAATAATAAATTAATTATTCTGTTTCATAATAATAGATTATAGGTATGGATTTACCTAATTGGAGTTCACTCCCACGTGAACTGGTGAGTTTGATTCTACAAAAGTTAAAGAAAATAGAAGATTACATTAGGTTTTGTGCGGTGTGTAAAGCATGGGTGATGGTCGGACAAGATGAAAAGCTTCAACGTATGAAAACCATAACCCATGATCAACCTCCAATGCTCCTAATCCTCGACATGAACTCTTCCTTGAGTATGTACAATGTTGTGGAGAGAAAAACTTATGTCAACTTCCATATGAATTACTATTGTAATAGTAATTACTATAAGAGTTTATGGACTTCGTCGACGTTTGGGTGGGTTGTCACAATTTCTTCGGAAGATTTTGGTGTCAGTCTCATAAACCCTTTCTCGGCCGGTAAAATCATTAAGCTTCCTCCAATTCCAAAGGACCTCATCTGGGAATCGATTAGAAAAGTTATAATATCAGATGATCCATATAATTTGGATAATAATTACACTATTGCCGGTATAATTGATTTTGGAAGGATTGTTATTCTAAGACCGGGTGATAAATCTTGGACAATTGTTTCCAGCTCAATTACTCGAGGTCCCTACATACTCGATATTTTATTCCACAAAGGCCAACTTTACGCCATGGATCTTTACGATGGCCTAATCAAGATTATTTCTGATAACAACAAGTATTATTCTATTGAATATGTGATACCAGGAAAACGCGAAGTTCTGTCAAAAGATTTATCTTCCTATCTCGGGGAATCGGTAGATGGTGAATTGCTGCATATTCGAAGATTTTGTGAGGGTACTGACTCATTGCGTACCACAAAGTTTCAGATTCTCAAGCTTGGTAAGATAATAAAAGATTGCGGCACCGTCCTGGGGTGGATTGAGATTGAGAGCCTGGGAAATCAGACTTTGTTCGTGGGAAATAATTATTCCTTAAGTATATCAGTTGATAATTTATCTCCACAGCGAAACTCGATTTACTTTTCATATTATCATAATGATGTGGGTGTTTTTAGCTTGGAAGATCAAAGTTTGCATTCATATTATAATAATAATAATAATAATAATAATAATAATAATGATGATGATTCATCCCATCACCATGATATCTTTGCAATCTGGGTTTCTCCGACATTGCAATGGTAATTGATTGGTTACGTTCTTCTTCTTCTTTTTAATTAATTACTCCGGCCAGTAGTTAATAATAATTAATAATTTGTATGTACTTGTAGATTGATTCTGGATCGATCTGAAATTAATACTTTCTTTCTTTCGTGGATTTTGTTCATCAGGCACAAATAAATGAATGCATGGGATAGTTTTGAATTCGAGGCCTGTGATCGTGATGGAGTTAAGCTGGAGAATAAACAACTACGTATACAATCTATCTTTCTTATTAGTTTTCTATAGTAATTAGGTTTTATTTTAGTTTTCATATTTTTGGTGATTTAAGGATATTTTATTCTCTTTCTTTCACAAGTCTATATATTTAGGCCTCCTGGGAAAACTTAAAATTCAAGTATTTTCAAATTGTGAATATTAATTAGTTTAAATTATTTTTATAAATTATAATTAGTTTTTTTAATTTTAATAACGTTGTATTTTTTATTTTGTGTTAGATTTAATAATGTGATTAGTTTAAATTTTGAAATTTAAAATTTCTATATTCCTAAAATTCATAAAAATAAAATAATTAAATAAAGTTGAACAATTTTTTATTAGTTTTTATTTTTAAGTAACTGGAACCGGCGATTGGCGGCCTGGGATCTGAATTATATATTTTGACAACCTGAAATGTTATGGGGTAGAATTGTCAGTCAACATAAGTAATAGTATCAATTTTACAATAACACTTAACTGACACGTCGTCAGTTAACGTCCATTTTTATGGTGGTACAAAAAATAATTCAATTTCTTAAATTATAGTACCAAATATATCGGTCTTGACTTTTATGGTTCCACAAGTGATAATCGACATATATATAATTTGATACCACAAGTGCAATTCTCTATTAATAGTTTAATACATCTTGCAACATTTTCAAGAATACAATTTGCAGCTTTAGCATCAATTACGACTAGAGATTATTTGTGAGTTGCTTGATATGATATTATTTTTGTACACTAATAATAAAATACACGTGTTTTTTTTTTTTTAACCAATTTGATACAATTAACTTCGACTCCTATTTCATTTTGTGGAACTACATAAAATAAAACAAGAATCTATTTCATTCGGATTTGCTAGCTCCATTGAATTTGTAATCGGATTTAGATCCTAATTAATTGGACTAAATATATGAAACACAAGTGAATACATTTTTATGTACTGTCAACTTCTATTACATTACATTTACGTACTAGCTTCGGAGTTTTAATTAGAGGAATGTTAGCTAGTTGGAACGAATGAATAATGTTGCTCTCATTCGCGCTATCAAATAATCTCCACATATTTCTTCAGAACCAATCAAACCATCCAAGAGATTGATTTGGTTGGTTTCATAAACAATTACAAATGTTGATTGACAAAATGAAATGAGATTATGTCACTTCTATAAAAATACATATACAATTTGATGGGCTTGGGACTATTAATATATACAAAATGAAATGAGATTATGTCACTTCTATAAAAGATCTTTTAATATGCAATTTTGTGGATAAATTATAGAGTGTTTATAAAATTTTGAAAATGAGACGGGCCAAAAAATCATTTCATAGTTCTTGAATGACAGTGGGTAAAATAATAAATGTGTTTGGTTGTCAGGTTAGTTGGTACCGACTTTTATTCATTTTCTCTGTAGAAATATTTTTCTTAAAATTCGTCTAATATAATTATTGAAAAAATTTCGTCGAAAACATAAAAAAATTCTGTTTTTAATCAAAAGAAATAAAAATAAGATGTTCCAAAATTATTTATTTTCTTAAAACTCTCTTCTTTTTTTCTTAATTTAATAAAAAAATTATAATTTTTTCTTAGTATTTTAGAAACGTTTTGAATAGTTTTCAATATTTAGTCGACAAAAACATACTATCAAAACAAAATTTTAATCCATGTTATGATGTATCTTCTCATATCTTCCACAATTAACCAAACGAATAGATTTTTAAAATTTTAATGGAGATTATTATTACTATTTTGAATTGGCTTAATCTCACTTTACACCCTATAAATAGGTTTTCATATTTCGAGGGTGCAAAGTGTTAAATCTAAGTTTCGGGGGTGTAAAGTGTCTATTTCCCATGTTTCGAGGGTGCAAAGTGCAAAAAACCCTAATTGTTGGGCCAAATTTTATTTATTTATTTATGTTTTGTTAAATACGCGAACGGATCACGAAATACCCGTTAGGGTGTTAGTCCAATACCCAATACTCAACTCAAAAAAATATATTTCGAGTTCGGCCCGAACCCGAATGTAAAAAAACCCCTTTTTTTGTCCTTAACAAAAAAATACCCAAATGGGGTCGGAACGGGTCCCAAAAACCCAACCCTAAAGCCCTAGGCACGTTAGCCTACAAAGTGAAGCCGTGAAGGATTCCAATCCACCATGTATAGTGGGTCACAATGATTGAAGAGGATTACACAAGATTCAATTATGTCCTCTGAAAAGACTACATCAAGTCAAGTGGTGCCCAATTCCTATATGGTTGGTCTGTCCAAAATAATACAAACCCTGGCCTTGGTCTTGTGTGTAGTCAATTAGTCAAGATTCAAGAACACATGCATGTAAAAGTTAAAATTCAGTTCTCTCTTTCTAGAGTTTATATATATATTCTTGATTAGATTAAAGGAATCTACAACTGACAGTAACACCACCAACACCAAGTTGGAGAATATATAAAGCTATAAAAATTGTTCCGATCACCGAATAAATTAAATGTATTATTCTTATTAGTGAATTCAATATACATAATTTAATTCTAAGAAAAAAAGACGAATAAATTGCTATATCATATAGAACCAATACAAGAGTATAATCTGCATTATAAAATAAAAAATTACAACCAAGATAAGAATTAGATTCACTCTTATCAAATTGGAATCACAAAATGTAACTATAAGTAGCAATCTCAAATAATCCCAATAATCACCCCAAACCAACACAAAAAACACTAATAGGCCTATACCCCTACACTCAAAAAAACATGTATCCTGGACACAAGCAATCCTACTACAAGGCAAGTGAGGAAGAATACTCATGCAAAGATGGGTCAAGCATGCAAATGATGAGGCCCAACCACTGTCATTCACCTCCCAAACATAATAGTTACAATCACCTCAGCCACGGCTATGCCGGAGGCCATGGAGCCAACGGCTATAATTATTCCGAAAGTCATTACGAAAAAGAGAAACGCTATGGCACCGGGTATGGTGGTGCCGGGTACGGTGCCAATTCCCACGTCTATGCTAATCAGCACTCGGCCATGCCCGGGACTTACGGGTCGACCATTTGTGGCCCGATGGGCGGGACCCGTCCCCATTTTGCTGAGCAACACCACAAGGAGCACAAGACATGGAGCTTCAAGGGCATTGATGAATGAAGAAGATCAAGACTACTGCTCAAGTTTATTAATAATGCATGCATTATATATCTTATAATACTATTGTGTACTATTTATATTAAAAGGGGGTTGGCTTGGGGACAAGGGCCTCTATAAATAAACATTGAAAGCAAGCACCTATAAAAAAAATTGTGAATGATTCAGTAGCAATGACTAAATGAAGAGATTTTATGAGTGTGTGATTATCTTCATCTTCTTATATAATTGTTGATTGGTGATCAACTGACTTGCAATAAATTAATAATTAGCGGTAAATTCTAACTTTTGCCCCCTTGAACTAATGTATTATGCACATCTTGCCCATCTAACAATTGATGTACATTTATTTTTCATTCATAATCTTATTATTTTATGCACATTTTCGTTAAAATAACATAAACTAATTATAAGATTTTAATAGCAATCTACACCACTATTTTCCCAACAAGATTTGTTAACTAATCCTTTGATGGTATGACATAAGTTTGAACATGTGAACTAAGTTCAATTATATGATGCTAATAGATTTATTGTAACTTGTAAGAGGCATATTGGTGACAATTTCTAAAATATATTTTTGATAGGATTAAAAAATCTAAAATTCAACTAAGATTGATCAAGATTCGATGGACTCGGAGTTTCTAGAACCTAATAAAATCTGAAATTGACCCATATAAAACTCAATATAAATGGAGCTGAATTGAATCTAAACTTATCATACTCAATTGTCACCTTGACAGCCCTAGTCTTCGTGAAATAACTTGCAAAGTTGCAAATTATCATATGGTTGCAGCCAATGGGGTGGATGACAATCCGGATTCAGTTTGAATCAGGTCCAAAATAGTAGGATTTTTGTTCAATTAGAATAGATTTAATCCGATTATGAAAATTTCTGTAATACGTGGAGCGAATATGGATCTAAGTCAGTCTGATCCGATTAAGATTCCTATTTAACAAAAACAAAATTATATATATAACTTGTATTTTATTAAGATAAGTACTAACTATAAAAATATTTTATCATTAATCCAAGAAAATATTAATACTTGTACCAAAAACAATTATTAATACCCATTCATTCACAATCTCATTTTTATGCATATTTTTATCTAATAACTTGAATTAATTTTGATTTAATCATTTCAACACCATTCTTTTCCAAAGTAATCGGTTAAGTAATTCGAAACAAGTGATTAACTAAAGTGTTGTCATTAATCTTTTCTATGTTGAAGCTCAATAAGTTATAAAGCAAACAGGTGAATAAAAAATTTAAAAGTATTTATAACATTAACAAACTTGTTTTAAAAAAAAAATATATTAATATAAACAAGTGAAGAATTATATTAAATTCGAAACAAATATTATAAAGTGAAATCCATAGAAGATCCAGTGAACGTGAAGAATATAGATGCAATAGAGATACCATCTCAAACAAAAAATGCAGAGATACGTACTAATTAAGCAAATCGAATGAAATCCAATATAAATAAAATCAGAAGGTGATTCGGGCCAAATCCGAGACCCAGTGGCAGCCCTAGCAAATAATCATTGTTCTATTTTACGGCCTTTAAGATCTACTGGGCCTGTCTGGCCTGAGGCCCGTTACACCGGAAAGCCACACATCAAATGCATGGCCAAATTAGATCCAATTTTATTTATCTGGGATCAGTTACGTGGAGCTAATTAAAATATAATCAATCAGGGATTATTTTATTTGTAGTTTAAGTGTGCATCAAATAGTTCAATATATAATCAAATATGAATTAAAAAACAAGGAAAAAGGGGGGGGGGGGGGGTACGAGGCTGTTATAATTAAAACATAATTCACACGCAGTGTAAACATAGTTTTTTTTATGTTTAAAATGTAATTAAATTAATCATCTACAATGTCACAAACTCAAAGGCTAACAATAATCTAATTGCCCCTTAATTTTGTGCCTAACTAGAAGACGGAGGCCTGCAGGATCAAGGTCAAGAAAAAATAATGACCCCACCCCACCACACCACACCACCAAATAGACAAAAACAAAAGAGGCCAGTACGTACGTTATTCCTCAAATCCGATCCACACAGTACAAAAGTTGTAACAATTAAATGGAACAACGACAAAGTGGACAAGTGATGTGGTGATTATCGAACCATTTGTCCAAACAACACTTATGGAAGAAATGGTTGCAAGAAAGTTCACTCACTTCTTCACCACTCCTAAACCCACATAAACAAACACAACACTCCATATTCAAAGTCAAACCGCCGCCATAACGCCTAACTGACACCCCCCTTCTATTTAAATCTTCACCGGAATATTCCATTTCCACTTCTTCATCCGCTGTGGCCCCCCCAACTCCGATCACTCCAAGCATCGATTTCACAATTTTATTGATTAGAGTGACCGACACGATTGTGTTCATTATTACAACTAGTAGCATTCCATCGGATGCACTAGGATAATTTGATAATCCCATTTCTTTAAATTTATTTATTCCTAGATAGAATCAAGCTTTTCAATTCAAACAAATTTTCATGGAATGAATGAAATGAAATGAATAATAATATACTGTATATTGGATAGCTTAAATAGGGAAGGAAATAAATAAACTAACAAGTTAGGTGCAGTTGTACTAGGTTTGGGCCAATGGTTGCGTGGTGTTAAATAACAGGTGGCAACACGCGTAAGTTTGTGGGCTCTTGATGTGCAAAATTTCAATTTGATCCTCTAACTTGACCTCATTTTTGTTTTAGTCCCCATGATCATGTCATGTCAATCTGCAGAATAATATAAAAAAGAGGCCGTAAATAGTTTATTAATATTGAATTTGATTTAGTCTCTTAAAATGTTTGATTTCAACAATTTTGCAATCACGGTTCATGATGATTGATGAGTATAGTGGCAATTACTTACATAATACAATTTCCCATAAATTTGATATATTGGGAAAAGTAAAATATAATTAGTTTTAAATATATCAAGCAATATCATATTGACTTGGTTATTACATATAATGATAATACCACATCACTATAGTGTCATGTATCGAGTGAATTTGATCAAAAAAATATGAAATTGCTCGAAAAATTTAAAATCAATCGATTTTCCTAAAAGGTTTTACAAGTACTCGATCTTGTCATATTAAATATGGATAATTTAATTTGACAGTTCTATGATCACCTTTATAAATGTTATTAATTGAGTTTTTCCCAAGGGTTTAATCCCTTTCGAGGCGCGTCGGGCACATAAAGTGGGAATCTCTCCCAACAGGGATTCGAACCTGAGTCCGCTACTTTGTAGTGACTAGTCCCTTCCACTTTATCTATATTCAAGACATCAAATACGGATCTATATATGTCATATCTAACGATTTTCAAAATCTTGATGTTGGAAATATAATGGATATAACACGAGAATAGAGGACTATATATAAATATAAGCGAAGTTAGAGGACAAGAAGTAAATTTTTGCCGCTGTTGATGATTGGAACACACAACAATTGAGGTGGTGCCTTGTTGGGGGTGAGTCCAATATTGAAATGTTTTTTTTTTAATTCAGCAACCGCGTTAAACCTGTGAGTGATTGAAGCTTTTGCGTTAGGCCGTGTTGATATTTTTTGATCAGTGCTGCCGACATAAGTCTAATTTTAGAAATGACAAAATTACAGAATTAATTACACGTTAAATTTCAATTGCCAATATCAGACATTTTGCATCTTACAATTATATTACTGTATTTTATTATCTTCTACGTATTTTGGAATTATAATTGCACTATTGAATTGTATGTTCTTCTGTTCTATCATAATATTAAATATAGTTTACTTTAATATGGTGTACTTTGCCAAACAATATGCAGTTCTGGTTCTAGGAATTAATTAAGAGACAAAGTTTTCAATTACAGACATAATAATGATGTAATTTTATCTCAATTGATCTTTGTTAATGGTAAAGAACACAAGTTACAAAACCAAAACTTATTATTGGATAGAGTGTTGGATTTACAATGTAGTGTCCACTTGTTCATGTCCATAACTTTGTGGTTAAAAAAATAAAGATAAAGCATCATTTTTGTCAATGAGAATCAGACTAAACTATAGGGATTTTATTAGAGTTAGGTTAATAACTCATCTAAAATACTCCTTCCGTTTTTTTTATTTGTCGCTTTGCAAAATTTTCTTGTTCACTTTTATTTGTAGCTTTAGGAATTCAATGTAAAATTAATATTATTTTATCAGTTTTACCCTTCTTACTAATACTTGTCATTAATGATAATTAATGCTAAACTTATTTGATTAAAAAGGTATTTTGGATTTTTTGCTTCAAAAAAGTGATTATTTATGACATTTCTAAATTTATGTACAATCCTCCAAAGCGACAATTTAAAAAAAAAAAACGAAGGGAGTATGTTGATCTTATATACTTTTAAATTATGACCGAATAACATATTGGTTAGATATATTTTATAATTCCGAAAAAGAAAAAAGATAATTATAGAAACATGCAAAATTAAAATTCTAGTTATTTAAGTTAAATTTGTGCCCGACTCAAACCTTTTATAAAAAAATTAAACCATATAAAAAAATTAAATATTCCTAACTTTGATAAGAAAATCAAACCAAATTTGAACTCCTAGTAGTTTGAATTTATACATGAATGAATAGTAATTCCAGAATTTGCATTGAATCATTAAAAATTGGGATGTAAACCAACCAGGAACAACTAGTGTCTGTCAGTGAAGATAAGATATATAGATGACCCAAAATATTTGGAATTGGGTACTAGTACTAGTTATTATATTACTCCTATTTTATTGCTTAAACTAAAAAATAGTAATACTAGTGAATTAACAAAAGTGTTATCTACAATACATACCGAACTGATATCAGCTAAAATTATAAATATATATAGGAGTAGCAAAATAATGGTGGTGGTTGTAACTTGTAACTTGTAATTCAATTTCAATTATATTTCAATTATATTTCAATTATGCTATGCTATGTATGAGCGGTTAATTAGTTCCCAATGGAATGGATTTGTAATAAGATTTTTCTGCATTATTCATCCGAGCTTTGAACATTTCCCATTCATTTCTACACCTTTGTCTCACCTATAAAACCAAATATATAGTAGTTGAGAAATATTTTAAACCTCCTTAATTTCCACATAAAACAATCTATCTATCTATTACTTTATATATATTGAAAATTAAAACATACAGTTACAGTATGTGCAAAGTAGACTAATTAACTCACCCCTTGCCATGGCGCCTTTCCATTCTCCGATTGCCCCTATTTATTGTTCACAAAACAAAAGAATTAGAAACAGAAATCGATTACTCTTCATAACATAACATGTTTAAAGATCGAACGAACAAACGCATCCAAATTAAAATGTAATTACCTGGTTTCCCAATGAAGGAATGGATTGATGAACAACCCATTGAGCATCAACAACTCCAATCCTTTCATGAGCAGGCTACATTAATCAAACCATATATATATAATCAATCTTCTATAAATATATATATTTTGAAATCTATAGACAAACCAAAATTAAAAGATCTCATTTCCAAATTTATTAATATCTTTATCAAAGAGTTCAACCTCAACGCATCTTTGGAGAGCGAAGTCGAGACCCCATCCGTGCACCAAGTCATTCTACAAATTGCATAATAAAGTAAAATAAATTCACAAACTAAGTAAAACATGAAGTAATTAAGACTTAATTAATACGCTCCCAAAAACAAAAAATCAAATGACAATAACCTGAATCATGTGCCAAACACAGCGCCATGCATCTCGAGAAAACACAGGAGCCATAATTTCAACAAACCTATTTTAAACAAGGAAGAGTAAAATTTGATGATCAAACTAAAGACTACAAGAAATTTTTAAAATTGTGATTAAACAAAGAAAAACTTTATTAAAAAAAAAAAAGAAAAACAGTTTCGTACGCTGCACAAGGAGGCAAATGGGGGTCGGAGCACCATCCCGGTTTCTCCTCTGTTTCCCTATATTTATTAAAAAAAAATCATAAGGAAAAAAAAGAAAAAAGGAAATGTGATGATGTTACATGAATTATTGCATTTATTTACATGTGAACTTCGCGATCATCACGCTTTTTTGTCATCTGCCATGTTGGTGTTCTTGAAGGTTCAAGACCAGGCTGCGAAATTTCCAAGCCATACTTTTTCACAAGTTTAATATATCTAAAAAAATTATAGAGTTCCATAAGAAATTAATTTAGTTGAGTAATAAATTTAAAAGAAAAATGGATGAGCGGGCTCACTCTTCAGCATCAAAATGCTCGACACCGAGGTCCTCATCCCATATAAATACGTAGTCGTATGGGGCAACAATGTCTGGATGTAGAAACCTTTTAGCATACCACCTTTTACAAAAACCAAGGTCTCATACATATAACTCAGCATAGTTCATGAAAATTAACCAAACAGGATAAGAATGTCTGAACATCGAATAAATTCTTACCATTTTGTTTGTTTACTAACACTCACATGAATAGCTCGTTTGGACCATTCAAACTCGTCCCATTCAGTTGTTCGTCCATCGTAATGAAACAAAAGAATGGTAAAATTATCCGATAACTGTAGTAAAAGAATACTTGTTTAGATATAGAATGACAAGGTCAAGGCCAAGCACTGAAATTTGAAGGCATAATTACCTTTTTTACTGCAGCATCAATGTTATTCTTTTGAGAGTAACCAACAGTAAATGTAACTAAATATTTTGGTTTTTTGGCCAAGTCCTGTTCAATTAAAGATTCACAAAAAAAAAATTTAATTTTCGCATTCTTAATAATATTTGAATACTCTTAAAACGAGAAAGAAAGAATGCTCGCCTCACTAGGTTTGCCCCACAATCTACGGAGATAGAAGTCTGATTCAGATGCAACAATGCCCGGAGGTAACCTTTCCGCACCTTTTGGATTTGAGGGTACCCAAATCTGAATCAATTGAGTGAAGAATATTATAAGATAGGTTCATAAAAATTGAATCATTCTTTCTTCCAAAACATCTGCAACTTGAACTAAGACTCAGTTAGCATTAGAAATAACAAAAACAAACCTTTGATTTATCCTTCACAATTTGATTTTTGTTAGAGTTGTTCTTAATTTTTTCGGTTGAGTTAATTGTAGTACTTGTGTTCCGAATAATTGAAAAATCAGGAGGAAGAACAGAGTTCAAATATAGCTGCAAAAATAAGAGAAGTAGAATTAGTTATGACATAAACTAAAGAGCATCAATTAAGACAAGAAACAAGCATAATCCATTCAATACATAATTCCAATAAATAGTTTATGTACCTTTGTTAATGGTAGTAATGGAAATGAAACTCCTATGAAGTAGCCAAACATCATTCCAACACAGATGGTACCGAAAATCCTCATAGTTTCGTTTGGTTTTTTAACACTGAGAAACCGAAAAATAAGTTGCATGTATAAAACGTAATACTACAAAACACAACACGGTCATATTACATATATGGAACTCGAACTAATACCTTCGCCCAACGTTCCCCTTTTTGTAAATCGAATCAAACTCCATATTTTGTACTTTTAAGGGCTCCTCTGCATAACATCAGGAAATGTCAAAAGGTAAGCTAGTCTATTAATTAAATTCCTTCTAAGACAAACATTTTCCAATTACCACTACTTATAAAACAAAAAGTGAATCACAAATACAAAATAAAATAAAATTTACCCAGAAGATAACCAGATATTTTAAACTGTCTTTGCTGATCAAATACTGAGAACCCTCCAAAGAGCAAAGGTTTTCCCTTTTCTCTTTCCAAAAAAGAAAGAAAGAAAAAACCACAAATCCCACAATCCCATCTATTTCCCCAAATTAATTCCAAAAACCATTTTTAAGTAATCAACTCATGTGCCAACCTTTGACAACTGTATTTTCATTTTCATTACTATACAAAGATCAAAACTTTCCATAACAACTGTAATTTCAATTTTTGGGTGCTAATAAAAACAAGCTACCATGTAAAAAAATTGCTTATTTTGACCCCCCAACCCCACCCAATAACATAGCCAAAAAACATACAATCTCAAGAATTACAAGAAAACAAGTACCCAAAAAACAACACTTGGATAGCTTCGGAAACTGCTAACCATATAAAAAGGGTAGCCGTATAAACAATCAAGAAAAGAATTTTAACACCCTACACGGCTACACCTTTTTGGTTCCAAGAAAAAAAAAAAGCTTCTGATCACAAAGAATGATAGATATCACATAAAGTAAAAAGCATGATTTTACACAGAGTTGTTATAAAGAAGAACGAGTACCTTAATCGACAAGGAAAAACGCAGAAATAATAATCCTTGAGAAAAGATTATGAATAAGAACCTGAAAATTATATTATACAGAGTAAAGAATCGTGTTTGATGTAACTCTTTAAGGCTTGATTAAATGCATAAATGGTGTAAATGAAGAAAGAGTTGAAACAGAAACACAGAGAATATTTCTTTTATTTTTTTTTCAGTTAATGGAATTGTAAAGTTTGAGCATTAAGATTGCGACTAAAGAGAGAGGGAAAAGAAACAGAGGAATCAGATTTCTTTTTGTTTTATAGACTTACCTTTTTATAAACCATTCTTTATTAGTATCACCATTTTTCAAAATAAAGTTTCTACTAATTATTAAAACAAATAATATATCCTTTTAATGTTTTTCCCTAATATGAATTATAGTTAGAAATTTTCCTTTTTCTTCCCCACGTAAATACTTAACTTTTTTTAGGATTTCTATATTAATTAAGTAAATAAGAACTTTTTTTTTAACAAGTTAATAATAACTAGTTATTAGGATTAATGGAGAGCTAAAATAGGAACTTTTTGTGTTTTAGAAACTTGAGATATTTAGTCAGCAAACTTATTAACAACTGGTCAAGTGTCCATTTTTTGTTGTTGTAAAACTAAATTTCTATTTTTTCTAATGATTTTTTGAAATGAATCATCAGTTACAAATAACAATTTATTACAAGAATTAATAAAAATATTGTAAATATAATTAGGATATAATTTCATTGAATTGGTTTTTTCAGATGTTTGTTCGGGATCTCAATGTTTGATTGTTCAGTGAGAAGATTATATAAAACTAATTTGGCTTGGACATTTTGTTAAATTGGTTTACTCTCTTTTGCTAAATAATAAAGCGTATCCTATAAAGGACAAAGTACTCAATCAAATTTACACCTAAAAACGAAATATAAATACAAAAATAAATTCCTAAAATAATGTCATAATTACGAAAATTTGATTTTTATTAAGTAAGTTGGTCAACAATAATAAATTCGCAGCTTCTTCCAGAGTCCATCAAAATCAGAATGCTGCCCAAAATTGGGTTTAGATTTCGTCGACTTCAAAATACAGAGAACATTCCAATTAATCTCCAAACGCGTTCGCGTATCACCAAAACCAAATGCGAGGAAATTAAAAAATAAAAATACACATGTCATGTCAGGAATATTTGATTTTTGATTTTTTTTGATAATTTATTTGATTTTTTATGTAACATTATTTTTATTTTTTTGAGATTGATATAATGTAATGTTATGTTAAATACTTAAATTGTTACGGTAATTTATTGAGATAAAAAAAACAACTATAGTTTCAAAATGGTTTGATCAAGTGGTAGCGAATTGCAATCTTTATAAGTGAATTTCAAGTTGGAATTCTATTGGAGTCACCACACTGACAAAAACATGAACTTGATGCCTTTTTTTGTTCGAATTGTGATCAATCGTAAAAGAGAACCAAGAGATAAAAAGAACAAAAAGTATAGAGGTTTCATTTCATTCACTTAACTATAATTCTCCACATCAAATTAGAGAAATCAAATTATAATTCACCAAATGCTATTTATCATGGTAAAAATATAAAATTACAATCAATTTTCTTGTCCTATTAATACTCGGAACATAATCCCCCCTACATACATAATAGATTGTCAAAAGTTGTACACATGGAGGATTTTGTGCCAAATATATAATAGCAAAAGGGATATATGCAATTAATATTTCAATAGGAAATTTTGTGCGGAATATTTAAAACTAAGGGAAATTTGCATGTATATTTTTTCACATAACACATAAGAGTTTGTTGCATTTATCCCTATTTTATTGTTTAATCCGGTGGAGTTTCTTGATGTAGTGGCTAATTTGATTTTCCAAAGGCAATAACGACCACTTTGAAACCAACGGTTAATGGATGGGTGAACAATCACATGAACAATTGAGATTTCGAAGACAACGACTCATTTAAATTGTCTTCACACTAAATAATTCAAGATTTGAACATCACATGCTAGAAGATTTGGGGTACAATAAATGACATTGAAGCAAATATGGTGTATATATATATATGTGATATCCCAATAAATTGGGATGTGTGGTATGTTGTCCTTATGAAATGAAATGAGATAAACGATTTTTTTGTCATACTAGAATAGTAACTGAAAGGAAATACATTGACAATTCATTTTCATGACACAATTTCCTTTAAAATTGAAATCTAACAATGATATTTCTCTCTCTCTCTCAAAAAAAAAAAAAAAAAAAAATCTAACAATGAGCTAATACATTAAAATACAACATCAGAACCAATAAATAATTTGTCCTAAACACAAAATTCAACATCCACTCCTGAAACCATGGCCTGCAATGGAACCACAGTCATCTTCTCTATCTCCAACAACAACAAAATCATTCCTCTCATTAGGACAAAACATCAAATACACTATAACATAGAACAAAAATTCAATTGCCAACTCCAAAGCAATTGTCACACACAATAACTTGTAACTTGTAATACACCTCAAAGCAAACATACCCAATCTAGTAAATCCAACATAAGCATGAATGGCTAATGCATAATTCCCATATATTTTCAATTGAGCCAGTTTCCTTGCTTCCTTCCCCTCCGTTTTCGAGTTCACGCCTAAATCATCAATCGATTTAAAAACCGGCAAAAGCATAGTAACGCAACATATAAAATCGACACCATAGTACGTAACAACCCAATACCTATAATGCTCGTTCGAGGGTCCAAACCCACGCATCAAAACAAAGCATAAATTCGCAAGTATTTGAAGAGAAACCGCGATTGACAAAACATATTTATGAAACTCTTGTAAACATGGTCTCAAAAGTGACCATCCAGCTCCAATCAACACAATCACATTAACAAATAAAATGTTTTTCACAAAGTAAACAACCAACCATAACACATTCCAACCATGTGACAAACCAGTCAATCGAATCACATGCTGAGTTTTCGCATAAGAAAAAAGATCCAAGAATCTGAAGAAGAGTAAAAGGGCCATTAGTATGTGTATCCTATGGAGGAAATATTTGTTTTTTATGCATAATCTTAGCCAAATTAGAAGGAAAACAAAGAATAAAAAGGAAAATGTGAAAAGGGTTGATGGCAAATTGGTAAAATGTTCGTCTGTATAATATGGATCACCATTAGGCTTGATGTTATAGGTTTCAAGATCCACATTCATTGAGATTGAAGAAGTTTTGGCACAATTTAAGAAGAAGATGTAGTAGAGATCAGGGATTGTGACTGGGATTGTTTTGTTGATCGATGATTGTGACAAAAGTGTTCTTTCGTTGAATACGAAAATTGGGAAAATGAATGGTTTTCCTATGATGCAATAATCATTGAGCAATGCTAGTTTCATGGCTCGGCGTGCAGGGGAAGGGGCGTAGAAGCATCCCATTAAGGATGAGTTTGTGGGATTCATTGATCTGGTTGTGATTGAGATTGATGAAATTGAGATTGAAATGTAGCCTGGATTGTTGAATCCAAAATCTTCGAACATGATTAAGGGACGAGAATCTGTGATTATTTTGAAGGATTGGATTTCGGATTTAATTAGGTTAGATTTGAAGAGAATGAAGAAGAAGAAGAAGAAGAAAAAGAAGACATTTTGATGTACATTTTCATGCATTGTGGAATATTTAGATGCAGTGCGGTGGTGCAGTGGCGGAGGGAGGGAGGAGGAGGATTAGTTTGGGATTAGATGAGGAACCATGGAATTAACTTGCAATCTTCACCTTGAGTTGTTGAAGCACACAAAATATATATTGCCACCCCTAGAATTACTAAGAATAGAACTAAGGTGGGCGATAATATCAGACACAGTTTTTCGTTTTATTTTATTGCAATTTTGTGCATGAATAAGAACCAAGCCAAAACAACAAAAGTAGAATCAAGCTGCACATCTTCAAAATCAAAAAATAAAATTCTGAAACAATAAACTTCAAATCAAATCCAGGATTATATTGAAAAGCACGAATCCTATTGGTTCTTGAGAGACATATCCAGGTCCAGAATAACAGGTGGAAATAGAACAAAACAGCTGTATAAAACAAGTACTCGTTCTACAGCAGCTATAATAAAATGGTACCAATATTTATTATGTCATGACAATCAGAATAATTTTAAAATAATTTGATAGCAATAATAGAACATAAACTAACAGGCTAAATTTGTTTATAGACCATAGACATTATACTTTCAATAGATTGAGCTTATGATAATCTTATTTGGTTGGTGCCCAAAGTTGCCGATTATTAGAAAACAAAACGTAAGAGTGCAGTCGAATATCATTGGCAATAAAATCATGGACAATCACTTAATATCAGTCAGTGTAATGGGAATAATTCCCGTTCCAAATACATACATATGTACAGTCCAATGGCTATAGTCAGGACATCAGATTATCAAATACAATAGTTACACAATATCTATACGTACGAGGGAAAGTTACTGGAGGTATTGCTGTAAGACTGTTATTATATGTACACAAAATAGGGGCGAAGGTGAAATATATTTCACGAACTCAAAGCCCTTTGTATCTGAGAGAGAGTTTATGCCCTTTTTCATGCAAAGCCCTCTGTATCTGTATCTGTATCAGAGGATGAGGATGAAGGAAGCCAAAGCTCCACACGGGTCCCACCTGCTCCGACTGCTGGATTGGAGATTCGTGGAGAGACAACACGAACAACACACCCATAATTCTCCAGTACCTCTCGAGCAACAGTCAACCCAGCAACAAAGTTCCATGTCATATTGTCTCCTATCCTATTTTCAGCACAGAGATCTTCCCCAAAAGGTGTAAGTGAATGCATCTGTGTCTGCAACCAATTCAGTGAAAATTTTCAGGAAAAAAAAATGCAGCCACATCAGAGGTTTTCTTAATCCTACTTTTTCATCTGTCTAATAATGGTTACACCTAAGATTTTCCCAATTTGTATTGTCTAACTATTCACTAAATTCCCTTCACATTTCTCATTTCTCATTTTTCAGATGCTATGCTGCTTGCACTGCAATGGTGGACTCTGCAAATGACACGTGTCTTATTTTATAATTTTCAAATGGAATGTTACATTATGTACTACTCTTAAAAAAAAGTTGGCCTCAAGAGATTGGTTGGGAATTAAACTATTACCATATAATGCATGTCTGGCCCGTCATCATCAATGATGATGAGGGCACCACCAGCTGGCGCTGCAGTGCACACAATTTCAATTCTTCCCCCTGTTTCTGAACGCAAAAGAGCACCCTCGATCAAATTGCTCAAAGCTTGACGCAAAGCAGGTTCTTCAACTGCAACATGTGAAGATTTTGAAAGATCACATAATTCCACCACCCGTCTTTGCTTATGTGCTAGAGGTTTGATGGCCCCAACCAAATCCTTCAGCACATCGGAAACTATGCATGGTCTTCTGAGACAAAGGCAATTTATAAGCAAGAAGATCCCACTATAGGAAAATAATATTGTGAAGAATGTTTTGTTAGACGAATTTTTCTTTCCAGATATCCTCGTATTATTAATTTCTTGATTTATTTCCATTGTCTAGTTGGCAGATTCTTTATTACCCTCTTCCGGATTCTTTCCTCCCATTTAAATATGCATCATTTCTTAATGTTGGTGTATAATATTAGTTTGATTTTTCTTCTCAGCTAGCTCTCATATATATAATCAATCTCCAACCATTCCAATTTTAACTAATGCCTCGACATAGATCAACAACACTGAGTTAAATGACAGAGCAGGGGTTTCAAGATATAAAAGATAAAGAAGGAAAACATACATAACAATTGCAAGAAAAGTAAGGAACACTAGCCCACAAGGCACAAGGATAAACAGATTTTTAACACAAGGTTACCTAATTCCAGGTTGTGAAGGTGCAAGAGCAAGAGGTGGCATTGGAAACTCTAAATCTTTGAATGATGAACTAACAGATAATCCCCCATTAGATTCTTGCATCTCGCTGATGTTAGTATTCACAGAGTGGCTAGTGGATAATTGAGAATTCATTGATTCTTCGTGATTACTGGTTGATTGATGCATCTTCTTCAGCGCTTCATTGTTATAACGCATTATATTCGCCTAAGAAGCAAGAGCAATTTTCTTAGCGCAACAATTACTAATGGTGAATTTGAATGCCAAAGGAAGAATTTGAATGCCAAAGGAATTTAGCAGATCAAACTAAAAAGCAGAAAGTGCTTTTGAGGCAAGCTAGTTGAGAGAAGGGGGGGAGGTGGAATTATAAAGGTAGCAATAGTAAAGAAATTGCGTCTCATATTTAATGAGCTACTAGACTACCTATTCATTTAAACCTTCGGGGGAGAGAGATGCATTTATCTAAAAATTCTAGTAAATGGGGCTAAAACCAAAAACATATTACACTGTAGAAACATATGGTGAGTAATACTTCATATAAAATCGTCTCGCATGATGAAGAAAAGTGATAAAGGTGTCCTTGACAGATAATAAGATCAGACAAAATATACACGAATATAAAATTTTATTTTACTGGAGAGCAGAAATAGCACCTTAGTCACGTAAACGGCATCCTGTAGCTGTTGAAGAGTATCTCTCATATGATCCCCTTGAACCAAGATGTCTTCTACAATATCATATGGAATCTGCAATCTCATATTCATGGATTCATCAAGAAGTGAATAATACACTTCTAGAATTATCCAAGCTAGTTAAGCAGAACCTTTCAAAGTCGCGAATGAATACTCACCTCGCTTCTCTTCATGTGAAGGGAGAGCATTTTGCTCAAAGTTTGAATGCTTGAAAGAGAACCTCGAATCTGTAATTTTACGACATAAAAAAGTTATTATATATTCCAGTCTTATGACAAAATTATGCAACAGTAGCACAACGTCTTACTTGCTCAACCAAATTACTCATCCGAACATTATTTTGCCATGACGATTGCTGGAGTAACATTGCTTTCTGGAGAGGAATGTGAAAGAGTTTTTATATATATATATATATATATATATAAGAATTATGGAAAACTATAGCACATAACCAGAATAATCACCAAATTCAAAATAGAAACAGATAAATAGTTCTGATACACTATGACATATCTTCTTCTGCGCCAAAAAAGATAAGACATATTTGGTTGTCAAGTGATGCATAGTATTATAAAATTGTATCTCAACGTAGTCCACAATAGATAACGAGAATGCATTCATGCTTTAAAAAACGTACCTGGTCCATAACATAAGCCATGGCTAGTGAGCGCGTGATATTTACTGCGTTAAGTTTTTGTTCTGTGTTAAACTTCCGCATCTCAACTGAATGGTTCTTAAAAGTTTGGACATCCAATGGTTGTGGCTCCTTGCTTTGGGGCAATTCAAAAGATTTCCTAGAGAAAGGATCCCCTTTTATGTCATGCCATTCTCTCTCAAGAGCCATTGTTGGAAGCTCCGCGACCAAGAAACCCACAACAAATGGATGTGTTACCAAAGGGAAAACTACAGCACCATGGTCGGGAAAATATTCTGCCTACAGATGAAGAGAAACCTTATTAGAAATCTATTCAGAGAGCAAGTAGTAAACAAAAAAATAAAAAATGCATGCCTGTTGACTTGTAATGGCAGCTTCTGCAACTCTCAAGCCTGCTGGCATACTAAAGTTACTAACTAGAACCACAATATCAGCCGCATGGACACCAGGATAGCAAGTAATGCGACGCAACTCCAAACGATCCATCACATAGCTACCAGCTGGTCTGACATAGACCTGTGGTTAACTTACATTTTATTATATATATTAAAACAGAAAATAAAAACACTACAGACTACCGAGCTACCATATAGAGAATCTAATTTACAGTGCCTCATAAAGCCACAAACTAGTTTTGTAAGCGCATTTGTTTAGCTAAATACTCCATTCTATACAATCTCGAGACTCCAGAGTTTCTTGCAATATCCATCCGGCTATTATACTAGGGCAGCCACAGTGGCAGTTACATGATTTATTCAGAAATTTATGAAACTTCAGTCCCTGCTTTCTAGTTTACTATTTATAGCTTCTTCTTTTTTATCACTTCTGAACACCTACAATGGCAAATAGCTCCACAAACTGAAAACAAAAACATATTTGGAAGTTCATAATTAGTAACAACAAGTTTATCTAGCTTAATTCTGCATGTTAAGCTAACCTATAGCTAACTCCACTGATCTTTAAAGAGGCTAATTACAATCACAGACTTCCTAATATTATAACTTTAACAGAACTAACAGAGCTGTCTACATAATTTCAATTATACCGAGAGAAGAGCATCTGGATCAACTATACGGCGAAATAGGTCGAGCTGTTCGATGCAAAGGCGTTGAAAATCCTGACTCGGCAGCACCAAAGCTTTATTCTTAGCGCTCACGCCGCCTTCCTCTATCCTCTGCACGAACTCCACCGGAGAAGTGGAGGCACTGCGTATTGCCGCCGCCACAGCCGCCGCGGACGACACCAAGAGTTTATCCTCGTGTTGTGGCTCGTCTTCATCGCATGCGCCGCTGACGTGGCGGAGCGTAGTGGAGGACGGCGAAATGGAGGAGGAGGAGGCGGCGAGGGATAGTGGGCGCTGAGCGGAGATGGTGGTGGCGCGGCAGGGCTGAGAGTTTGGTAGTTTGTTGTAATTTGGGGAGAAGAGAGGGGTAATAGTGTAATTGCATTGGTTGTTAGGAAATGGATTTTGTGGAGGAAATGTAAAGAGCAACATTATTTGATTAGGCTTTGTTTCTCTGCTGCTGCTTTCCAGTTCCACTTGTACACCACCAATTTATTTACTTGATAAATTGAAAAAATAAATACTCATACCCAAATTAACAAAAACGGGCCATAAAATTTGGGCTAAATGAATATATATTGGGTTTGTCATTGGGCTCGATGATTTTTCAAGTATAAATGGGCTTGAAGTTTTTCCAATTTCAAATAGGAAAATTCTTGTCCAAGCCTGGCTTGGCCAAACCTATCCAACCACCAAGCAAGTGTATTGCACTTGCTTTGTGATTGGTCACTCTCCTGGGAGTTACATCCAATCCCAAAGCAAGTGTATTACACTTGCCATGTAGTTGCTTCGGGTTCGGCCAAACCCGGTCTGGGTAAGAATTTCCCTTTAAAATAATTGATTCGGCCTGAAACTCCAAATTCAAATACTAAATGTTTTTATTGCTTTATACTAAATTCAAATACTAAATATTTTTAATCCTACTGTTCTATTGCTTTATAGATATCGAGTATGTTTTTATTTTTAAAAGTTCACAATGTAATCGCAAAAGGTTGATCTTTTAAGGAGAGAAAAGCCTCTATTTTGAAAATGTGAACCTCGTTTAATGAAGAAATTATTTAGTGCAATCATTGCACCACGTCACCAAGTACGTACATGAGATTTAAATCATCAATACACTTTTTATATGTGTAGTGAGAAGTCAAATCAGTCATGTTTTGATCAATGTGAATACATTTTTCAAATCCTACTTTTTTTAAGAACATGACTGATGTGAATTCCCACTCACCACATATACTTGATGACGTTGTGAAACGATTGCATTACATAAATTCTCCGTTTGATAGAGCTAACGGAAAGAATATACTTAAAACAGTTTTCCAGACAAAATTAATCTAAAAGAAAACATGTGCCTAACTTTTTTTTAACAGTTACGAAATTATGCAATAAAAGGATGCGATGTGAAATTGTGACAATGAAGTGATCATTGTATCCATTTGATCTGAAAAAACATTAAAGTATTAAGTTAAATGGAACTGTGATTTTTTAAATTGTCAATTCGTAAAAATCAAAACTAACACTTTATAGCAATTACATACATACATACGTACAAATAATAATTTGGAGAATTGTTTTTGTTTTTTCTTTCTGTCTGATAAAAAAATAATAGGACTGAAAAAAGAGTAGTAATTTATTGTTATTCATACGAGGCACACATATATAATAAAAAATAGTAACAAATTACAATATTACATCCACCTCTTTGAAACTGTTGCTTTCAAACCATTCTTCATGGTAAGAATGGCGGAAACACTTGGACAAATATCCTGCCCCTCCAAAACCTTAATTTCAAAATTATGCAAAATCGTGGCAGCCACAGCTTTCATTCTCGTAAACGCCAATTCTCTACCGGGACAAGTCCATGGCCCCGAGCTAAACGCAAGAAAATTATTCGTCGCCACATGTTTGACCCCTCCTTTCTCCGCCACCCATCTCTCCGGCTTAAATTCGCCGCAATCTTCCCCCCAAATCACCTTCATCCTCCCCATCGCGTACGAACAGAGCATCACTTTCGTAGTTTGATTCAATTTATGCCCACTCGGAAGCACATCGTCCTGATTCGGAACCCTTAAGAGAAATGGACCCGTTGGAAAAAGCCTTAGACTCTCGGATAATGCACTGTGGAGGTAAGTTAGTTTGTTTAACTCTCCCACATCGGAAAATATATGCTCTTTTGATGTAATGCAATTTTGTTTGATTTCGTCCAAAATTTGGTTTTTCACTTGTGGGTTCTGTGTGATTAGGTGGAAAAACCAAGTTAGTAGTGCACCAGATGTATCTCTACCAGCAAATAAAAGTGTCATTAGATTTCCAGCTAAATAGCTATCTTCTTCATGTGTTGTTGATGATGATCCTTGAGTGGTACTTAGGTAGAATTTTAACACGTCGAAATTGTCTTCATTTTCTTGATTGTTTGCTGATAAATCTCGTTTCTTGGTTACGTAATCGGATAGAATTTGTTTGAATGTGTTTGAAGCCTCAGCTAATTTTTTCTCCTTTCCCATTTTTAAGTACCTCTGTAGCTTCCATACTTTTTCGGGGAGGATATGGCGATAGAACACGGCTTCAGCTATGTCGTCCATCGCGTCTAAGAGGGGTATTTTCGGGAATCCTGTCCGGAGGGAAGCAGAATCGAACCCGGTGACCATGATACATGTGGCATCAAACATATATCTATTGAATAAATCTTGCAAGTCTAGAACTTCATTTTTCGTTGAAATGTGATCAAGAACTGGGATAAGTCCTTTTCGTAGAGTTTGGTGAATTATTCGTGGTATGGATTTTTGATACTGAGGTTGCCTGAAGAATGCATGAGTGAACTTCTTTTCTTCTCTCCATTCCTCGAGATCTTTATTAAAGACTGCATCTCCAAGAAAATCGAAGACGTTTCTGAACTCGGAGCCTCTCTGGTAAATCGAGAAGTTTGTGTTCATAATGTGTTGTACGTTTGATGGATCACTTGTGACTAGAATGTCTGTGTTTGTGATCCATGATGTTTTGAACAAAATGGTGCCTTTGTTTTCGGCTAAAAGTTGTGTGATTTTGTTGTATACTTCGTGGCTTTTTAGGTACATGGTCGGGACCATTCGCATGAAGGGCCAGTTCCATGGGAGGAGGGTATTTTTTGCGGATGAAAAGGAGAGGAAAAGGATGCAAAATATTATTGCAAGGAAGATTTCAAGATAAGCCATTTTTTTTTCCTTAATGTTTTGTAAGTTTATTGTTGTGAATTTATTGTGGAAATCTCCATTATTTATATGGTTGGGTTCAACAAATTCAACAAACTGAGTCAAAATTGATTTTCAAAGTCTAGTTGATTTTCAAAGTCTAGTTGGGTTCATTAAATAGTAAGACTACCGAGGATCCGGGATCCATATGCTGAAATGCATCCTTTCTATTCAACTTGCAATTGCAACAAAGAATTGACCAAAATTATGGTTTGCTAAGCCTGAATTTGACGGTTGAATAATGATACGGCTCTATTGCTTTAAAATAAGAAAAGAAAATAAGATATAAGCATCCATCGAGTTAAATACATGTTGGTACTCTGAATATAAAAGATATTTGGATTACAGTACTATATATATGTATTTTATTAGTATTACATATATATATATATCTATATTTATATCTATATTATATTTATTTATTATTTATATTATATTTATATACAAATAAAAGTACGAGTTCAGAAAATAAAGTTTCTTGAATTTTTTGTGAAGACTAATATACCCCTACTTAAAAGATAATTATTAAATTAATTAAAATAAGAAAACAATAGGAAAAAGAAATCTACTCCAATATGAACACTTCAATATAAAACTAAATAAAGAGGTATAATTAAACATGAAGTCTTATTATAATATTTATTTCCTACGTAAACTCATAAACTCCTAAAATCTAAAATTATCTCTTACATCAACTTTTATAATTTATTATTTATAATCTAAGCACGTAATTTTTGTTTGGCTAAAGAAGTTAATTATAAACAATATCCAAAAGTATCAAAACATGCATAACCGCGAATAATCAAGACATGAAGAACATGTGGATTCGATAAATACAAGTGAAATAGATGAAATTTTTGGTGAAAACAATGAAACTTTTGGTGCAGTCGGTGATACTCAAATTTTCATGGAGCTCTTTTCATGGAAAGCGGTTGAAATCGATAAAAGTCGGTTAAAACATGCGAAAATGATATAAAATTTTTTTGGGTCAAATTGGTGAACACTAATAAAGTTGGTGAAAAATGAGTGAAACAGGTAAAAAGACGTCTGTGAAATTGATAACAAATTGGTGAACACTAATAAAGTTGGAGAAAAACGAGTGAAACAGGTAAAAAGACGTCTGTGAAATTGATAAATATATGTGCATTGGAATAAATTTGGATGAAATTCATGAAAACCGGATAAGATCGATGAAATTAGTAAAAAAACGGATGACATCGTTTAAAATGGGTGAGATCAGTGAATCGGGGAACATAAGTAAAATCGATGAAAACATTTTAAATCAATTAAATATGATATGAAATTGGTGAAAAACATGTAGATCAGTGAAAAAGCTGTGAGGAAAACGAATAAAATCTATAAAAATAAAATAGTTTAACAAACAAAAAAGGAACGGTAGAAAATGGTTTAAACGAAAAAATAAAAGAAATCTACTAAAAATGGAAAAAAATAATGAAGGTTGGTTAAACCGATAAATTAAATGATAAATCGAAGAAAAATACATTAAATTGATGAAAAGTTAATGAAATTAGTAAAAAGACGGGTTAAGCCCCTGAAAAAATGGATTAAACTTATGAATTAAATGTGCTCGAATTTTCATGGAAAACAGGTTAAATCGGTTAATTAAAATTGGTGAAACGATAAAAGTCGGCTAAAGCATGTGAAAATGATAAAAATTTGGATGAACACTGGTAAAGTTGGTTAAAAACGAATAAAACCGGCGGAAATGCTCATGTAAAATTGATAAATGCATATGGAATTGAATAGCTTTGGATGAATTTCGTGAAAACCGGACAAGATCGGTGAAATTAGTGAAAAACAGATGAAATTGTTGAAAATGGGTGAAACCATTGAATCAGGAAAAAAGGTAAAGTCGGTGAAAACATGTGAATTCAATGAGATGTAAGGTGAAATTGGTGAAAAAATGTAAATCAATGAAAAAACGTGTGAATTAGGTGAAAACGAGTGAGATCTTTAAAAATAAAAAAAATAGTTTAACTAGCAAAAATTAGGTTAAACCAATAGAAAATGCAAGGTTTACACCAGAAAAACATAAGAAATCGACGAAAAATGGAAAAATAATGAAAATAGGTAAATCGATAAAAGAATGGATAAACCGATGAAAAAATATTTTTAAATCGATGCAAAATGAATGAAATCGGTGAAAAGATGGGTTAAACCCGTGAAAAGAATGAACTAAATAATTTTGTTATGATCATATTTAAAAAAAAAATTACAAGATCTTATGAACAAATCAATCATCAAATTATATTTGATTATTATAATTTAAAGTCATCATTTTTTTATGGATTAATAATTTTGATAATATAAATTGAATATTAGTCATTAATTTGTGTTATTTTTTGTGATATGACAAAGTTAATTTTGTTATAATTTATAAAATTTACTTATGAAATTAACTAGACATGTACAACATACGTGAACTTTTCTAGTTACTTCAAATATATATGTATTAGATTTGTATTACAGAACAATACTATAACAGGTATGCGAAGATCTTAGTTAAAGTCAATCCTTAACATGGATTTAAAATTTACAAGATCGTACTATAATATTTTTCCTTTTTTTTTATTTGTTATTTGTTATTTCGAAGGATTGCACGTAAATTAAGAATTGTAATAAATAATTATTTTTTAAGATAAAAAAATTAAAAAACTCTTTTAAAATAATCACAACATTAATAAATGTTAATTACACAGAAAGACAAAATCGATAGAAAAGAATTAATTTTACATCGAATTCCTAAAAAGACAAATGAAAATATATACAAAAAATAAGAAAAAAACTGGAGGGAGTAAGTATAAGCAAAAATTCAACATGTCATAAAGGACCTAAACAAATAGTGAAATAGTTCACTACTAGAATTAGTTGAAATTTCCATCGAAATATTCCCATTGAAAATAATTGGTGGGAATATTTCATGAATTTCCACCGAATTTAATTTCGGTGGGGATATTCCCACCGACTGACATCGGTGGGAATATTTTTTATTCCCACCAACTTTTCAATCGATATTTCCACCGATTTTGTAGTCGGTGGGAATTTAATTCCCACCGAATTTGAAATGGGTGGGAATAATAGGGAATATAATAATTACCACCGATTTCAAATCGGTTTTATTATCCAAAAAATTTTGAGATTATATATTTGTAAATATGGTCGTGATTTATAAAAAGAATTATGTCGAAATCTTAAATTATACTGTTATTTAAAAAAAAATGATTGATCATGATGATTAACTTCAAAGTTGTATAAACAACCCTATACTTTTAGGATTTTATTAAAAAAAATAGTCCTGCAATATCACAAATTTAAATTTCAGGAGCTAAGCGCAACTATTTATAAACTGTTATATATAAGGCGTAACCCTTCATTTTCTTTTCGAGCAATCGTGATGGGTGTTTACTGCAAGAATAAAAAAGAATTAATGGATCAAGTATATATAATTAAATTAATTCCTTCGTTCAAATAATATATTGAAGTCAAATCTTAGTTTTTAATCAAATCATAAATGGGTGTGATATAGATATTAATTATAGACTCATATATTATTCCCTTATTTTAAATTGTTCAAACTAACAGTATATAATGCAAAATAGTATTTTTAATGAAACATATAAAATCAAGCGAAACAAATCCTAGTGATGTGTATGCTATAATTTCGATGTAATTCTCGAGTTATTTTCTAATTTTAACAATAAAACAGTTTGTATTAGATAATACATTTAATTCTTTATCACCCCAATAAACAATAAGATGAATGCTTAACTAGTACCAGTTTTATTATTTCACCTTATTCTAGTATAGTGTTTAGCCATGTACAAATATATATAGAATAGAAACCACATTTAGGAAAATACCATCAGGTTACGATCGAGACTTCAATTAAAAATTTTCAAAGTTAAGACCCTGAGACTTCAATTTAAATAATTTCCACATAGGAGTAATAAATATGTCAAGAATTTAATGCATAGGAATGCTATTGGGTTTTCATAGGGAGGCCTAATAATTTAATGTCATAGTCCCTATTTTCAAAATTTTGACCTTGTTTTAAATATCTGGTTATTTATGATTTATTTCATCAGATACATTTAGTCTACTAATTAAAAATATGAATTTTAATCTTCTATGGGCATAAATATAACCTTTTTTTATGTTACAGAAATAAATGAGTTTTTATAAGCATGTAAAATTAAAAGGGTTGGACTTGCTATTGAGACTAAATGTTCCACATTGGTTGAAAACAATAGTTAAGTCCACCTTATAAGGTTTTAAGCAATCCTCACCTTATAAACTAGTTTTTGAGGTTAAGTCAGGCTCAAGCCATATAAGTGGACTTAGTTCCATCTTTGTGGTGAATTCTAATATGGTATCAGAGCCCAAATTGAAGTGGACCACTTTCTCCTGTGATGGGCTCTTCCTACGTACCCATATCCTTCGTGTATTGATACAGTACTTTGTATTTTTTTTGAAATATCCGTGTATCATAGGTTTTCATAGGGAGGCCCAATAATTTAATGTCATAGTCCCTATTTTCAATTTTTTGAACTTGTTTTAAATATCTGGTTATTTTATGATTTATTTCATCAGATTCATTTTGGGGGCGTTTGGTAGGGTGCATGGGATTAAGGTGGATTAGATTGGAGCCAGATTGAAGGTCATATTAAAAATACATTTGGAAGATTTGATTGAGTCATATTACATTAAAACAATCCACCGTAATATGTTTTGTAGAGTTATGAGTTTAGACAATATATATATATATATATATATATATATATATATATATATATATATATATATATATATATTAGTTATGAGTTGATCAATGTTTGTTCAATATATTAGTTTGAATGCCTTTATGTTTATTGTAAATTGATTTAAATTTTAATTTGTGATTTATTTATGTATAATGTGTTTTCATTTCCAGAGATTTTGAGAAGAATTTATGATATTTAATGATATGTTTAAAAAAATGTAAATTTGAAGTTATTAGTAACATTTTACTTAATCCATATTCACCCGGATTAACTAATTCACCCATGCCTGAGTGGATTATAATCTAGTCTTAATACCGAGTCGTAAGGATTTAATCCATTTGACCGAATATTAGAATGTCACAAAACATTATATTAAACCATATTAACTCATATAATATGACCTAATACCCCTATTTGGTTCTATCAAACTGCTCCTTATTCTTCTAATCAACATTCTAATCAACAAATGAATTTTAATCTTCTATCTACTGAGCCGAATAAATTAATGTTGGAATCTCTGAGAGGATCAATTTTCATGAACTGTATGGGCATAAAAATAATCTTTTTTTATGTAACAGAACTAAATGAGTTTATATAAGCATGTAAAACTAAAAGAATTGGACTTGCTATTGATACTGAATCACCCATATTGGTTGAAAATAATAGTTAAGTCTACTTTATAAGGTTTTGGGCAATTCTCATCTTATAAGTTTGCTTTTGAGGTAGAGTCAGGTTCAAGTTATGTAAGTGGACTTAGCACAATCCATGAGGTGAATTCTAATATGATATTTGAGCACAGGTTGAAGTGGATCACTTCCTTCCGTGATGGGTTCTTCCTTGCTGGCATGATGGGATTTATTTTTCACCCACACTGTTAGGAAAATTCGCGTGTTGGGGATCCACACGGTATGGTGTAAATCTGCGTGTTGGACTCTTATCCACATGCCAATAATTGACAAATATAAGGCTTTAATATGTCACATGTTGGGCTTGTTTCACCTACACATTCAGCCCGCTTACACGTGAGGGGAGGGGGGTATTGAGATTAAATATCCCACATTGGTTGAAAACAATAATTAAGTTCATCTTATAAGGTCTTGGGCAATTCTCATCTTATAAGCTTGATTTTGAGGTTGAGTTAGGCCCAAGTCAGGTAAGTGGACTTAACCCAATCCATATAGTGAAATCTAATTCTTGCTTAATAAAATAAGGACGGTATACTTAATAAGACGAATATAATATTAATTTGATTCTAAAAGTATCCCAATATACTTACAACTCAAGAAAATCGTATTTAATATAATTTCATTTATCGTTGATTGTATTTTTTATTTTCTTTGAATCAAATAATATTATATTCGTCTTATTAAGTCTTCCGTTCTTTTTTACAACTCAAGGAAATCATATTTAATATAAATTCTTTCATCCTCGATTTTATTTTCTTTGAATCAACATGTGATTGGTCTAATAAAAGGGACTTTACTCCCTACAAAGTAGCAAACTCAGGTTTGAATCTCTATTGAAAGAAGTTCTCAATTAATGTGTCTGACGCGCATCAAAAGAGAGATTAAACCCTTGAGAAAAAAAAATCTTATTTGTTGTAGCTTTCTTTCATTTTTTCTAATTTAATCATTGTGATTGAGTTTTATCTAACAGCCACGAAAACTTAAAACATGTACTTTACAAGTTAATCATGTACAATTTTCAATTTTCATGGAAGTTCAAATGTTAATAATGCATATAAATATATATGGAGTATTGAGATTATAAATATTAATAAAACAATAGTCAATGCATATATGATTTGAATTAGTGTTTGATTGTTGGAGTTTGATAATAAAATATATTGTCTTTGTCAAATTATAATTTTGTTGATGTATAAATTAGATGACATATGTCAAATCTCAAATGAATATTTTATAAGTTTCGATATTTATCGTTTTTTACTGAAACCTAGGTTTGAGCATAGACATGTCCAAATTCATTCTCAAATGAGGCTTGTCCCAGTTTAGGCGAACTTAAACTAAGTCAAACTATTTTTATATATAACAAATAAATTATTTTTTTATTAATTCATCAAAAAATTAAACTTTCTTAATTATGAATTCATCCATTCACTAAATAATATTACGTTTCAATTTTTTCATTTCTTTTGTTTCCTTCGATTTTGTCGTCACAAATTTTTTCTTTATTTTCATCTCATTTTTTCTTTATTTCTGTTTCAATTTGTTTTCTTTATTTTATGTTTCAATTTGTTTTTTATTTCTATCTCTATTTTTTTGAGTTTTTATTTGGTGATAATTATCTCATTTATTTTCGGTACGAATTATTATTCAAAATGTTGAGTAATCTCCTTCAAATTCTTTCTCGCAAAAATTCAAGTTTGACACAAAACGATATTTGTTTTAATTTCTTCATTTCTTTATCAAAAAAATAATTTTAATTATGAATTAATCTATCCACCGAATAATATTATATTTTGATTTCTTCATTTTCTCTGTCTCCTTCGGTTATAAAAAAATGAGATGAAACTGAAGAAAAATTTTGAGATCGAAAAAAGAAAGGTAAAAAAAATGAAGAAATTAAAACATAATGTTATTTGGTGAATGAATGGATTCATAATTCATAATTCTTTTGATAAATTAACTAAGAAATTTATTATTTATGAAAGGAACGGGGGTATTTTTGGAATAGAAACTATAAAATTATAACAAAAGGGGATAAATTTTACAATTGATACTTTAGGAGGTAACTGATATCACCCTCATACTTTAAGGGGGAAACTTAATTTCACCATATAATTTGTCATATAATTTCATTTGATGTAATGATATTGATTGAGTTTTGACGGTATTATGTAATAATGTAATTTGTATCTCTCAATTTTGAACCCTATCTAGGTCATACGGTTTCATTAATTAAAATATAACAATGATAATGTCGGCATATGTAATTATCAGCTCTACTATTTGATAATTTTATTTTAAAAAAAAAATCTGTCTATTTGATACCAGAACTCAAGTTGATCAACTGGTCAAATATTTATTACTTTCCTCTATATAGTGCTTGCTCGTTCACGTATTGATGGACTTTGAAATTATTCCTTTTTGATGGCTTTGAAAAGAGGAAAAAAAAATGAATTTATCATTCAACAATTGTGTTAATTAGTTTACACGTGCACGGATGTGAAATGGATATTATTGGTTTATATAATATTAGAAACTAATAAGAAAATCGATAATATATATATATATTATGTTGTGGCTTATTAGTCTGGGTGGTATATTTTACTAGGTTGAACTGAGTTTGAAATGGGTAAACGAAAAAAAGCTTTGATTTTGATTATGGAGGGCTGAACAAACCATTACGATTGAGTCAGTCCCGAGGCCAACTTTTTAAATTTCTCTATTAAAAAAAAAAAAATGCCCACCTTTAAATGTCAAAATGAACTGTCCTATCAAATGTAATTGTATACTTTCACATGTTAGGCCATCTCTAGTGGGTATGGACTCCCATTTCTCTCAGACTCTCATTTCCCTTCTTCAGTAACTCAATCTTCATTTAATTCCAATTCTCTAACTTCCCCACTCTCACTTAATTTTTCCAATCTTCACATTCTATTTAATTTCAATTCTCATTCTATTTAATAATAATAATAATAATAAAGTCAATAGTAACTTAAATATTGACATTAATAATAAGTAATTTAACATTGGCATTAATAATAAGTAATTTAACATTGACATTAATAATAACTAATTTAGCATTGACATTAATAATAAAAAATATTTAATAATAACTATACAATAGCATTACAATAATTAATAACTAATATATGGAAATTCATCGCCAACTTCAAGCCGACTTAGTCGAACATACGTGGTTAACACACGGTCCAAATGGTGGTCATGTGTAATATTTCCAATATATATTTTATAGGGTTATGTCATTTCTAATTTAAATTATGTAACCAGTATTCTATTTTTAATCTAGAAGTCGTATTTAATTTCAATGTAACTTTATTTGTTCCACAAAATTCTAATTCTCTTATTTTTCCACACTCACTTAATAAAATTAATAATAATAGAGCTAAATAATAATAACAATTTATAAACGTTGTACATAAAATTATAATATTACAAGTTATAAAAGTACAAAATGCACAAGCAACGAGTGTAGAGTTAAGGATTTTTTTAGATGATAAATAATGTACATTACAACAATACATCATAATTAATCTGTTTATGTCAGATACTATTACTAAAATTAGAAGAAAATTCATGCTAATGAGAACTGAACTTATAGAAACTCTAGGTATTGGAGTATCAAGTTTGCCACCTTTGTAAACTTTACAATTAGACGGTTGTAATTTAACCTATAAAAAAAATTCTGATTGATATAATATTTTTTAATAAAGAAATTTATCTTTCTCTCCACAGTTCACATACAAAAACCAAAAACTACCTACAGAATGAACCAATTAGCCACTTGAGTCATTCTCTTGTGTCTTGCGAAACCTATATTAAATTATCTTGTGATTTTATTTTTTTTTAAAAAATATTTTAAGTTGATCTCTACAATATCTTTACATGATGTTTGAAAATAATTTATTGAAATATGTTGATCTGAAACGGACAATTTTATATAGACGGGTATCTCTTGCCTAATATTTAATTATAGATGAAGATTTTATAATATATAATCAGTCTTAACTCATTGTAAGGAAATTACAAATCAATTGCTAAACCATTGATACACTCATTAATATTTGTATCGATTAGTAGACCCAAAGTTTTGAAAAATGTTATCTGGTAATAAGCAGGGGCAGACCTAGACAGCTTTGGTTGGGGGGGCGAGATTTATTTAAATAGCACTCGATATTTTTCAGTTATTGTGATAAAAGTTTCACACCGCCTCCTTGATATTTTTCAGTTATTGTGATAAAAATAAGTAATACTGTATATTTATCTAATAAAAGGTGAAGAAATATATTAATAATTTTTTTAAAGAGTCTCATTCAACAAATGACTCAAAATATTGAGTAATCTTAAAACATATAAATATTTTTACAACATAAATTCATTTCTACAAAAAAAAATGCTATAAAATGTTTCAAAATTAATATTAAAACTTTATTTTTCTTTATTGTAGTGCATTTTATAAAATCAAATATTTACATTAATTATAGTACATATGACCATATTACTGTTATATATTGATCCATATATTTATAATCTAGAAAAAAGAAAGAAAAATAGCTTATAAATTATAACTAATCAATATAGCTTATATTTAATATAGAAGAAAGATGATATATAGCTCATAACTAAAAATAAAGAAAACTAAAGCCCAAAGAAATCGAACCCGGGCCTCCTTGAATAAGTTCAGCGTTTCACCAACTACTCCACAAACATATTTTGAAAATATTTGACAAAGTTCTATATATATTTGTTTCAGAATTTTCTTGGGGCTAAATTGCTCTGGAGACTTCTCACATGTACCGCGACTTCATTTGCCCCTGAAGCGGTCCGCCCCTGGTAATAAGTAGGAATTTTTTTGTCCATATATGGCTTGATCAAACTCATCTAATCACATGGAAAGTGTATTGCATTGATTTTGTGATTTGTCATTCTCCATGGAATTTCATCCAATCCCAAAGCAAGTGTATTGCACTTGTCATTTAGTTAGTTTAAGTTCGATGGAACCCGATCTGGGTAAGAATTTTCGTGCATTTTGCTGTTTAAACCGAGTGTTTGATAAACAAGTGGGACAACTAGAGTTAGTGTTAGAAAATGTGTTGAGATATATTTCTAAGGGTAAACACCACTAATAGTCCTCCTTATCATTAACTTTTTACAGGGTAGTTTCTCTTATATTTTTTTTTCTACGTTAGTCCTACTATGAATTATTTATTTCACATTGATCATTTTCAGGTTGTCCAAGGTAAACTAAAGTGTCAAAACAATTTTATGAGGAACTAAATTGACAAAGAAATAGTTTTATGAGGAGACTAAATTGATACAAAATAATATGGGGGACTAAAGTGTAATACTATAAGTAAAATACTCCTTGTAAATGACCAATGTGAAACAAATAATTCATAGTGGGGACTAACACGGGAAAAAAAACACAAGAATTATCACTCTATAAAAAATTAATGATAAGGAGGATCATTAGTGGTGTTTATCCTATTTCTGACGATATTACCAGAGCACAATTTGTTACTGCCAGAGCAACTTTTTTTTATTCACTAATTTACCCTTTATAGTCAATGCCTATTAAATATGATTTTTTCCATTCCCACAATATATACCCCTTTTAATTAGCAACTTTTTATTTATGACAACTTAGTTTTCTCTCTCATTAGCAGCCCCCTGCCCATTTATTACGTTGCTTATCCTTAAAACATTTAAACTTGAAAATTAATTCTGCTATATATAATTATTCTAATAATTAACCTGATCGTCCCAGAAAATTATACAGAAACTTTATTAATTTAGGACTGCAAAATCAAGGGCCTTGCTGTAGTAGGCATCAATTTGAGAGGTGGAAATTTCAAGCGCATGTAATAAGGTGGAAGACATAAACTTAGTCCGAAATACACACTTGTAATATAAATTAAGAAGAATACATCCAGTCAAATTAAATAAATTATTTTGAACTAAGCCAAATGATAATATCATGTTAGAAAAAATTCCTTAAAAAGAGGCGATAATTGAGTTCATTCTTAATATGTAATGCAGGCGATCGAGCCCAAGAAGTAACATCTGCAATCCTTTAATTCCCTCCTTTCTCATCTTAATAGTTATTAACTTCTTCATTGTGTCTCACAAAAAGTTTTATAAAAAAAAAGGCCCTGCAAATAAAATACAGAAGCATGTAAAATTAATGAGAAATAATTTACAGAGCTCAACTCAAATGAAATGAGTGGTTGTGGTTCTGATATTCATACTTGTTATAAATTAGAAGTGGAGATGTTGGTAAATGAATAGGAACGCTACAGAGGGTTAAGTTATGCAAATTTAAGTAAATTACCGGAAATCAACTTTGTGAGACTTCTTTCTAAAATACTATGTAAAAGCTTAACAACCTGTGATTTGGTCATCGCTTTAATCGTTACTGGTGATAGTATTTTAGAGTTCAAGAGTTATTTGATTAATTTCCATGTTTAAATATGTTATGGAAAAGAAAAAGTAATTAATGGCCAGGGCTAGGAGAGAAAAAACTAAATTGTCATAATTAAAAGGTTGCTAATGAAGAAGGGGTATTATGGGAATGAGAAAAGTCAGATTTAATAAGCATTGATTATAAGGGGCAAATTGGTGAATCACGAAAATGTGTTCTGGCGATATCGCTAGCCATTTCTAATAATTTGATACATACGTTAGGCGCTGAACAATTGTTACTTACTAGTGAATGGAAATATAGATCTATGACATTAAATTTCCATAATCATACTAACATTTAAATATGCATGTATGTGTGTTAGTTTGTTAATGTTAAGTTGTCAATTAGATATAAATTTGTAGGACTGACAATGATTCGGATCATGTCTGAATTAGTTCACATCATAATTCAACTTTATTTATGTTAGTTGGAGTTGGAAAGATTCAAATTTTACCGGAATCTTTATATTATTATTCAACTTATATAATACTCCAAAAGAAAAAAATGTTATTCAATTTAGCTCAAGCATTCAATTTTTCTTCACCTCTGAGCCCAACATGAAAATTAAAGATAAAAAATCTACATTGGGCATAAGAGTTCGGAAACTTTGCGATATAAAAGGACCAATATCAGCCCAGTCTGTTTCAAATGTTTCGGCATCATTGGACCAAGTATCTGGGCCTCAATCTGTCCGAAATCGAGCCTGTTGAAGCCCAAGACTGATCTGAGACTGAGACCTGTTATGACATGTTTTGGGCCCCGTGAAGCCTAAAATAATGTGCTGCCATATGGCCCACTCTGTTTAAATACATAAAATCTTATGGAGCCTGGTTTCCATTGAGTAGGGCTTCACTTTGTCGCTTTGTTCTCCAGCTGTGTAGTAAGGTCCGAAAATTAAAGCAAATTACTTGATATTAGAATCGAGTTCGTTCGATAAAATTTTATTTGAGTTCGATACGTCTTACTTATCAAACAAGCTTGAACAATATCATTTTATGTTTGATAATTTTTAAAACTCGGATCGATAAGCTAAAAATGGTAATACAAATATAAAAATAACAAAATACTCAATAATCGGCTCAAATTCGATTATCTAAGTAATCAAAATAACCTCAATTCAACATTTAAATCAAGTTTGAACAAATTATTGTTAAAATATTGTTCGACTCTTATAAGTACACATATAAGTATTGCATATACAAATATTTCTGAAGATATATAAACAAATTCGAAAGTAGGGTGACTTCCCAGTCCATAAATTTGTTAAATTAATGACTCTAAAAGTCTAGGCCTAGCTAGTGATTTTCTATTCAATGTAAAAAAAAAAAAATTTAATAAATACATGTTCGTTGTACACACTACTTACAAAATAATTTTGGATTAATTTGATATTTCTTTCAAATTCAAAATGGCTCCTATATTAGTCCAAGACTCGCAATATAAGCGAGTCAAAAATATTAGTGGGAAGCCATGACCTTGTTTGTTTGGATTTCATAAGTAACAAACACACACAAATTTTTATTGGATTTTCTTTTAAATATATTTTTAAGTCTTACAAATTACACCCTATGATTAAACATATAACAATCACCTTTAAAAAAGAATGAGTACCATTTTTCGTCCTCCTTATGGATCAAATTTTGCATTTTCGTCCCTCTTAAATTTTTTGTAGTAGATTGGTCTCTTTTATCAATGTAGTGTATCACATCTGTCACTCTTATAACACATTCTCTCCTCTTAAATTTTTTGTAGCAAATTCGTCCATCTTATTATGTAGTATAACACATTAGTCCCTCGTAAATACAAAATACATCACTTAAATTCAAAATATATTATAAATGTATTTTGTATTTACGAGGGACTAATGTGTTACACTACATTGATAAGAAGGATGAATTTACTACAAAAACTTTAAGAGGGACGGATGTATTATAAGAAGGACGAATGTGATATACTGCATGATAAGAGGAACCAATCTGCTATAAAAATTTAAAAGGAAAGAAAGTGCAAAAGTTAATCCATAAGGAGAAACAAAAACGCGATTTACTACGTCAACTTAAAAAGAAAAGAAAATAGACACGTATATATTTCCATTATTACATTATCATAATTATATACACTATTAGTCAAACCTTTTGAAATGGACTTTCCGAAAAGCCAATAAAAATGAGTCCTGCAAAACATTTTTAAAATTATTATCAATGTGTAAAATTACTAAGAAATAGTATTCAAACAATCTTAATCACATTTTTCACAAGTATGATCGTAATTATGATGATGGTCTATGAAAGATCTTTCATTATCATACTTTAAAAAAGTAATAATATGTAGACTAGATCTAGAAAGTCCCCTGACCTGACTAAAATCTTGACTAAGATGTACAATCCTCATTTTTTGTAATATTAGCTATTTCTTTTAGCTGAACCTAAACCCTTAATTAATTAAAACTAACCAAATTGCGTAACTACTACTATTCAAAGTTTTTGACTTGTAAATCCCTAACGGCTCGGGAACAATATATTCAAAGTTTCAAACCATAATCTTTGACCCCATCTCATCTAATCCAAATACAACCTTAACTACCAAGAACTTGTTTCTTTGACCCCAACCAAGATTTTCCCATTTTCTAGCCGTTAAACCCACCCTCTTAACTTCAAAGTACACACATCCCATTTTCAATTTCATGAAAACAATGAAAGGGTTGAATTCAAATGGATCGGTTTCTTGTTCTTTGAAGAGAAAGAGGCCTCCTAAAATTGAGATCCCAAATGTTTTGCGTGATATTTCTAGTGATGCTTTTAAGGGATTTGGTGCTCAATTGCAAGATGATAATGTTGTATGTTATACCGAATCTGGGGTAGGTGTTTTTTCTACCAAGGGAAAGAAAAAGTTCATGGAAGATTCACACAAGATTTACTCATCTTCAAAGGGTAATAAGGTACTACAAAAATCAAATCTTTTTTATATTCCTTGTTTAATTTAATGATTTTTTTAGTTGAATGGTTTGTAATTGATCTGTTTGGAAAATAGGGATTTTTTGGAGTGTATGATGGGCATGGGGGAAGCAGAGCAGCAGAATTTGTAGCAGATAATTTGCATCTAAATATTCTTCAAATGCTAGAGAATTCATCTGATTACAAAGAAAAAGAAGAAGCCATTAAAGAAGGGTTCTTAAAAACTGATGAACAATTCTTGAAACAGGTAATTTGCTTTGACATTTTTAAATTCAGGTGTTTTACGTTTTGTGTGAATCTTTCTATAAATTGAGCAGAATGTAATGGTTGTTGATATTATTTTTTCACTTTACACTCTATAAGTAAGTATTTTGTTCAAAGAAGCATTTTCAGATTTAGTATGTTTCCGAAAATATGTATTAAAATATCATCAATATTGTATTTACGTCGACTTTCACCGATTTTTGCAGGGCTTAGGTAGTGGTGCTTGTTGTGTCACTGCTGTTATTGAAGGAAATGAAATAGTAGTTTCGAATTTAGGAGACTGCAGAGCAGTTCTTTGTAGAGACGGAATAGCCGAACCCCTTACAACCGATCATAGACCAACACAAGTAGACGAGCGAAGAAGAATAGAGGATAAAGTATTTTTACTCTTTAAACTCAAATCTAGTTCTTTATATGCACAATTTGACTGAGTTGAAATTAAGTTTTAGCTTCTTTTGAAAATTCTTGATATAGGGTGGATATGTGGAGTTTCATCGTGGAACTTGGAGAGTTCACGGAACACTTGCCGTTTCACGTAGCATTGGAGATGCTCATTTGAAAAATTGGGTAATGGCGGAGCCTGATACTAAGGTTATACATTTGACCCCCGACATGCAATATCTCGTCTTGGCGTCCGATGGATTATGGGATGAGGTAAAAAACTTTTGGATGAAGTCGAAATTTTTAGTGATTAGTATTGGATATAATTTTAGTGATTTTAATGATGGTAGGTTAGCAATCAAGAAGCGATAGACATTTTGATGCACTCGTGTTCAATTGGCATGAAAGGCAGTAGTCCATATCCGTGCCCAAGTCCTCGCCCAATTTCAAAATCACCAAGAATTTCGTTGGTTAAATCGAGGAGGATAATTCACCCTACAAGCCATAAAATGTTCAATGACCCTCCTAATACAAGTGATGAAGATGCACTCTATAGTGAAAACGGAAGTCCTCCATCTAAATCTCGAAGAATTTCATTGGTGAAACAAATGAAAATAAAGACTCAATTCCCAAATAATAATGAGAACGAAGACGTAGAAAAACCAGCTTACGGTGGACTTGTGGCTACTTGTAAAGAGCTTGTCGATCTTGCTGTGACCAGGGGTAGTTTGGATGACATTACGGTCATGATAATTGATTTAAACCATTACAGATGTTCAAATCTCTAGTCCTTGTAGAAGTTCTTTTTACATGAATCGTAGTTAAAATCTAACCATTTTTATGTACCTAGAAGATTAGAAATGTTGTTATATGATGGAGCATTACGAATATTGATTTTTGTATATGGTCATGAAGAAGCGCTCCGAATTGCTTCTTAGCTTCTGATATTTTTCCGAATGTGATGTCGACTAGGGGATATTTCGTCAAAGAAAATCGTAGTAGTTGAACTAGTTGTAGATTGAGGTCACCATGGCTCAAGTTTGAACCAATTGAATCAACAAAAGCATTTCGATTATTTTAGAGCTGAACATCAAAAAAAAAGACCATTACTTAAAATTCCCAGCCATATATTTGTTATATTTTTATTTTAGAGCTATTGGCGTGCAAATTTCAATTATAAATTTACTTATCAAACTGAAGATTTTAATTTACAGTAATTATTGTTAAAGATGAGGAATGGTAGAATCGTAAAAGCATAGTAGTGTCTTTAAACTTAATAGAATTTTCGCTCTCATAAGTTCCTAATAATTTTCAATTCACGTGTTAGTCCCATGCAATTATTCAACATATATGGACTTTTTAGGAACTTGAATATTTATTTAGGACATTTACATAGGACTTAATAGAATATTTATTCAACAACATGTGGAAGTTGTCTTCTGATATCAATAACAATAAGTTGTGGACCCTTAATTGGACCATCAATTTTCAAAGTCTTGGTTATAGAGTAGCTCCTGAATATAATGAATTTGATTGGGAAATATTGATATACAGACTAGAATACCTCCAATATTACAACAAGTCACTCAACATCTTACGAGAAATGGGGATGTTGAAGCTAGAAGAAGAAGAAGAAGACTCCGTCATGGACGAGGAATACTTCATGTCAGACTTCTGTGTGCAAATCCACACCAACCTCTTTACACTTTGATTGAAACTATATATATATATATATATATAGATTTTTGCTGTTTCTGCTTATCATCTATGTCATGAGGATTATTTATTTTCTATTTTCTAGTATAATCTTTTTATTATGTACTAGACACTCAAGAAATAATTAGTATTGGTTTCTATTAAATAAATTGTCCATGTTTTTTCATGGATCGTTATGTGCCTTGATTAATTAGTTAGTTTTTCCTACCCATTACAATAAAGGCTCCATGGTTAGACTGAAATGAAATTTGCACGTAAAGTTTGTATCCATTGTTTATTGAGGGAAACCTTTCCTACATAACTAATAAATATTATGACATCAATATAGTTGGGTTTACAAATCGGCCTCTAGGAACAGTGGGCTTCTTATGAAATTAGCGTTGGCTTTCCGGCCCAAACTCAATCTGGATTGATTTAAATTAAATTGATTTTATTCAGCCAATCAATCTGAATCTATTACAAGCAAACTTCAATGGAATACGAGGATACGAAAATGAACCGTCTACAATTTGATCAAATATCCACTTATTAGCTGCCTCGGTGAAGTGAGTTCCATCCCAACTAATCCGAACCGATGGATCACTGCACGATTTTGCAAGTACGATCTCTGTCCCATTGACAACACTTTTAGTCCCACATTTAATGAATCTGTTGTAATTATATTTCCCTCCATGTCCACAACAAACATCAAATGGATTCTCAAATCCTGTATTAATAATAATAATAATAATAATAATTTCATTAAACATAAGCCTCAAGATTCAAGATTCTTAATCACATTAAGAAATTAAGACACTTGCCTAGTTTCTTTGCTTGGCTAATGAGCGAATATTTCACGGAGTAAAGATCCACGTACGTGATTGCAGCGAGAGGAAGCTTGTTTCTGAGTTTCACGACTGTTTCTTTCAGTCGAAGATTGAAGTATTCTGCGACTTCATTGTATGGACTCGAACATCCATACTTATCAATTTCTGCTGCTGTGACTAAAAATCTGTCCATAATATATGGGAGACAACCAACTGGTCCCGTGTTGTGTATCCAAAACGATCTTCCCCCTAGACTGTATACTTGCTGTTAGAAACAATAACAACTAGTTAATAATCACCCTTAAGCTCCAATTAAGTATGATTAATTATTGTTTTCCTAACCTCAATTACATTGGAGAATTGTCCTAATACATCAGGGACATATGCTTTAACTTGCTCAGTAGACAAGTTGAGTTTATAGCCAGCAGTGAGATCATTTTGGCCTATGTCGAATGTGTATAATGCCCGCGAGAAGTAATCCTCCTCGGGCAACAATTTCTGAAAGAATCCTTCTTTGCTTTGGAATGGTCATAATAATTATCAGAAAGAGAAACAAATTAAGTCAAATTTGGATGATGCATAATAGCTGCTTACCTCGTTTACGAATAATTTGGGATCGTTTGAGAAAATCCGAGTATTGAGCTAGTTGTACATTGAGGTCAAATGGACTGTATCCACTTTGTGAAATGGTTGTGTTTTGAGGTCTGATTGTTGATCCGGCAGTCGCAAAATTAGCTCCATGGCTGAAGTTTGAACCAATTGAATCAAGAAAAGCACTTAGATAAGGCAGTCCCAATCTTTCAGCTGAACATCAAGAAAAAGACCATAAGGCAATTATCTATCCAATTCATGACTATATGCTTTTGCAAATAAATACGCAAGGAGCATTTTATAAATAACCCAAGGGATGCAAATGAAACTAAACCAAAGGAAAATGTACCAATGAGATCAATTAGGAGACGGCCATCGGAAAATCGGCCGTGAGGGGAGTGAAAGAAGGTTTGTCCATTGGGAGGAGGAGCTTGGCCGAATGCTGCCGACAGGCCGCCCGTGTCTGAATTTGAGTCGCCGAAGTTGAAAATGGCTGGAAATTTGCAATTCATGTCCAAGCAAACTACTAATAAGTGGTTTTGTGGAAGAAATATTATTGCCATTATAATTAAAAGGGGTTTCAATGTGAAATGTTCAAACTCCATAACTTAATTGAGAGAGAAACTGATGAAGCTTTGTTTTGGACTTGGCCTTGGGGTTGTGAACAAAAGATTCTCACATGCGGAAAAAGACAGAATCAAGTTTACAAAAAATTGATGTCTTGTAAAAAGCTAATCTTTACTCTATTATTATTATTATTATAGGTTTTAATTTCACTTATCTCCCTTGTATTCTTAGCTAATATTCACCTACCACCCCTATACTATCGAAACATTCAATTACTCTCCTAGTGTTAGAAGACCATTAACAATTTGTGGAAGTGAAGAACAATTAACTCTAATTTTCAATTTTAATTACCCTTATTGTTTGTTTCCACATAATTAACATCCAATATATCTCACTCATGTACTCTTATATCCACACACTTCTTGCATTACTAAACCTTAATTATCTTATGAGATGACAAAAGTTGAGAACAAATATTTTCTTTGGCACAATTATGCGTAATTGAAATCCTCAATTATCATGACTAACTTCACATCACCTTAAAAGTTGTAATCACACAAGTTTGCCTTTTTTTTTTTTTTTTTTTTTTTATAAATGTAAATTCATTTTTTTTCCAATCATTTTTTATACACGTTTAAATCCATTGTATAATTTGCAGCTATATATTTTCTAGGATAAAACATTGAATGAATTTATGAAACAAATCATAAATTAGTAAAGAAACTAGATTTTACAAGCACTTACAAGGAAAATTAGTGTAGTATAATCATCAAATTTTCTCCCTCTGTTTGTCATTATCCATGTAGTATGAACATGAGCTTGATTTCCATAACGGCACCGTGCTCCCAATTTTTTTTCAAGGAGAGCATGTATGGTTATAATGTTGCATGTTGAAAATAGACCCACTTTAAATATTTACTAACTTATAATAGTATTTGTAAATGCTAAAATAATGCAATTAAATCAAATTGTTAAAGAAAAACACAAATTAATTAAATTTAGTCAAAAAAAAAGAGCAAAATGTTTAATGAAAAGTAGAATTGTGTGGTTATCATATTTTTTTTTGGGAAAGTGAAGTTAATTAAGATTATTTAAAGTTTTAATTTAATTAAATTGCATCAATAAAGTTTAATTTAGACGACACGATTGAAAATTTCTATAGTTCATGGAGCAAATGAATATATATAAAAGTACATGAGCGGTAGGTGAATGATTAAAAAGAAATTTACAGCATAAGTTGATCTATTGCATTAATATCTAGCTGGGGGGAAAAAGGCCATTTTATTTTTATTTGTTCCTTCAATGTGTATGAGCAATAGAATTAAAAATAATATCTCAAGCCTAAGACTCTTTTTAAGTGATAATCGTCAGAAAGAATGAAGTAGACAAAGAGGTGCATCCTCTAATTAATTAAAGATAAGTTTATTGCATTTAATTTATTAATTAATTAATGAAGAAGCCTAGCTAGCTAGGTAGCTAGTGCCTATGGCATGCCATTCTCAAAGGAATTGGAGGGTCCGAATAAGCACCATTCACAATCTGATCAAAGATCCATTTATTTGCAGCCTGAGTGTAATGCACACCGTCCCAGTTAATCAAAATTGATGGATCCTTGCATGATTTCCCCACCATTATTTCTTTCCCTTTCACCTTTATTTTGCTCCCACAACCAAGATGCAAATTGTAGTTGTACTTTCCTCCATGCCCACAACAAGCTTGTAAAGGGTGCACAAAACCTACATTTAATTAATTAATTTTCATCAAAAACTAAAAATAAAATTAACTAATTCACTATATATATATATATATTATTCGGATGAATTAATTAAGAAATGTACGTACCATGTTTTGTGGCATGACTGATGAGATCATACTTCACGGCATAGACGTCAACATAAGTTAATGCAGCAGATGGCAAATCCTTCCTAAGCTGAATCACAGTTTCCTTAAGCCTAAAGTTGAAATATTGATCCATTTCATTAAAAGGGGACGCACATCCAATCTCATCGACTTCTCCAGCCGCGATTAGTGGTCGGTCCATCACATAAGGCAAACAACCTACTGGCCCTGTATTGTGTATCCAAAATGACCTACCCCCATTATCATACACATACTACATTTATATATATATATATATAACACAAAAATTAATGTTAGTTTTTTCTTACTTAATTAAATACTGTATATATAAATTAACATTATTCTAATTTACATCTCATTTACCTTAACAATGGTTTTGAATTGATTTAGTATGTCCGGAATCGAAGCTCTAACTTGATCACTAGTCATGTTGAGGAAATAGCCTGCTGTTAAATCATTTTGGCCTATATCAAATGTGTACAAAGCACGCGAAAAATCCTTGGCTTTTGGCAATAATCCCTTAAAAACTCCCCCTGAAGATGATTGAACAGAACAAGTCCTTCGTTTTATTGATTTGAGAATTAAGCATTTCAATTAATAATTACATGACTGAATTATATTTGTGAATGAAAGTGTTACCCTTTTTACGGATAATTTGAGATCTACGTTGAAAATCGTTGAATTGGTAATATTGTACGTTCAAGGAAATAGGACTGAAACCACTCTGATGCAGAGTTGTGTTTTGAGGCCTAATCGTTGATCCTGCAGTGGCAAAATTGGCTCCATTTGTGAAGTTTGTACCTAGTGCATCAAGGTATGCACTCAGGTACGGAAGTCCCAAGCTCTTAGCTGCAAGTTTCAAACTCAATTCAATCATGGTAGGACCTAAGAGGGGTATTATATTATATTATATTATATTATATTATATGTGTTAATATGGACTAATACAATTCTAATACTGGGTTAAATAATTTAAATCCTTACGATCCGGTATTGAGACTAGATTATAATCCACCCATGCATGGGTGGATTAGTTAATCCCGATGAATACGAATTCGGTGAAATGTTACTTATAACCTCAAATTTGCATATTAACTATTTTAACATATCATAAATTCTTATTAAATCTCTAGAAATTGAGACAAGTTCTACATAAATAAATCACAAACTAAAATCTTCATCAATTTAAAATTAACATGGAGGCATTCAAACTAAAATATTGAATAAATCTTGATCAGCTCATACTCTAATGCAAATGACTTCGATGAATTGATATATCTTAACTAACATAATATGTTCAATTAAGCAGTGAAAATATATTAATATATTGCTAAACTCATAACTCCACCAAACATATTGCGATTGATTGTTTAATTTAATGTAATATGCATCAATCAAATCTACCAAACGTATTTTTAATATGACCTTCAATTCGACTCCGATCTAATCCACCTTAGTCACATACATCCTACCAAACGACCCCATATATAATTGATATTAATATGGGTGTTCATTCATATCTCATGTTTATTTGATTTATTATACATATATAGCATTTGTAACAAACTTCATGAAATCTATGAAAAGTTTATGCTTTGTTTTCCAGGATCATCGTAAGGCAAAACAAACACGCATTGCTTTTTAAAAAGAAAAACATATTTCTGAAAGAAACTTATCATTGTGCTATTTCCAAACCTTAAAATTAAATACTCTATTGATTTGACATCTAACAACTCAATATAAAAATCTCATTAATTAAAAACATACACCAAATACATTATATATTTTAGACAGTATTGTGAAAATTGTCTCATCTCTGAAAACACTAGCGGAAAAGCAAACCAAATTCCATTTTTTCAAAGAATGAGAGAAATTAAGGGAATAAATACGCGGCTGAAGCAAAAGAATTAAGTAGTTGATATTCATACTACGTACCAATGTAATCAATGACTAGAAGGCCATCACAATACCGGCCAGCTGGGGCGTGGAAGTAAGAGTCTCCGTTGGGCGGAGGGGCTTGTCCGAACGCAGCCGAAAGGCCACCCGTGTCCGAGTTGGAGTCCCCAAAGTTGAATATGGCCGGGAACTTGCACTCTTTAGTAGCATATGCTGGTAAGCTACTCAATGAAAGTATTAATAAAACTATAGTGAATATTGAATTTGTGAAGCAATGAATTAGTTCCATGAGCTGAGTAGAATTGAGATGAATCTAAGGGATTGATTGAATATTAATTAATTATAGTATATATATATATATTTTTAATGGAACGATCGATGCAACATACTAAAAGACGGATTTATGTTATAGTGGTACAATCAATATTCACGTGTTAGCTTCTGTCATGGTCCAGTTTTCCTTACCACAGTACGTTATATGATTAATGGTAGCCATTCTTTTTAATAAAATGACAGATTTATTTATTTTTTTATTTTTATTTTTTTGTGTGTGTGTAAACTTTTGTTGAAGGACTATAACATAAACTTTTTTTTCTCAAAATAAAAAAAAATATACATATATATATATATATATATATACACACAATAGATATTTGATATTGGATTTGGTATTATATTTTTTCAGATAAAACCTTGCACGTCTATTCTATTTTACAATAGATGAGTTTATCTCCTTTAATTTTAATACAGGATTTTCTTGCGATTTACAGTAGTATTATTTATTAGTTCTAAATTTAGGAAAAGACAATTGAAGAAACAAGTGATTGCCTTTCGGCTATTAATAGCAATTGAAGTTAGCTTTTTCAGTTGTTCCGGGTGGGTTCACAATTCATAGAAGATAGTAATTTTGTAACTGATTAAAGTATGGGTTGTTTTTGGAGTGTTGTTGCATGCTTTTGTAGAACCTTTGTTAGTATTTTGCTAATTTTGAGGATTCCACAGATAATAAGCCAAATCATCATGATTGAATTCAACAATGAAAAAAAAAAAAAAAATCATTATGATTGATGAACCATATCCCGTGAGATTTAATTTGCCATGGAATAAAGTGTTTCTGCCAAAATGAATAAATCCAAGGCATGTTGATAGCAATCACCTTCTATAAAATCGGAAAAGACAACAGGCTATTATATTATAGAATCGATTTGGCTCAATTTATTTTATTTTTATTTCATTCAATATTTTTGTTTGCAGAATATTGATATGGTATGTAATATATTACATATTAAATTAATACTGAGTTTTTGTAATCAAAGATTTGGATTATTCTACTTATGTTGGGATTCATGAGAAAAAAATGGACAATAGATTTAAAATTCATTGATAATACCCTATGAATATATAATGCGTACCCTATTTGTTTTGCAACATTAATGTTGAGTGACAAAAATTTGGGATAAATTTTTAGAAAGTTTTTTATAGCGAGAGAAATTTTAAGAGATTCAACTTATAATTATATAATGCATACCCTATTTAATTTGTTTTGCATTTGCTAGGGCAAACAATATATACTTGCATAATAATAGGCCAAGAGTTGAATGACTTCATTCTAGTTAATTGCATGCGCCTAAACACATTTCTCTTGAATCTTAATTTAATTAGGACGCAATTCCAATATTTTACCTACTAAAGTACTAATATTTTGTTTGACCCCTAGCATTGCTCTGGAGTGTAATTAAGGATAATTGAACGATATTTTTTTTTGGGAAATTTACCTAGACACCCCCTAGGTTTAGGCCTAATTACAAGAAATTACCCTCATGTTTGAAATATTACAAAAACACCCCCTTGACTTAACGGCCGTTAGTCAACGCTAACGGAAATTGTGAAATGTCTTAAATGCCCTTAATTGTTTTTAATATTTACAAAAAAAAAAAAAAAAAAAAAAAACTCCATGGCCACTTTCTCTCTCCCCGCCTATTTTCAATACCACTCACAAAAATGGTGATTTCTCCCTTGTTTGTGGACGGATTTTAGTAATTCTTGTTGTGTTAGACTCGCCTCTTCATCGCGCATCTTCCTACTGGAGCAATTTTCGGGATTATGGACTGGTTTTTGCGATTGTGAGTGATTTCTTTTCGTCCCCAAATTCTAGGGTTCATCCCGATTCGCGGATTTGAGCCTCTAATTCTGGAAAATTGCTTCGTGTTTCACTTCTATATGTTTATTTCGTCACTTTCCTTGGATTAATTGCCCGATTGAAGGTGGGATTGAAGATTTGAATCGAATTGGGCATTTAGGGTTTATGCGCCCACTTTGATCTCTGAATTGGGGGTGTTATCGAACTGATTTCTACTGAATTTTTTAGGGCTTTTCTTCATGATAGTGTTAATTTCAGTTTCTCCAAGTCAATTTTGGGTTTGGTGAACTCGGGCCGCGAAGAACAATTTCGGGCCGTGAAGAACAAGTTCGGGCCGAATGTTTTTTGCTCCTGCTGTTTTCTGCTGTTTTTTTATTGTTATTTGCTTGTTTTGGGTTTTATTTTTGTTATTTGGTGCTTTTGTTGGTGTTTTTTCGATTATTTAGTGATTTTTTCATCATTTACTGGCCAGGTATTTATGTATTTTGATCTAATGCAAAGTGGAACATTTTATTGAAAAATAGTTGAGTGTTTTTTCCATCATTTACTGGCTTGGTGGATTGGTATTTATGTATTTATTGGGTGTTTTAATATTGAAATGGAAATACATTACACATACAACAGTAATTTCCAGCCTACAACAATTAAATTTCAAATATTACAAATACACCCCCTGTAACATAACATATATTACAAATACACACCGAGGGCAAGATTGGAAAAACATTAAAAAAAAATGATGACGTCATCCTCCGCCGTCAAAATTTAACGCCGTAAGGGGTGTTCTTGTAATACTGTTTTGCCAGAGGGGTGTCTAGGTAATTTTTCAAACAACGGGGTAAGTTCCTGTAATTAGGCCTAAACCCAGGGGGTGTCTAGGTAAATTTCCCTTTTTTTTTTAACTAAGATGCAGAATTTCAATAAAAAAAAAAACACTAAATCTTTGTCTAATTGAAACTGAAAAAATAAATTCAATTTTTGTGATGTACCAAAGAACATAAAGCTAAGCACCATTTGCCTAATGTTTTTCTTTTTCCTCTTATTTATTTTCTTGTTTTGCTCATGTCCTGTGGTGCGTTTGGATCAGATCCCAAATCTTGAATTATTATTATACTTCTGCAATTTTCGGAGCAATATGATTTGTCGCTACACAAAAGAAAATAATGATCAATAACTCAAATTAATATTGGAGATGATAAAATATTAAATATTTATTTTTTATGACAGACTAAGGTTTTAGATGTAAATGACATTCAATATGCAAATTATGTCATGGGATCATACATATTTTGTCATATATATCATTACATCAATAAATTTATTTGATCACTAACACAATAAATATGACATGGCTTGTATTTAAATTGTGTCTCTCATAGCTAAAAGGTTGTGACTAGATTAAAAATAGATTCGCTAAAATAAAATAAATTATAACTCAAAATTTAGATAATAAGCTAAAGTACTAAAATTCAACCTAAGTTTTACAAACTCGTTAATTAAACCCAAAACGTTCTCAAAAAAAAAAACCCAAAACAAAAAATACGAACCCAAAATCCATTGGTTAGTTAAACCCAACCCACAATATTTAATTACCCCCACCAAATCCTAATCATTCCAACCTCCATATTTATCTCCAATTCTCCACGACAACCTTTTTGTTATTCTATTTACCTTCTCCATTTTCCCTATTTTTATTTTGGTTTGATAATTTTCAAAATGTGTGAACTGCCTTTAATTCCAAAAGAGGGGCATGTTTGTTTGGCATCTCCAAAAAATAATTTTATTTGAAATAGGCGAAATAAACATCATTTTTATTTTTTAAATAAATTATGTATCTCTTAATTTTCTCAAACTACTCTCCTTAAAGTCAAATAAATAACAATTCTTTTTATCTCTAAAAATACTTACACAAACTTTACTTTGATTTGACATAAAATAATTTATATCTTACACAATTTTTCTCACATAACAAATATGATTTGACCTAAAGTCTTGTACATTTCACACCTACAACTGAAAATCTTCCAAAAAAACTATACTCATCTTATTTCTCAAACCACTCTCCAGAAATATACACAAATAACATTACACAAATCGAGATTATTTCACAAACCACTCTCTCAAATGCAAATCAAGCAGACCCTTAAGATTGCTAGAATATGTCTCGAGTTTGAGATTCAGTTAGAATGCTCTTTTATAATTTTCGTATATCAAATATACAATCAGGATATCAAACCGTAGAAATTGCTCTAATAAAATGAAATTTTGTTAGTGTGTTCATGCATACTACATATGTACAATAACTTATTTTTAAAGCCAATGTGTGACAGAAAATCAATTTTGAATATCATGAATTCTAATATTATATATTAAATGAAGGAAAAAATAAATTACTTGTACATGAAGGTATTTTGTCCAGCGAATAAATTCTTCTTGCACTCTGCACAAAAATCAAGATCAAGATAACTACTCCTCTGATCATCTTTCTCCATTAATCCAACATTAACATTAACCGTAGACGAATTAAACCCATAAACCACTCTCGACCTGTGTTCATTCGATTCTTGTTTTGCCATTATTTTAAGTGACAACATATTAGCGGCCTTTTTATTTACCAAGCTTTAATTATTAAATATCTAAATGTTTCTTAAAACAGAGGTTTCTTTCACTTTTCATTTGGTGTTGATATAACCTGACCAATCGGTCAATACATGTACATATTTGACCAAATACTACTGTTTCTTCCCAATTTCGGATGATTTTATTAAGGTTTTTTTATTGGTTAATATTTTGTCTACAATTCAATTCTGGAAAAAAAAATTAATTTAATTTAATTTAATGCTATACACGTTACAAATTTATTAAGGAGAATCTAAACCATGCATATATGTATATATTATTTGGTTAAAATTTATTCACATATATATGTTGGCTAACAAAGATGAGGAAATCTGATATATATAGCATATAATCTTCACATGTAAATGATAGGAAAGGGGAATCGATTAAGTGTTGCTTTTACAAATATATGTGTAAAGTGGCAATTTAATCATGAATAAATTATTGGACCCACATTTTTGGGCCAACCCAAATTGAACTAGTGATATAGACATTTAATTTTTCTGAATCTTGGATAATTATGCAAATCGAAGTAAAGCGCCCTAGCTAATTAGAGAATAAAAATCATTCAAAAAATAGAATTTAGTCAAAACCGTAGGATTGTGGTCAACTGGTATAGATATAAAAATATAGTACGAGTATGAGTATACGATCGAAAAATATATATATTATTTGCTTAAAGAATTATTTATTCACACTTGTTACTTAACAAATTAAGATATGGAAATTTGAAACGGGTGACTTGGAATCTATATATAACTCAAGAACTTAATAATTAATGCCATAAAGAATGAGAAAGATGTTATGCAGAAAATTAAGGGGAAAATTGCTTTTTTTATACCATAGGATAGACTGACTTGCACTTTTGGTACCATTGGATATGAAAATGCAAATTTGGTACCATAGGATATGTTTTCATTGCAATTTTGGTACCAAACCCAATTTTTCTAAAAAGTTAATGGCAATTTACCCCCTAATAAATGCATAATGTTCAATTTAACCCCTCGTGGTTTAAAAAAGAGCATTTTACCCCTTGAAATTTTGTAAAAATTTCACATCGCCTCCATGATATTTTTATCGGCGGCACTTAATCCACTTTTATTATGATAATGTGATTTTTTACCCGTTGTGTTATGATAAATGTGGCAATTTATCCCCCTATGTTAAATAAAATAGTTTGCATGCATACTCTCAATTTTGGCAAGTGAGTTACAATCTCCGGCTTAAGGGGGTAAATTGCTTCATTAAAATTTTATAGGGGGTAAATTGATTTTTTTCAAATTATAGAGGGATAATTTGAACATTATGCATTTCATAGGGGGTAAATTGCCATTAAATTTGTAGAAAATTTTGGTTTGGTACCAAAATTGCAATGAAAACATATCCTATGGTACCAAATTTGCATTTTCGTATCCAATGGTACCAAAAGTGCAAGTCAGCCTATCCTATGTAGGGCTGAAAATCAAACCAAGCTACTCGATATTCGACTCGAGCTCGTTCGATAAAAGCTCGTTTGAGCTCGGTTCGTCACACTAATCAAACAAGCTTGAACATCTTTTTTCGTTCGATAACTTTTGAAGCTCGGCTCGAGCTCGACTCGATAAGCTAAAAATTAAAAAAATACATGTAAAATATCAAGCTACTCGATACTCGGCTCGAGCTCGTTCGATAAAAGCTCGTTTGAGCTCGGCTCGATTGAAAATCAAACCAAGCTCAAACAGAAAATTTCAAGCTCGATAAAAATCAAACCAAGCTTGAACAGTGTGTCGTTCGGTACTACTCGACTCGATTACAGCCCTAATCCTATGGTACCAAAAAAGCAATTTTCCCGAAAATTAAGTCATCAACAGTTGGAGGATAGATGTGTCTTAATTGCTTAAAGACAAATTATCTATGGCATTTGACCTTTGACGAGCCTGTTCATCAATGGCTACATATAAATTGTTATGTATTATATGAATTAATGCATAATAAGAAAATTCAACCAATTACATTAAACTCCATAGACATCTTATATTATATACACAACACAAGCTATTTTTTTTCTCGAGCTCTGAATCCGTACACTTGAAAATTTCAAAATAACTTGGTTGAGCTTGCAAATTCATTAATCATTGAATAGTTTTCTTTAGTTCAAATCCAAGCATTCTTGACAACTTAAGTTTATATCAATATGCTTATTTTTAAATATGGCTACAATATATAGAACATGGTTAAGTAGTTAGTATTCGGTAAGATAAAAGAAAGGATAACATTTATTGAATTCAAATACTTTTAACTTTTTTTCTTTTTGGTAGATAGATTGAATATGAAAGTATAATATTTCTGCTCACACTACTATCTTAAGTAGGGTTATGCAAATGGTAGAATCGAACCGCATCAAATTTCGTTATACCGGCTGGTTCGGTAATTTGAAATCTCATATCTTATGCCAAACAAAAAAAATCGGTTTGGTTCAGTAAATTAATGTTATTGTCTAACGCATCTTAACTAATACATGACGCATTAATGTTATTATAATATGATGTATGTAAATAGGGGCAGACGTAGCAAAAATATATAGTTGTCCACAAAGATATCTAAGACATTCTTTTTGTATATATATGGTTATAGATTACGAAGTAAAACGTTCTAGACAAGTCTATATGAAAAGCCTCTAGAGCATCACTTTTAGCCACTAGATCAAATTGATTTTCACCGTCTGTTTAAAAATGTGGTTATATAAATAGGGCAAGACCTCATTATAAAATTTTCATTCTTACATCTTATTTTACCAAAACAAAAAAATTCATTAAATAGAAAAAAACTGGGATACATTTACATTAACAAAAAAAAAATGAGGCCCCTCTATAGTCGGGGCCCTAGACGAGAGTCTAAATTGCCTACCCTATAGAGTCGGCCCTGTCCATCGTGAGTGATACGACCATTTTTGCCCATTCATCCGGAGGAAAACTTGCATGGCATGACCTGGTCCTAGATGTACGTGCGAGTATGCCGCAGGAATTGACTGCAAGATAATGTAGAAATTATTATTATATAAATTAATAATTAAATAAACTAAAGAAAGAAATGTTTTAGAAAATTCGTAATTACAAGCGAAGAGTGTCCAACGCCTATAGCGCTGGGTGGAATTGTTTTTAGAAAAAGTTGTTAGCCGCCATTGATTGATGAGTTATTTAATCTTTTTGGTTTAATTTGAATTTATGATGAGATTTCAACTGAAAGATTCTACCGTATATATAAGCCCCGCCCAATAGTTTAGGCTGTGTTCGGCCTATGAGAAAAATGGCAAAATTGCCAAGATGTACTACGAAAAAGCAATTTACTCTTCCTCTTATTTATTTTCTTGTGGGGTCATACAGTTATCGGAGCAGAATGTCACTGCACATGAGAAAAAAATAAATAAAATGTTAAACAAGGAGATGTTTGATCATAAAATACTAAAGGTTTTTTTTTTTAAAAAAAAAGGGAAAGAAATTAGCATATATTCATTATGCTAGTACGTATTAAATGAGGAGATTAAGAAGATGTCATGGGTTCAAATGCCTCAACTTATCATCATAAATATAAAATTAAAAAAATGTAAAGTCCAAGTATGAACGTGGAAACATATCCGGCTTGTTTGTTTGGTGTTTGGGAAAGTAGTTTGGGAAAGTAGTTTGGGAGAGTAGTGGAGATTTGTTAAATAATATCGATTTGCGTAATGTTGTTTGTTTGGGTTTTGAGAGAGTTGTTTGAGAAATAAAGTAGGTGTAATTATTTTTTGAAAGAGTTGAGTTATAGGTGTAAGATGTGTAAGACTTTATGTCAAATAATGTTTGTTGTGAGATAAATTGTGTAGTAGATAGGTTACTTTATGTCAAATCATAGTAGAGTTTGTATAGATTTTGTTTGGAGATAATAAATTTGTTGTTTGTTTGGGTTTTAAGAGAGTAGTTTGAGAAAATTAATAGATGAAAAATTTATTTCAAAAAGTAGAAAACATGTTTGTTTGGCATTTCCCAAACACGAAATTTTTTTGGGAAACGCCAAACAAACAGGATAATAATAATAATAATAATAATAATAATAATAATAATGTATTAAATCTGAAAGAAAATATGTAGTATAATGCAGTTATAATAATTAACTAAAACTCCCTTTTAATGCCAAACATAGATAGGAATATAGGATTACGACTACAGTATTTAATTTAATTATGCCTCTCGTGTATAGTCTCATATATTTTAAAGGCCGTGACTAGTTTAGCACAATTTAAAATTTTAACTCTACCATGCATATAATTAGTTACGAAAAAATTGCGTTTTCAGTCCTCATATGATCATTGGACATTCAACATTTTAGGTTTATTTTATCAAATTTACTTTGATCCCAAATTTTTTAAAATACTTCTTCATGATCCATCTCCTTACTCAAATTAATTGAATAAAAATACTGAACATGCGAAATGTTTTAACAAAATAAGATTAAAAATATAAATTTAAGAATTACAGGATGAAAAGCACATTAAGATATTTAAATATATTAGACCAAAGAGGTGCAAATTAATTTTCTTAATTTTCTCCGAAGGTGCAAGTTTATAATATAAGACTAAAATTGCTAATGACATGATACTGAAATAACATCAAGTAATTACCATGAAAACCAATAAAGAAATAACTATAGAACAAGTTACGTTGACAAGTCATTTTTTTACTAACAAATTACAATAGCAAAAAGGCGAGTTACATATAATCTATTTGAAAATTAAGAGTCTATTGTCTTATTAGATTTAAATAGGTAACTAATTCTTGTGGTATAAGATATTCAGATATTAAATTTTTTTGTATTAGTAGGATATCATTTTGCTTGTTGAGCTAAAAAAAACTAGAGAAAACGAAGAAAAACAGACAAATTTGTAATGGTAGAGAGCAAATTTTTTTTTATTAATGTCAATAAACAACTACATTAAATAAACTCTACGTCTAACATTCTAGTGTTTCATTTATGTGACTTTCATGTTTGAATTCACGCATTTATTATGCCAATGGGAATTTAAAAATAGGAGTATTTAAATTCGATAAATTATTAGGATCCAACATACTATATGTAAATTGGACAAAAGGAGTGAACCTTCATAGAAATGCTCACAAAATGGAATCCCAACTCCAACAAACCAATTTCCACTGCTTTTTCATTGATTCTTGCGACTACAATGAATAAACTAGTAGTATAACACTAAAGCAGTCTGCTTCATTTTTGCCAAAAAAAAAAAAGCTCAATTAGACATGCATTTCAATACACTGTAGCGAGGATTTACATGGCAATTAAATAACAATAAAAATGAATCAACATTTCAGTACAAATAGATGTATAATGTCTCATTGCATCCCTCCTTCCCCCTCAACAAAAGATCGATTCGGGATCCAAACAGGGCAATTCTAACATCCCAGTAAACTATATATGCATATCTCCGAACATTTCATCCTTATCATCTCAGGCTCCGATGTTCTAAAACTGCATCACCTGCACAGTATAACTTTTGCAGTAAAACTAACTTCAAAATTTCTCGATTCACTCTGTGCTACACTATCGGAACTATCACACTCAAGTTTTACACATGCAAGGAGTCAAAGGGTTCTCCCAGATGTCATAGTTAGGGAAAGTTTCTTCAGGTAATCCAGTTCGTGTCTGGTGGGTTACAATCACGTCTTCCACAAACGTGGCCCAGCCCATATAAGGGTCACCTAAAGATTTGGACATCAGACCCTTATCTGGTTTAATGGACTTTTTATGGTGGCCCATGTACCGACGATGTCCAATTATTAGCTTAGCAAAGTTTCCTCCGTGGGTCATTACAAAGACATCGGATTTCAAGCAAACCAAAAAGTCTAGAGCCGCCAAGCTTGTTACATGCTTCCTAAATCCATCCAACTCCAACTTGGTAGCTAATTCTTCTTTTGTGACCTATAAGACATTTTTTCCAGAATTCATAATATATGTTATATATTTTGGCGGCAAATTCAACTCTTAAATGTTTGGTAAGATGAATGAGGACTAGGGAAATGGTGTTTTTTTTTATATAAATAAGAAATATGGCCTTACAAGATTTGGGAACATGTTCCTTAGCGGCGCCATGCGATTTTGTCCACCGTAAACCTGCCCAGAAGCTACGTATATTTGAGTTTCTTTGGGATATCCCATTGCGCGAAGCATCACTGCTACCTCACCAGGCTCAAGAGGGCATCGACCTTCCTTCCGTTTCTGAAGAGCCAGGGGCCAAAGATGAGAACCATCCTGCAGAATGGAGCCCAATCATAATTTTAGTTTGGTTTTATATAATTCAATCTGGCACAAGAATTCGAACTATAATATGTGATGATACCTTGAAACGCCGTGGCCATTCTTTTAATCTGTACAAAGCCATTAGAGCTTTCTCCATCCTAGTTCCCACAAAATCACAGAAAGAAAGACCGACCATACCTTTTTCAAACCTTAGATGAAGAGCCCTGATATAAAGGAAAAGAATAAACAAGAAAGACCGTGAAGGCCAGTAAATGAAAGTTTCTCAATAGTTGTATTTTAAAAATGATTTGGTCGGGAGAATGCTATCAAGATAATCCATGTAATTTACATGAAAGGATTTGAACTGCCAGTTCGGTTTCTCATCCTTGATACAAGTAAGTCTGCCATCTCCTCAATCTCAGGAAGAAACTTCAAAGCATGATAGTTCACTCTACACCTTAGCCTGTTGATTTCTTGAGGAACATTGTCATACCTGATGAACAAGAAAGATCAAAAGATAAAATCACTCAGGGTGTAACGGTACAGGTAGATGCATGAAAGGGATCACATTGGCTAAGATTGACAACTTACCCCAGTCGATCAACAAAAGGTTTCAAGGCCATTATCTTCTTTTCTTTTATACGAGGTAAAACATTATCGATGTAGAATTGAGCAGGAGCATACTTTGGTATATTTTTCACCGTCCGTCTGTCATGGTTCATATGAGATTACAATGAGATCCACAGCAACAAAACTCTGATTCTGTGAATAACTTGTAAAGAAAAATTCCAAATATCATAAAATGTAAATATAATTCTCTTGTTGCTTTTTTGTTCACTATGAATTTTCCGGATGAACTATAAACAAGAACCAAATATAATCCAAAAAACCTGGATGAAAGTTCAAAATTATCAAAACTGTTTTTCAAAATTTAAAACAAGTATCTTAGCTCAAAAAAAAAAAAAAACAAGTATCTTAGCCAACATACTTTGAGTTCACAGAGACGTTTAATGAATTTGAAACAGCATTATTTACCATAACGTAAATAAGTCCAAAACTAAACTTTAGCACTGCCTCTAAAATATTTGAATGGACCAAAAAAAGGGATGGTTTGTATAGCATATATGGGCAACATATTTTAGAGGAGGAAGTAACAACATCTCAAACCTTATACTACTGAACAACTCTGCTTTGTCGGTAAACCAATCTGGAATATCTCTCACAATTCGGACATCATATTTTAAGTAGTCAATAAAATGATCTACATCAAATATGTCTTCGAATTTCCTGCAAAGAACTTGGAATTACTAACATGAAGCGAGAAAACTAGAGATTGGGTTTTAAAATAGTCTGTATCTGAAATTGCTCAATATAGATGGTGCGCAATATAACAAGAAGGTAAATATATCCCAAGCTTAAAGAGTTCAGACTTCAGAAACAAAGGCAACCATGATGGGTCAAACCACATAATGAGGAGTTAGGGCAGGATGCAGCAATTTTGACTAACTTGCAGACTTGCGTAGATAAAAAAAATTACAAACATTTGATTGTGCATAGTACATGAAAGCAGACAAGAAATCCAAGGCCACAGCTTTGGCATTTGAACTAAGTGTTAATTTGGTGGCCGCAAGTGATAATTGCTAAAACAAAGATGGGGACATTATAAACAAAGATGTTGAAATCAAGACAAAATGAAAACCATCACTGTGGCGGTAGATTGTAGAAACAAATTATAACTAAAATCAGTAGTTTCGGCCAAGTTCACCCACGTTTGGTCTTTCCATATCTGATCTTGCTTCAACACAGGTAAAATAAGAGTAGCATTCATTATCTTGGCCACAGCTACGGCATTGCATATCTGCACATATGTTGCACAACCACTTAAAATCTTGAAAATAAAAAAGAGCTTCATTTTTATATATCTAAGATTTCAAAATACAAAAGAAATTCATGGGAACATTCTACGCAATTCACAATAATGTGACTGTTACAAAAATGCAAGTAAACAATCAAATGTCCGAAGATATTGCTTTCTGTTGGAAGCATATAAATTAAATATGGCAGCAGAAAATATTCACATCCGGATATTTTGTCCATCAATGCATGAAACTGACTAAAATGAAACATGAAATGGAATGGAGAAGTTCCAAAAGGATCACATACAGCGATTCTTTGCTGGTTAAGACCACCCTCAGCATGTATAAATATATAGCCATTTGTTTCATTCTCAGCTGAAAGATCTGAAATGTGACAAAAACAGAGTCTTATATTATTAATATTTACTTGACACACTGAAAAAAATTAATTTTTTTACAGGTTTGCTTACAAGATTCCATCAAAAAGATACATCATTAATATTTTTCCGGTGAAATTCCATTTAATCTGCCGATAGAGTTGACTTACATTATCTTATACAACAGCAACTCTTACTTACACATCAATTCGTATCGAACATGGGGCTATAACTCAATCACCCCACCCCCTCTTCAAGAATAATGTGAAAAAACAAGACCAAAATGTGAACTTCATTATGAAAGTTAAAAATAGAGCAAAAAAGAGGCAAAAGAAGATACCCCAAACTTCATATATGGTTGTATTCTCTAGATCATACTTTTTAAAAAATTGAGTACATGGAACATTTCTATTAAAAGCAATTATCTATGCATATCTTCACAAGTTTTCCTGATTGAAATACTTTTCCTTTGATGTGGCTGAACTGTTCCCCTTATGGCAATGACGCTAGGAAAAAGCATGACAGGTCATCCATATGATGGGAGTAAATAAGGCTTCTGAATATCCAGTTATACTAGTTTGGACTTTGGATCAATGGGGAGGAAAAGAAAAAAAGTTCTACTAATACATTTGATGAGTTGAACAGAGAGGAAGGAATGCACAGTAGATGTACTACATGGGAATATCATAAATATTCTCTTCCATTTCCTGCCACCTTTTTACTTCCTCTTCCCTCGGACTAAATAGAGATTCAAGTGAAAGAAACCAAAAAAAAAAGTGGAGAGAGATGACAACATGTCAGGATAGTAGATTTGGAAATAATTCCACTTCACTCCTGCTATCATGGACACACACCAACAATTTCATCCTAATTTTACAATTTATCATTCACGTGTCGCATGTCATTTATTTTGATACCTGAAATTATGCCCTCGCGCCTTTCAGCACAAGATTTCCATGAAGTAGTAGCCGAATAAGGATTTTCCCAAAGTGATGGAGGCTCCTTTACCTAATTACATCAAAGGAAATGCTTTAAAAAATAACACAAAACGAAAGAGATGATATCATGAGAGGAAGGTAGATTTGAGAACTTACATGAGGACAGTAAAGAGTTATTCCATCCTTTTTGCACAAATATGGGGCATTCTGTAACCAAAGCAGGGGAAGGGCCAAAGTTAGAATGATCAAAACTTGGAGGGAATAATATGACATCTGTGTGTATTATACTTTTCAAACCTAAGATATTTGCAACTCAAGTTACAACTCGGGATCCCAAGTGAGTCTTATCTTGAGGAAAACCACAATAATAAACTAGCTGAAAACAATCTAGGATATAACAAAGTACAGACAACCACTTAAAGTAATTATAGGGTACTTAAAAGCGAGAATCAGGCTTCATTTTCATATAAATAAACAGGACATGATAAAGTCAATTCATGCTGTGCAACTTCACTACAATCAGTTGGAAATATTCTACTGATTAACCTTTGTAACTTCACTACACTCCCTTGGAATCGTGATGCTAAACAAAATATAAGTAAGCTACCACTTAAATACTGGTTGCTACCGGAGAATTTATGCCTTAAATTATTTAAACTAGAAAAAACTTGCACTCACATTTTTACAAACTTTTCATAAATTCCAATTCCATCATTTCAATTATTTGTATCTAAAACTCTATTGATTGATATGAAACAAATGCGGAAAAAAAAACAATTAAAATTTATTTAGTAAGCCCTAACGCGTTAGAGATTGACTAGTTCAATGAACTTCATATCAAACAATGCACACATATGTACAACATTATAAATTAGTTACCAACAATCATATCATGCATATAATAGTATACAATAGCTAGGGCGTGGCTGTACCAATCGTTTGACGAGAGAAGAAACTGAAATCACGACCGCGAAAGCAACGGCGACGAGTATGAATATCGAGATCTTAGACCTATGTAGATCTTCGGTCGGGAAAAACGGTTGGAAGTAGGAACGGTACCAGCGATCGCGGGGGTAACGATCGCGGCCTTCGTCGTCATCGGCGGCAGCGGCGAAAGACAATGGGGAGGCAGCGGCAGTGGGGGATGGGGTGGCGCGGCTTCCGATGGAGCTCGAGTGGCGGAGCTCCGCCATTGCTCGCTTTGGACTGTACGCCAGCTTAGGATTTAGTGTGTGTGTGTGTGAGAGAGAGAGAGAAAGTGGAGTAAATTATCTAGAATTGCTGACAGTCCATGTGACTGACTTCAGATCGATTGAAAATGCTTTGGGTTTGGGGGAAGTAAAACATTGTATACCAAAGGTACCCAAAATCAAAATCGAACAATAGAATTTGATAATCTAACAGTATTTTAAAGTTTTTTCAGACGGTAATTTAATATTTAAAAGTTATAAGTAAAATAATAAGTTATTCGACCAAAAAATAATAAGTTATTTAATAACCTAGTTGGTTCCTTAGACAAAAGCTCAATGGAGTTTGATTTCTTTAATAATGAAATCAACGTTAAATTAAATTTTAAACTTGTTACAAAAACAAAACCGAGCTTAATACGATGGAGAAATCGTTTGTATACTAATCCAAAAAGCATATGATTATCACTAAAAAAAGAAAAAAAAGCATATGATTGCTCTTTTTCATTTTTAATAATTATTATGTACAATTGATTTTAAGGATGATTATATATACATTCTAAGGTTCGATAACATTATGAAAATATCACAATGTATGACCTTCAAATTATATAAAAGACAACGTAAAACTGCAACATTTACTTTTTAAATTAACAAAATCAAAAGAAACTTAAGTTGCTTATGGTTATAGTTCTATTTTTCATTATCATAAATTGTTAACATAATCGCACTTCCCCCTAAACTAGCAACAAAATTGCATTTTTTTTTCTGAATCAAATATTTTGAACTTTTAACCTACATTAATGTTGCACTTTTTAATGTAGAAGAGAGACTTATGAATGATAATCGAGCATATTCAGATTTTAGTGAAAATATAAATTATAGGGTGAATCTGTCGTGATCTGTATATTTTGTGAGTCTTTAATATATTGCCGGATTTGTTTTGATATCTCGTTTTTTTAATTGTTTTTTCTTTTAATTTTAATAGTTTAAATCGAAATTGGTTTTTAAAGTTAGTTAGTCATAGTAGGATTAGGATTATAAGTCTTAGCAAGATTAAGATTAGAAGATCGTTATAAATACGGGTTTTGTAACCCGTTTCACTTTCAAGTTCATTCATATTTTTTTCTAAACTTCTTTTCACTGATCTCCCTCTTTCTTTTTCGTTTTAATCTTCATCTGGTTATTTTCTGATTATTCTTGTGTCCTTTCTACAATAATCCCTAGTTAACTGGTCGGAACATAACAATAATATATATACTAGGATAGAAAAATAATTATTTTTAAATCTAAATCATCCATGGTGAAGGAAACGGAATACTACAGTTTGCTGGGTGTGAATTCCACAGCTACAGTGACCTTTGGAAGGGCAATGTGGTTGATATTGAAGACAACGTATCCTGTGTTTGCCAATGGTTTTTTTTTTTAAATTTGTGTTTCATCCCTGTTATTATGATATGATTTGTTAGTTGTGATGTATGGATTAATAAATACGAGTTCTAATTCTTAGGTTTTACAAGACAACAATGCCAAGAAAGAGGAGCTTCATTTGCGTGCAGAGGGCTTGAAAATCCTTGGCGAAATTTTCCAGGTTAAATGAATAAATGTCCATCTAGTTTCTTCACCCTTTTTTTTTTTCCTTTCTTCTTTCAAAATTGAATTGTTATCTTGTTCTTCTTATCAGTAATTAATTTTCTACAACTTCATTGCTGTTGCAGGAAATTTTTTTAGAGTGTGAATTGGAATGCTCTACAACTTCATTGGGCACAAAAAATTGAGGAAGTCATATTAGACCAATTTCAAAAAATCTTTTTCGATGGAGATACATCGATCATATATAGACTAGGTGGCACAGAAGAATGTCTCTTTATTGTTTCCACTTATAGTAAATATCATTAAAATATCAAATTTCTCAAAAAAATTATTTTTGCAAAGTAGTAATTATATCAGTACATGATGATAACGATGATAAGTAAGATCCACAAAGGAAATTATATCTGAAACTTGATTATAGGCGGTTTTTATTAACTAAGCTTGATCGGTCTCAATTTTTTTTTTTTTTGGGGTACAAAACGGAAAAACAAAAGCCAACAGAAAAGCTATCTAGCCCCTTCAAGCAAGTAGCATCAAAGACCGCGGAGGGTGGGGGGTGGAGAAGGGTCACAGTACTGCCCTTATCTCCCACAATCATGTCCCATCTTCGAAAGTACATCGATACAAGCATTTCAGCTTCTCAACATCTGTTTTGTAATGCATCCTCATGGCATATCAATTAGACTTCTACAATCTTCAACTATGAAACCAAGTGGGTGTGATTTTGTATCAGCTGATTTGATCAAGCTTATAACAATCTTCGAGTCTAACACCCTCAATTAAAACTATTGTATCTTGTCAAATATATTTATATTTTAAACCAAATTAAATTCCTTATTTAGAATTGTGTTTTAGTTATTTTATAAAAACATCAAATAAATAATTTAATATAGAGTGCACCATTCTGAAAATTCTCCTCCCCCACCGCCAATAAAATGCCTCTAGATTCGTTCTTGATCGGTATTTTGTTCGAATTCGATTATACAATTAGATAAATTTACAACTTTGCTTTTGATTTTGATAAAGAATAACAAAGAAATGATAATCTGCTCTTCTAATGTTAATAATAAAATATATGTGTAAACTTTTTGTTCATTAAAGACACGTATTGATGATATTCAAATAAATATATATTTTTGGCAACATAATATATATAGATAGAAAATTAAAAGTTTATTTTACATGAGAAGTGAACCATAAATCGTTTTTAATCACACGAACTTGACTTCTGAGTTCTGATTAATGTTGAAATGGGTCTTATTGCTATAATTTATGAATGATATAATTGCATTTTTGGTATTTATGTCAATATTTACTATTTGTACCAAATAATTGCAGGTTAATATATTTGGTACCATAATTTAACAAATTGGGTTGGCAAATTAAAATAACATTTCGATAGCATTTTCAGCTAGTATAAGCTATGAAACTAATTGTGCAATAATTGAAACTGACTTAACGACCATGTCACCAATTCGACGGTGATTTCATATTTAGTTAACGACGGTAACAAATTGTACCGTCGAATTCATATTTACTTAACGACGGTAACAATTGTGGTACGATTTATTTATTATGGTACCATTTGTGTTGACCTACAATTCTTTGATACCAAAAATAAAAAATTGGCATAAAGTTCGATATCAAAAATATAATTCTCTCTTTTATGAATAAATGAAGTATTTATTGATAAAAATAACACATAAATATATTATCCAATTAGAATGAATACGTGAGTATATTTTACCAATAACGCTGTTTATATCCATAACCTTTAAAAACAAGAGCAGATAACTAAGATTAGGACACAATGTATTCTTTAATTAGGAAAAAAAGTCAAGTCACTCAAATTTAGAAATAAATCCTTCAATATTTCTTGAAATCTGCCTGATGAGCTAAGGATCATGTTACATTAATTTAATTTATATTTCTTGAATTTAGTTGACCAAAAATGGCTATCGTGGAACCTTGCTTTGGATAGTTACGTGCAAGATGAACATTGCTTGTACATTAATACTTATGTGACTTGTCCTCACTTTATATATTATGTAAATTAAATATTTAGTCTCAATCCAACTTGATTTATTTTCCTGCTACTTATTTTCTGAGAAATTTCTACGGAAGAAAAATGAGCAATATATAGGCGTGCACAAAGTGTATAAATTTCAATTTTTTCCAAGAGGTTAGTTCTAATTTATATTTTATAGTATAAAATCTTAAATGTTACTCATTGACTAACATAGTCTTTGTTAATATTACTATTGTACTGTTCATTATGTATGTGTGTATGAAACAATTAGTCATTTATATATGGTGATTAAGTTGTATTCTTGAATTAATTGGAAGATCTTTTGAAGTATTAATGGGAAACAAAAGTTCATGTCCGAGAAGATTTGATGATCATGGCTACCCACAGCCACCATACATGAGTACTCCCCACCACCATGGCCAGTGTTGTACGCCGCAGCACCACCATGCTCCGGTGGCTTACGATTATGTGCCGCCAACCCCTCCGCCTCGTCGCCAGCAGCTGGATAGGAAGTTCTCAAGAATTGCTGATAATTACCAAACTTTGGATCAGGTTAGGCCATCGTGTCAAAATCTTCTTTGTATGTTAGTTTGAAGAAATTTTTATTTTAGCAATTAATTAAGATATTATTGTAGTTGTTAGGGTGTCCTAAATGTTGGTTGTCTACCAAGTCAAATCTCATATCTGTTATATTAATTGGTCCATTTTTATTCTGTGTGCAGGAGCCATGTTATTCTTATTCTTCTATGTGCCGTTATGAACCGACATTATATAGGTTATGTTTATGAATTCTAGTGTAGAAAAACCTTAAGAAATTTGGGCAGATTATGTTTGAGATTTGGTAGAGTAGTTTGAGAAAGTGATGAAGGTTTGTTAAATAATCTCAATTTATGTAATGTTGTTTGTTTGGATTTTGAAAGATTGGTATAAGAAATAAGATAGGTGTAGGTGTTTTTGGAAGAGTTTAGGTTGTATGTACATGTAAGATGTGCAAGACTTAATGTCAAAATCATGTTCGTTATATTTTTTCTTCTCAACTAGCAGTTGAATCATTTTGTCCCTTGACCTCGACTGAAATGCAAAAACATCATTTATAATTTGTCTAATTGATAATAAAAAGTAATAAATATAAAAATAAAATAAAAAACTGTTACTTATATTAGCAAAACTCCCATGTGTTTTTTATATGAGCAAAAATACCCTCCCAAGCCGGAGTACATATTTTGCAAGAAAAATGACAATTATACCCCCACTATAAATGCAAAAATACCCCTACTCATCTAAAAAATTTGACAATAATCATATTCTAACTTTAAAAATTGACAATAACTCTTGTATATTATCGATACGTGGAACTCTTTTCCTAATAAAATATATTCACTTCTACTGCAGGTTACAAATGCTCTTTCCAGGTCTGGTTTAGAGTCTTCCAATCTCATAGTTGGTATTGATTTCACAAAGAGCAATGAATGGACAGGTGCCAAGTCTTTTAATAGAAAAAGCTTACATCATATTGGAAGTAGCCAAAATCCATACGAGCAAGCTATATCCATCATAGGAAAAACGTTATCAGCATTTGACGAAGATAACTTGATCCCATGTTTTGGATTTGGAGATGGTATTTCTTCAAGAAAACTTTAATCAATAAATTAGAAAGGAAAAAATTAGTGCACTTTTCATTGATTTTATATTTTCTTTACTCTTATTTTTCAGCCTCTACACATGATCAAGATGTCTTTAGTTTTTATCAAAATGGAAGGTTTTGTGATGGATTTGAAGAAGTTTTATCAAGATACAGAGAATTAGTTCCTCAACTTCGACTTTCAGGTACTTACTGCATATGGATAATATAAACATGCTTCTTTTCATCAAAAGCACGGAAAAAGTTTCGAAACAAATACATAAAGCATTCTCTATCTCAATACTACTTTTCAGATGGCTTCTCGAAAAGTTTGTCTGATTCATACTTAACTAACTGAAACATTCCAAGGAAACAAAACATTAAAATACCTACCTAATTATGTTGATCATAGATTGAATTTATGAAGTTATTTATTATTAATTCCTGCAGGTCCAACATCATTTGCACCTGCTATTGAAATGGCTATGAACATTGTTGAAGAAAGTGCAGGGCAGTACCATGTTTTACTCATAATTGCTGATGGCCAGGTAATTATTTGATTACTTTCCTACAAAAATAAAGAAAAACATATGTATATTGAAAATGGCTGTTTGTTACTTGTTATTAGGTGACAAGAAGTGTAGAAACTCCAAATGACCAACTGAGCCTACAGGAGAAGAAAACAATTGAAGCTATTGTAAAAGCAAGGTAAAAAAAAAAGAGTATGTTGTGCTAAAAAAATAATTTGACCATTTTCTCATCTATGCATACTCTAACATCTAAAATCTATCACAGTGCCTACCCTTTGTCCATTATCCTTGTCGGAGTCGGAGATGGTCCTTGGGACATGATGAGAGAATTTGACGATAACATCCCTGCACGAGCATTCGACAATTTTCAGGTAACCTTCACAATAGAATTCCCAATTCTTTAAGGTTGCATTTGATTCTTGAAGGAATCTTAGCGAGTAAAATGAAAACAAACAAAAATGTTAACAGGTTTCTATATTTTTTTATAGTTTGTAAATTTCACGGAGATAATGTCAAAGAATGTGGATCGTTCAAGAAAAGAAGCGGAATTCGCTCTTTCAGCATTGATGGAAATCCCTTCCCAATATCAGGCTACATTAGAACTCAACATATTAGGGTAATCAATCTTTATTTATCTCATTTGATCATTGTATATAATTTTAGGCCTTAATGCAAATTTTATTGTATTTTTTGGAGCAGCCATCGAACAGACCATGCTCCGGGTCGGGCTGCACGTCCTCCACCCGTTTATGGAAGGGGAAATTCAAGCAGACCTTATAGTACTTCAACCAGTTTCAAAAGGAATGCTCCAGTTTATTCTCCGTATGAAACATCATTAGCACTTACATCCCCATCTTCGAGCTCTGTTTACGACAATAAGGTAAGAATCCTGCAAATATACATATTATAATTTCTAAAATTTTGATTTTGTAACCTCATTTTATTTTTATGAAACAGATTTGTCCCATATGTCTCAGTACTCCAAAAGACATGGCTTTTGGATGTGGGCATCAGGTAAAGAAATGCTATGGGATACTAATGTCTTTCAAATGAAATTACTTGATCAATTCTTGTTTGTTTGTGTTGTTTCTGGACAGACATGTTGCGATTGTGGAGTAGACCTCGAGTATTGCCCAATATGCCGGAGCGCGATTACAACTAGAATAAAGCTATATTGATAGGCAGTGAAGTCAAGCTGCTTTGTGGGCACATAATAAATAAACCTCCACCTCATCTGTTACAGCTTGCTCTGTTTTGTTCCTAGTAAAAAGATGATTTTGAGTTTTTTGAATGAAAAGATAGTTTTAGAAATTTCCTTTCGGGTGTGTCATGTTTTCCTTGTTGATTAATGGAAGTTTCAGCTTTGTTATCAATAAAAACAAAAAAAAAATTAGAATTCACAAAGCTGCAGGTTAAAAGGGCTTATTGAACTCCTCTATTCGAGCTTTGAGACTGTAATTGAAACTAATCTTTTAAAAAATAAAGCTCAAACAAATTTTTATATTGTATAGAGTTGTTGACATTTTGCATCTAGAAATACATTATTTTTGCACTTTTGAATCGTGTAATTGAAATTTTATCACATTGCACTTTAATATTGCATATTTTTTGACAAAGTACATCCTGAGGTGCAGTTTCTGCCAATTGCTTTTCCATATTTCATTTCTATAATGAAGAGTACAAAAATAATGTATTTATGTGCATAATATCAAATACTTTTATCTGGAGAAAAAAAATAAAGCTTAAAAAGCTTCATATTTTTCATTGTTAATAATAAAGTGCAGTCTGTAAAACGAACTTCAAAAACCATTAAACTTAACTTTGAACACTATCCAATCAATATTTAGTTAAACCTTCAACATAAACCAGTTCATCCAACGAGCAAGGGCAGAATCGGAAATTTTTCATGTAACAGAATATGCATTTCAAACCATAAATCTCATTCCTCCATCTCATCTCCAGCTTCAATCACATCCACCAACTCATTCAGTGGCGTGATTTTTGTGTGCAGAACCTCTGCCAGTCGCGAAAGAAGATGTAAGCAACAATAGAAACGAACCTAGACTAAAAAAGAACCAAGTAGGGATTGAAAATACTAACCAGTCTTCTTAGAGAAGGTGTAACCCTTCTCACTAACGTAAGTTCGTGGATTTGGAGTAAGATAATTTCTCAGATATTCCTTCTTGCCCTGTAGTAACAAAGCATGAATTGTATTTTCTTGAAAGAATTGTAAAATAATATCCATAAATTTAGAGCTAATGCAAAAATACCCCCTGTGCTTTGCCTAATTAGCAAAATCCCATGTATTACTTTTATTAACAAAACATCCCATGCGTTCTTTTTTAATTAGCAAGAAGCCCCATTTGAAATTCTTTTGTAATCAGTAGGAAAGTTATTGCCATTTTTTTAAGTGAACGGGGGGTTATTCCTGATTTTGAAAGTTAACGGAGGGATTATTGTCAATTTGTTTAGGTGAATAGGCGTGTTTTTGCATTTTGCTGGTGGGAGTATAATTGTCATTTTTCCTGCAAAATATGTAGGAGGGGTTTTTTGCCAATAAAAAGTAGCAGAGGGGATGTGGTTTTGGTAATAAAAAAAAGCACAGTGGGTTTTTGATTATTAGGCAAATTATAGGGGGTATTTCTGCATATCACTCAAAAAATTAGCTTTGAATCATCAAGACTTGGAAACCAGACCTTAGTAATAACGCATACATCAACATTGCTTCCACTTCCCAAGTCGTTAAATATTCCAGAGCATATTGCTTCAGCTACTAATTTGACTCCTTCATCCCTCTACAAAATTGGGTGTAAATTCAACTCAAGAATTGAATTAATTCATTAAGCACTTAGATGCTACAAAGAAGAAAGCGATGAACTTACAGTGAGTCCTTCACGATATTTTGATTCAAAGACAGCCATTGCAGCTAGCGAGCCAGAGCCCATGGTGGCAAAGGGCAAAGTGTCAGTTGAACCATGTGGGTATATCTGGGAGCAAGTCAATCCCCGATTAAGTTGCATTCACAAAATAGGAGTATCACTGTATCAGGTTATAGATATTCACTGCAAGAAAAATAACTTACAGTATGCAAGTGGGGCCCTGTCACATCAACTCCGCCAAGAACCAAGGCAGCAGATACATGGCCTTGATAGCTGAATTAGAAATAAAATCGCGGTACTCTAAATTTTACTTATCTCATAAACAAAATGATAGATGCTAATTTTCGAATAACAGGTTACCTGAAAAGATGAGATTTTAGAAGGGTAAGAGCAGTCACAACCCTGGATTCACGACCAGTATGATAGCGGTGCAGTTTCAGCTGAGAACTAACCATGTCTAGTTAAAGCATTCGAAAACAGAAGACGTAAATTGTTAGATGTAAAATTAAAAAGCTTTGTAGTTTAACTTAGAATTAAATGATAGATGCTTTAACTAGACATAGTTATATATACCAGTAACAGCCTCGGTATCTGCAGCAGTCCCAGCTCCACAGCAATAAATGTTCGGAGCCATATAATGAATCTTTTCACAGTTCTTATCAGCAACAATGGGGCCCTCAGTGGCTCGTGTGTCTGCTCCAAGAATGACACCATCCTGAATCATATAGATATCATTAATCATAAGGTAATCATAAGCAATTATCAATCAAGGATCAAGGTACACTGATTAGATAATTAGGCTACTAAAACACTTTAGCTTAGTTTATTAAATCTAACTTTTGTATGCTAATTTTAGGAAAATATACATTTTCAGAAACATTTCAAGGTGTAAGTTAAGGTTGAGTGAATAACTAGATATACTATCAAGTAATTAAAAATAAGTAAACCACTAAACCTCATATCATGCAAATATACAAACTTTGATGGACATATATTCTATTCTCTCAGAAGAGATGTCCCATTATATATAAGAAGGCAAAAGAGATAGACACTCAACTAGACCAGTACTATATTGGTCTTTTATTTGCATGTAATAGACAATAATTCCAGCTAATACCACAGTTTGTTACGCAAAATATAACTGGATAAAGTTATGTTGTATAAGCTTGTACTGCATAGAGGTCAGCACAACAATTCCGTGCAGACCCAAGTCACTTCAAAGAAACAGATAAGCTTAGATCGTGAAAATGTTCTAGATGTAAACATGGAACTTCAAGATAATGCTTCAACATTGAATCGAGGTAAATCATACATGGCAGAACAACAACTGCAGGGGGTGGGGGGCTGTATTGACAAAAAACAGAGGACTGAAGCTTAAATATCCACAACAGTGACAGGTTTATCTGTAAAGAATTTTAATTAAGAAAGGAAACATATTCTAGGGTCTAAGACAATAACTTGTCCACCCAAGTGTTTCTGAGAGTATAGGCACAAACTAATTTATACTGGTCAGTCTGGTCCTGAGTCATAACTCTAGCAAGATAACATAGGACACAATCAGCAGTCGCATGTTTTTGTACCCCATTTTCTTAAACCAAAAATCATCGTGGCAACAAAGAAAATGCAAGCGACAAAGTCCTTATTGTATAAACACTCAGATAACAAACTCAAATTTATCACTAAACCTAAAGTAACATGTAAGCCTGAAGAAGAATGATATATTGCATACCAAACCTATATTTTATGTACTCCAGCGCAAATTGATCAGTTAAAATATAACCATAGACCAATGATGTTATGGAACGACATCAACGCTCATCTGTTAAATTGTCTCCCTGTAAGAATGGAATTGATTGCTAGTATTCCAATAAACAAAATTTCTTTCTCCGACAACCTAGGTTTTGTTGTACATAAACCCTATCTAATAACTATCTTTAAAAATTGGGACTGCAAAAATACATGGATACATACTAACATCAGACAAAAAGAAAACAGAAAGCAGGCATATGCATGAAATTTAAGACACTGGCAACCCCAAGCCTGAGACAAACACCAATTTAGACCCTATAGCGCAATCCAAATCACGCAACATGTTAAAACTACAGATTTTACCAAGGAGAACACTACAAAATCGTCTTGAGAAAATCCAATATAAATAAGAGAATACCCTTTATATAGCAACCACAAGCTCAATACTAACTCAGTTGAAAATCAATTTAAAAAAAAAAAAAAGAGAGAGAGAAGGAAATATCAATATACCTGAAAAACTAAACCGACTATGGTAGTTCCCGTTTTGAGAAAAGAGGGTTGCTTCAAACCCTTGTTCACGAGCATCTGGTTCCTTTTGCAGAGCTCGAATGAAAACCCACCCTTTGGCGGCATCGATTCTGATATTTGAGACATTTTCACTTAAAATTAGTTCTTCGAAAACGGATCGGGTTATGAGAGTGCCCTATTAATGAATAATTGTGGAGATTCAGAAAGTGAACGAGAGTTTATGAATGGTTTTGTGTGAGCTTGGGAGAGAAGAAAAGGGAGAGGGGGGGGGGGGGGCTCGGTTAATTTAATTCGGTTTGGGTTCAACCCGGATCCAAATCCGTAAAAAGAATGGGGATATCGAAATTTTCAATTCATCCAATCCCAAAGCAAGTGTATTACCCTGTCATGTAATTAATTTGTGTTCGACCAAATTCGATTTGGGTAAGAATTTCTCAATTCAATATTAGTACAATTTTAAAATATGTCACCACCCCTCGTTGAAGAGTGAATATAAATTTTTAAACCTTTTGGGGTATAGATGATTTTTCTTTTTTAGAAAAAAATGGTAGTTCTGTTTATTATGAAAATTCTAAAGTTACAATATCATGAGTAATACTAGGAAGATCAAATTGAAAATTTAAAGGCCCTAATTTTACTAACAAATGAGCGACCTCATTAGTATTTTTGGAATATATATAATACATGTAGTATTTCTTTCTCATAAGTAAAAGAAGTTAATGTTGTTAGTTTTTACCAATCCGATCATGAAAAATTCGATCAAATTGAATAAAACAAGATCGAATTTATTCGAACCAGTTGCAATTCGGTGGGTTTTATGTTTTCAATATATTTCAAAAATATTTTACATAAAACATGAGGATCACATAACGAATATTATTTTAATTTATGCAAAAGATAGAGAAAACAAATCATACCGAAAGCTTCTTGTCCTTCGTCTTTCCAATTGAACTTTGTTGTTAGGATGAGATCAACAAACTATCTTGATCTTTTTAACCATTGATCTTCAACCCCGACTTTTGTGTAGAGAAAAAACTCTGAATTGCACTCTTGTCCGATCTTTACATTCTATTTTACTCGAAAGATCAGAGTGTCCAATTATATAATCATTATATATTGTTTAACACCTTCCAAGAACTGATTCATAATTAAAGCTAGGCGAAATTACCATTTTGCCCCTATAATTATATCTTAATCCTTAAGTTCCATTAATTCACTAGTGAACAATTTGGTTTATAAACATTTTCACAAACCAGAGTACTTGAACTGTTTAGTTCCAGATATAACGCTTAAGGGAATCAATTAACTCAGCTTTCCGCAAAAAAAATTGGATTCCATATCTGTAATGCACATTCACAACTATTTATCTCAACGGACCTCCAAAACACAAGTGTGTGACACGATTAACAAACAAGTCACTACCTATGAGTCAAAAGAACTCGCTGATATAAACAGGAGTTTATGCCTAATCAGGATTTAGACTAATTCGTATATGATCATCATGTGACATGTGTTGAAATCTAAAGTTAATGGCATCTTATAATAGATTTCAATTCACGTCTGGTCCAGTCCTATTACATAAAACACTTCCACATTTAATGTCACAACATCAATGATCCGGATCAAGATCACTGAATTCGTAATTTTCAGTGGACCATACTAGTAGTAATTAATTAAAGATCTCAACTTTAACTTGCTATGAACTATTTAGTCTATTGTTTATAACTTTAATCCTCTTGTACATCCTTATATATACAAAAGTCATATTTAATAAATAGACATGGAATTTTCTGATAATTATATTATACTAGATAATAAGCGTAATAGAATCGAATATATGAAATTCAAAAAACCAAATAATTTATTTATTTTTAATTAATAATGTTTATCAAACACTTTATGAGCACTATTACTAACAAATGTAAATTGTGTTCTTTTGTTAAATTGTTTATTTTTTACTATGAGTTGTACTAAACTTAGTTTGTAATGATCATACAATGCTAAATTGTTTATATTTGACTATTTCTTCCTCTCCTGATCCAGATCATTTTCTTCCTTTTCTGAGTTGTTCTTACTATAGAAAGTTTTTTGATTTATTAATGATGGTTTGGATGAATTGTAGAGTGGCCTTATAAAAACCTTCTTACCCGAGGCTGGGAGTGGGAGCCTCGGCATTCGCTTGGGCACCTAAGGGGAGTCTGACACATAAAATAGGAGTCATGCCACTCACACGGACGTGACCTGAAAACAAAAGGAATGTAAAAGTTTTACTTTAATTCTATTTGTTTTTGCGTTTGCAGTTGACATTATCTTGTATTTAGGATATTTTTCTCCTAGACACGATTTTCTTTCGTGATTTTTAGGGTGCTTGTAATTATTTGATTTCAATTTTGGATTTTCTAGTGAATATTGATCATGAATCAATTTGTGAGTTTGAAGCTTGATTGATTGATTAGGTGTTAGGTTTTTCTTATGTTGGCTATCACATTTAGGATGCTATGTAAAATTATGTAAATTATGACTTTGGCATTTGTGTTGCTTGAGTTTTCTTGAGGTTTGAATGTGAAATTTCTTTTCTACCTCTTCTAAGTTTGCATTTGAGTCTAACATTCAGTTCTTCGCCTGGTTGTCTTGTCATATATACTCCATTATGGACTCCTCTATTTGTTCTCGGATACTTTTATGAGGTTACTCTTTCGACATCTCCTTCAGTATCGATTTGGATATGTTTCCAATTTTAATGTATAATTCATCGTTTCCAACTCCTAGTCGTCGTTGGAGTTCATCTTCCACGCTTCAACAATTTTTTCCTTGATATATATTAATATTTTGTACTTGTATAGTTTTCTTTTACTTTTGAATTAGATTCTTTTGATTTTCTAATATTTTTTGTTGGTTATCTCCTAATAGATTGTGATCTATATCAACTCAATTATTTTATGACTTCACATCTTATCGTTTGTCTTTAAATGTTAATTCTAAGAGGTTCACCTAGTAGGGTTGAAAGGACGTTGAATTTCCATGAGGTCGCAGACAGTGGCGTAGCCAGAAATTAATTTCACTGGGGTCCATTAGTAATATTTTTATTGATTTGAATTATAATCAAATTAATAAATATTATTTAAACAAAAAATACATCTCTTTTTATAGCTTTTCATGCCGACAATTAATACATTATTTGCTCCTTAGAAATCTTATCGATCACATTTCGGTATCTTAGCACTTCATCTGCTAGCTAAATAACTGCGCGCGTCCTTCATTGACATGGAGTATTTCATACACTTAACAAAAATAGTTTACTCATGGTTTTGTAACTATAAAATAATTGGGAATCTCGTTATTAAAGAAAATTGAGAATATTAATAACTAATAATTTTGTGTGCACAATATTGTCTTTTATTACTAAATTTTCTCTCATTTGAAGTTAAAAAAAAAATATCAGAGTATAACCAATGTCATTATTCAATTTCCGGTTTAAATACCAAAATTGATAAAATCTATAGATAAATCTTGACCAAACTATGATATTTTTATTATTTCTTTTATGAAAAGTGACTTTAATTAATGCTTAGGGAATATATAGGTGCTCTAGAAGAATTGTTGTCAAATAGTTATATTAATAATATAAGACTAACTATAGTTCGCTGGAGTTGAGAAAAGTCGTCAAATAATTATTTTGCCACGTATGATGGGAAAATATTTTTTGCATAACGTACCCATAAGTTTAGTTTAGAGAGAGAAGTTGACTCCAAGTCTCTAATATTTCGCTCTATATGCAAAAACTAATTGGAATAAATTTCTCTTACACTACGCCATTCGTATAGTCACAAAATAATCTCTCTCTATTAAAACCTTTTTTTTTTTTTTAATAATTATTGAAATAATATGATTGTAACACTACACAAAATAATATCTCGTTAATAATTAGTGATCATTATACTCCATTAAAATTTTGAGGGTCCACTATGTAGTTTTTCCATTTTTTCCATGGGGTCATTTTGATACAAAATCTCTATTGTTATTATTTTGTTATACAAAATCACATCTAACTTCAATAGTTTCTACTAATGAAACAATAAAAACATTAATTTGAGTGGGATCATTGGACACCCCTCAAATGTACGTAGCTTCGCCAAATCTATCTCTTTTGTATCCTGATAACGATGAAGTCTTGTTCTAATTGGATTTGTATTTGTATTGTTGATCGAGGTGAATTATCTCATTTCTACCTCATAAATATAGTGAAGTCTGGTTCTTAGACTTATAATCGTTAGAGATGTGCGAAAGTTGACCTAAATTCCTAACACATCCACAGAAAAGTAAAAGATATATAGTCCTCTGAAATATCAATGAACTTCTATGACATTGTTCACGAGGGTTAGTTAATTGTGTTTATAAGGAGATATCATGTAGAAATAAGAATCAACGTGTGATTGATATATTGAAAGAGACTAACACCTCAAAAGTGGCTACCTAATCTAAGTTTGAATCCTTATTGAAAGATATTCTCATATAATATGGCTGACGTGCATCGAGAGAGATTAAATCATTGAGAAATAAAATTAAAATTAAGAAATAAGGACCCGCATTTATGTGATTGTGTTTTGTTACTAACATAATAGAGCTAAGATCCAAAACCAAAATACTGAAAAAAAGAATTGCACCAATTAGATGGTGACAAAACTGAAATTATGTACTTCGACTGACATACAACTGTACAAGTAGTTATATTCGAGAAATTGGAACTCCAGCATTCCATCTCAATTCTCATTATCATAATTTAATTTTGAATTAAAATCCATATAACTTAATGACTAAGGAGAGTAGAGCGTTCCTTTAAAAAATTTTTTTGAATATATGACTAAGTAGAGCTTAAAAAGGGCTGTGGATCTTTGTGCTCTCATGGATAATAAAAAAGATACTAGGAGATCTGGTTTTAAGACTATTTTTGATACATGTTTCATATTCTTATAAGACATTTAATTTGCTTTAATAAGGTTGGTTATGAATTCGCACTTTAGGAATAATTAAAAGTTGTCACATGATCCTCGTCGTCCAGAAATCATAATTAAAGATAAAATTGTAAAATGTTAGGTTGACACTTCAATACTCTAATAATAAATAACTATATATATATATATATATTTATTTATTGATATACTTATCAGTGATACTCCAGTCCAATGATTATTATTTATTATTAAGTATAAGCTCATATAATATTTTTACTATTAGAAAGTGAACTGCCTTTCCATACGAGGCTAAGTAAATAAAATTAGAGCATAAACAGTCAAGTTGAAGAAAATGAACAGTTTGAACTATTATCAAGTTCAATATTAATTAACTTAGTTTTATTTTTACACTAACTTGGCCCAAAAAAGTAGTTTAAATAGAGACGAATACATGTTGAGTTCTAATAATTTAACATTTTCAGAATATATTTTGTGATTTTGTGGTTCACCAAATTGAACTGAGTCTCTAGCATTCTTTCCATATATCAGCTGTACATAGAAGTTGCTTTTTCTGGTATTTCACTTTGAGACCCTTTTGGACTATTAAAAAACCCAAGTATCAAGTAAAGAAGCTTATCAATCAGTTGCCACAACAAATTGAAGAAGAAGATTTCTAAATCACTTATCCAGTCCTCCTATATTCAGCATCTTAAATAAAGTAAATGTCCCTCCCAATGCTGATGATCTATCTAATCTTTGATAATGCAATAATTTTGATGTCATTAATATCATTTCCCATGATTTCTTTTTTCTTAAACCAAGACATACATATCTCCTAACTTAGCTTACCTGGCCATGATCAACGGGCGATCATCAAAAGTCGACCATAATAATCAAACCCGCGTAATAACTTATAGTAGAAGTGGTCTCACATAATTTGTTCAGAATAAAAAAAGACTCCCAAATGTGAATTACATAATTGGTAAATAACATCTTTCCAAAATTGGTTATCCTTTTACTGTAACTAGGAACTGAATTCCAAACCTCCTACAGGCTTTAAACCACAATGGAAGCAAAGAAATTATTCATTACTACTTTATTCCATACAAGTTTTGTTTCTATCTATCTTTTCTTTTGTCTTTATTTTTCTTCTTCAGGGGATAATGACAATATGACTACCTATAAAAGGCCTGGAGAACAACATCAAATCCACACACAAATTTCTCTTCCGAATCCCATCTTTTATTAAAAAAAAAAAAAAATAATCTCACCGCATCCTTCCTGCCATGGCGAGCCGTGATGTGGTACCTACAAGTAGAGTTCTTCCACACACTGATATGGTACATCCAAATATTGCAGCTCCAACTTTGAATGGGGGAGTGCATAATTTTGTAACCGATCATACTGTTAGGCCACATGATTATACTACAAGGCCACATGAAGTGGATCATAGCGTCCTCAATCCCCATGCACCTTTACATGGGCCTGGTAGGACCCAAAAGCTGCTCAAGGGCGATCATAACCGCTCATTCTTTTCCTTCGATGACACTGCACTCAACAAGCAAATTGTAGCAACTCACGCTGCAGATATTGAAGAGCTTAATGTGAGGCCACTTCTGACCATCGTCGAGGATATCATGAGGCTTGGAAGGCCTTTGACTGCTGACTCTGTACATGTATGATACCAAATATTTCCATATATCTTATAGTATTTGGTTTTCATTCAATTATGGCAATTTTTATGGTTTTTTCGAATTCAGGGAGCTCATGTGGAACCACATATCGACCCATTACATGACAAAAAACTCATACACAATACTCACCAAGATGAGAAGGTTTTACATGATGCGTACCATGATGATTTGGCCTACAACGGTTCTGAACATGACATTGAGATAGTCAAAGTGCTGGCATTTCCCATCAACAAGATTTCCTGTGAGGTATATTTAGAAAGTCTCAAACTTAACTCTCTCATTTCTTTTCTGTATGAGTGAAATGCATAAATACCCCCTGTGCTCTGCCTAATAAGCACAAACCTCCCTGTGTTGTATTTATCAACCTACTCCCCAGTAATTTTTATTAGCAAAAAAGCCCGGAGCATATATCTTGCAAGAAAAATGACAATTATAACGACACTAGAAAATGAGAAAACATCCCTATTCACCTAAAAATTTGACAAGTTAACTTTGAAAATTGACAATAACATTCCTATTGGTATGACGGAACTTCAAATGGAGTTTTTTGCTAATTAAAAAAAAACACGGGGGGGGGGGGGGGAGGTTCTAATAAAAATAACACAGGTTTTTTTTTTTTGCCAATTAGGCAAAGCATAGGGGGTATTTTTGCATTTAGATCGTTTAATATTTTCATGCTCAAGATCAGGGGTTTTTGGTGTAACAGATAGTTTTCAAATCTTCTGCCGGAGGAGAGGCACATTCAGTAACCATGGAACTACTCAGATCACTCTCAAACTTCTCATGGGATGCCAAGGCGGTCATTACCTTTGCTGCTTTTGCTATTAACTACGGCGAGTTTTGGCTAGTCGAGCACCTTCAGACCAAAAACCCACTTGCCAAGAACATTGCAACTCTCAAAGATCTGCCAGACATAATGGAGCATGCTGGTCATTTAACTGACAAGTTCAAGTCAGTTATTGACCTCTTAAATACAATACTGAACGTAATTCACTGCATTATAGAGTTCAAGGAGCTTCCTCCCCCGTACATCAGCGACCAATCACCAGAACTTGCGGGTGCCAAAGCTTATATCCCAACAGCTGTTTATTGGATCATAAGGAGTATTCTGGCCTGTGCATCCATACTCTTGAACCTCATCGGAAGTGGTCATGAGTATGTATTTAACAGAACCCCGTTTATTAATTGAAACTTACAACAGTTTGATGTTTTTTAACTCAAATATGAATTTTGTTGCTGATTAGGTACATGACTTCAACTTCCGAGTCAATGGAGATACTAGGTCTGGCTCATAGGCTCTCGGTCATATTGGATCACCTGCAAAAGCAACTGACAGTTTGCAAAGACTTAATTCGTAAGTAAAGAATGTGTACACAAGAATTGTCACATTATAATACTAACATGATTGAATTACTAAAAAGATCTTCATGTTTTTGCAGATAGGAAGAAGGCAGAAGATGCCTACACTGCATTCAAGAGACTTATGGAACAGTCTCATATTGACAACTGGAAAGTACTCAGGGCAATGATTCATCCCAAGGAAGATCAAAGGCCTCTCTGGGACGGTTCTAAAAAGCAAAATGTCAGTTAACACAATTTCCCAAATTCTTCAAACTTAACCTAACCGAGACTAATTTCAGTGATATTTGCCTAATGACAGGAAAGGCTCGAGGTGCTGAGGTCGAAATACGTACTGCTTCTGATTTCGGACCTCGAACTTCCTCACGAAGAGCTAAACGTTCTCCATTTGATTTACAATCAGCAGACAATGAGACACGAGTACGAGGTTCTATGGCTCCCCATTGTAGGCCCCACAACTTCAACGACCTCGTCACACCTGCCAAATGATGCAGTATTCTATGACTTACGGAACAACCATATGCCATGGTATTCAGTGGATCACCCTTCATTGATTGAGCCGGTAGCCATCAGATACATCCGAGAAGTCTGGAATTTCGTCCACATGCCTATGCTTGTTGTCTTGGATCCCCAAGGAAAACCATCTAATATTGATGCCTTACCTATGATGTGGATTTGGGGCAGCAAAGCTTTCCCCTTCACTAAAACCAGAGAAAGCTCTCTATGGGATAACGTTGAGTGGAACATTAAATTACTAGCAGATGAGATTGATTTACGTATTCCAGAATGGGTATGTAATTCTACTCATTACAACAATCCAAATTCTTGCATACTACTCAAATGGGAAAAAGGAAAAACTGGTCTCGTAACTAATCATCGCTGGCAATTTTGCAGCACAAGTATCCGGGATGGCGATTGTACCCACAACTTACAAAACTGAAGCAATTTTGAGACTCGGCTCAATTGCGCAAAGAAAAATCCCAAAATTGCTTCAGTATTGTAAGTTGAAGTGGTAAAATTGCCGGCACGCATACTTGTGGGGCAGTCATTCATTAGTTATGAGAGCATTTTTGTCTTTTTCCCCTACTCAAATCTACTCCTTCTGTTTTCACAGATCAATGACAACAAGGTGATATGTCTATATGGAGGGGAGGACATTGAATGGATACGTAGATTCACCAACGCAGCTCGAATAGTTGCCTCGGCGCTAAACGTTCATCTGGAAATGCTCTACGTGGGAAAACGCAACCCAAGGGCTAAAGTCAAACGATGTCACGAGATAATCTATGAGCAGAAGTTGAGCCACATCTTCTCACTGACGGACTACTATGACTACGTGTGGTACTTTTGGGTGAGGCTATGGAGCATGTGGAACTCGAAGAAGCAACAAGGCATGACCGTGGAGAACGACCGCATAATGCAGGAGATCATGGATTTGCTCACTTTTGACAGCAGTGAGCAAGGGTGGGCAGTTTTCAGTCGAGGGAACTTCGAGATGACCAAGGGAAATGGGGATATCGTGCTGCCTGTTTTGGAAAACTACCAAAAGTGGGTCCACAGGGTAGAACACCCGGACCAGTTTGTGTCGGTTTTGGATGAGGAATTACGTGCGACCCACCCAGACCACCACTGCAACCGCCTCATTCTGCCAGGCTACACTGGCTACATACCCGAGCGGGTGGTTTGCTCGGAGTGTGGCAAGATGATGGATAAGTATGTTATGTATCGCTGCTGCACAGATTGATCAGCAGAACATAACACACACACACCCCCATCTACTACCTACATTTTAAATAATCTACCTACTATATATATGTGAGAGTGAGATTAAATAAACTTCGCTTTGTTTATGTTTTTGTTTGTTGTTGAGTCTTTTTCTTCTCTTGTTTAAGAGTGGAAAATTGGAGTGCTTGTATTGATGAAATACCACTAGCAATAAACTGCATTTTGCTTTATTTATTATCACAATTTTTTGGAAAAGGTTCACAAGGCTTTCATTTCAGGTATCTCTTTGAATTAATTAACAATTATCAAAACTCAAACCCAAAACATGAATGAAGATGATGTATACAGGAAGTTCAAATTCTTCTTGTAGCGATTTCAGTCAGTCCCATTCTAGAAAATTAAAACTACAGCAAGTAAAACATTACTGTAATGTGAATCAAATAACTGATTTAATTTATGTATGTAGAGAAAATCAGATAGAATTACCAGCAGCAATAGACTTCACCATAGATTCCTCTTGAACAGCTGAGAAATTTTCCAAGAAAATGTCAATTAATGGACGAAAATCAAGTATATTCATATTTTGTTCTTATATTTGATTGGATACTGAAAATATAATATATAAATGGAAATTGAACAAACAAGTTGCCCTTATAGCTCAGTGGTAGAGCGTCAGTCTTGTAAACTGAAGGTCCGCAGTTCGATCCTGCGTGAGGGCATATTTCCTTTTTCCTCATCTTCAGATTTTTCCTCTCTCTAATTTTCTATATTTGTTTCTCCTTTCCTAAGTTTTGAGCAGTCGGAACAATCATTTCTTTCTTTTCTTTTTATTTTATTATTAAATTTTTTTTTATATCCCAGATATTCAAGCTTATACTAGACTAATCCTGGATCCTCAGAACCCTTACCCTAAAACTCTGAAGGATGTTGTGAAATTCAAATTCATTCCATTATTATGTTTGCCTAGCTATGTTGAAATTACATTTGTTACATTTATGTCTTTGCAACTAGAATTAAAAAGATGTGGAGTATATTATATATATTTAAGTAGAATAGAATATGAGCTAGATTAACACGAAACTTTAGGTTTTTAGTTACTGAAAAATTTATAAAATCCGTGGTGAATTACTGCATGAAATTTGTTCTAGAATATATATATATATATATATATATATATATATATATTTTAAATTATCTATCTAACTTCTTTAATTGTGAAGATGTGATGTACATTAATATTTAATTGTTCAATCTTGTTTATTGGTCGTTAGGTGATCAGTGACTTCATATACTTGGACCTGTCCTTATTAATTAATTAAGTCAGTATCAAAATTAAATTCTTATTTTTTTTAGTTAAAACTTAAGTAAAACTCAGCCCCGTCACTTCAAACGACATAGAATAAAAGCACTAGCTAGCTATATGGAGTACTAGTTAATTCACATATTTTAAATACCCGTTTTCTCCAAAAAAATGGGTAAATGGATGTGAATATTAATTGCTGATCAGATCTTCAGGAGTACAATCAAAATTTGAGATTTTTTTTGGCAGTTTTTCATTGTCGACTTTTGGTCCAAACAAACTACTCCAATATTAAATTGAGTTGAGTTAAATAAAATATTGCATGCTTTGAATTGAAGAAAACTAATTATTTAGCTTGTAATAAATTATTTATTCAACCCCAACCCTACTCTTCTAGGCTAGCTCCAGCAATTATTTTTGTTTGTGCATGACCAGTTGACAAGAAATTATCAAAAAAAAAAAAAAAATTGTATATGTTGACAAGTTTCAAGTCTGCCGGCTTCATATAATGGTTAATTCGTGACTATCTTTTGGGTTGTCACTAGCCACCATCTGTCATTTTAGGTCCTTTTTAAAGATACTTTTGCATAAAGTGTGTCCCTAAAACCCCCCTAACAGGGTGAATAGTGGCTATCTTAGAGGATGACCAAGAAAATTCCTAAATTATTATAGTATAATATTTTGTACCCAACCAATATATCAATGAAGTGCAATTGCTTGATGGGATGTAATATATGTTCCCAAAGGATTGCATTTAGGGATAATCACACTTCCTTCCCCTATCTTAAGTTTCACTTTATAGATACATCCCAAGCTACTGTAATTAGTTTTCAATGTAAAATACCAATATACTCCCCCCGTTTCATATTAATTGGTATATTTGTCAAAATAAAAAAATTCGAACTAATTGGCAAGTTTGGGTTTTCAAGGTATTTTTTCTTCTTCAATTTTGTCCCTTTCTCTCATTGGAGTTAAGAAACTCAATGGTCACCACTCACTAATAACAAATTAAAAAGTGGTCATCAATTTAAAGGGTATTTGAGATATTTTATTGTAAAAAAAGTATGTAATTATGAGATTTCTTAATTTGTATGAAAAATAAGAATGTGTCAATTAATATGAAACGGAGAGAGTATACATATGGCAATGAATTTTATCCTTAAGTTTGAACCAAAAAAAATTGGAGAACTAACAATCTATCTTAAGCTAGCATGCGACCTGCACAGGTCGAAGAATTTTATATATTATCCATTAAAGGGAGAGTGTGCAACATTGTGTACGTAAAACACAACGGAGTTCTAAGAAAAAAAGATAACACAGTACTGAGTTTTGTGTGAATTTTTCAAAACACGGGTGGGTTTGATGCATTTTTCCCCAAAATTAAAGGTGTTTACACATTATAATACTAAATAACTATATAGTTTATCAAGAATTAGTTGGAGCCTGCATTGATAATCTTGACATAATCTTTAGAGGATCTAAAGTGATATTGACGCTACTAGTTGTGGTCTAACAATATATATTTGCTAATTAATTAAGAATGATCAATAATATTATTAAGATATTACTTGAACTAAATAACAATTCCAACTCTCATTCTTAAATTTATTAACATTACCCAATTGTATTTACTTAATTAAAAAATCAATAGTTTGGGGCTGATTCTTGAATTTATTTAATTTGTCTTGAAGCCCACAACTATCTACCCATTTAAGAAAATAGAGCTAGTAAACGGAATTCAACCCGATTGACTTGATTTACACCTATTATCCATAATTCAACTGGTCCATTTTCCGAAAGCCAATCAACGAACTCGATCAAACCCAAGACTGGCAAATTTTGTCGGTTCATCATCCAAAATATGAATTTCAGAAGACATAGGCATGTTACCCTAATTGTATGGAACATTTAATTATTAGACCTAACCTAGTCTTATGGAGTATAACAAATTTGGACAAAAAGTAATTCTCGAGAAACGTCCAAACAGATGAGATTAACAGCCGCAGTTTCTGGTAGTACATAAGATATACTTCCAAGTATGAAATTCATATATTATGTATTACAAGTATGCAATTCATATATTATTGTAAGATTAGTCTATTTATAAGCATTTTAACATTGCGAAGTTCTTTATTTGTCAAAGTAAAATTTGTTAGGGTGAACAAATTCGATATGAGTCCGACGACGGTATATAAATTTGAGTCTATAATTGTGAAGCTCAATGATACCAAGAGGCGGAGGGAGGTGGGGGGTGCATATGTGGGCAGCCGCACCCCCATCTCCAAGACTTCTTCTATTTTACTTGTATATACAACATTAATATTAATAACATATTAAAGGTATGAGTCTCAAGGGAAAAAGCAGTGTAGTTGGTATATCAATTATATGTATTGTATATCAATTATATGTATAATTGATAATAAAAAAATATATCGATTTTTGTATTATATAGAAAAGAACGATAGATATATTAATAAAAAAATATCTCAGCAACAATCTGATAAATATGTTCAACGCTTTGCACACCTATACTTGAGTTCAGTAATTTAATTAATATATTTTTAAATTTTAATCTAATATTCTAACAAAATTAAAATTGCGTTCCAGTTCTAGGGCTGAAAATCAAACCAAGATACTCGATACTCGGCTCGAGCTCGTTCGATAAAAGCTCGTTTGAGCTCGGTTCGTCAAATAAATCAAACAAGCTTGAACAAGATTTCTCGTTCGATAACTTTTGAAGCTCGGCTCGAACTCGACTCGATAAGCAAAAAATGGAAAAAGTACATGTAAATTACCAAGCTACTCGATACTCGGCTCGAGCTCGTTCGATAAAAGCTCGTTTGAGCTCGGTTCGTTAAGAAATCAAACCAAGCTCAAACACAAAATTTCAAGCTCGATAAAATTCAAACCAAGCTTGAACAACATGTCGTTCGATACTACTCGGCTCGTTTACACCCCTACGTTCCACTTTGATTTGATTATTAAGCATATCATACTCAAACAAAATATAATCGAGTTTAGACATGTAAAACTTAACTAGTTTGATATTTTAACACGTATTTTTTTTACATTATTTAGTTTATCAGACCATATCTAAATGAAATTCAAAAGTTTTTGTTTAAAGTTTGATTGGTATGTATAACAAATCTAGTTTAAATGAACTTTATTTAATCGAACTTGAGTCGTGCCTCGAGTAGAAGAGGGGTTTTATGCCGAATATTTAATAATATTATGTGATTCTAGTGAATAAAAATTTCACAACATAATTATGTGTAAGTTATGCATAACATAAGAGAGTATCTTACATTTTCCTCCATATTTTGAGTTGAAGCACATGAGTTTTGTAAAAGTATCAAAAAGCAACAATCATAAAATGAATGCTTTGATACACCAGTTAGTTAAGTTCAATTGGAGTTTCTCCAAGTAAACTAAATCACTATGGGACATTCATTCATATATGTTTAGGTATGACTTGTTATATTTGTGGTGCTCTATAGTTATTCGGTAATTATTTGCTCATATTTTTTTAGCTACTTCGAGATAATATATATACTTAATTAATCATTATTAAAGTTATCAATATTTTATGTTTATTTGACTTGCACAATAATTAAATTGGCAAGAGGTATTTAGATATGAAAATAATATATTTTATACTATGCTATCATATTTTCATCCCGCCCTCCTCAAGTACTTAAAATCCTGGCTCCGCCTCTGATGGTAATTAAATTGGAGTCTATAGCCGTGAAACACGATAATATCTTAATTTTAGATTATAACCGTGAAGCTTAATGATTTTTAAGTTTGAGTCATTTAAGACCCGACTCACAAGGGCCGGCCATAGCATCGTATAATTTCATATTAATTAATATAACAAATACGAATAGGAAAATAGAAAGAAATAACCTCTCCTTATTTTACTTATTTTAGATTTTACCAATGAAATAGTGTAAGATGATATCTGGTATATCGCAGATTCATAAGACCATTTAATTAACTTAATGTGATCATTACAGAGTCAAAATAATTTGGGACGGGGCCTATCATTTTTCCTAACCATTTTTGTGCACAAGTCAACTATGAACTTTCAATCACATGAAACACGTATTCTGAGTGAAATCGTGCTACTATAATTAAAAAGAAATTGTTGCTCTTATTAAAATAAATCATTTATCTTTAATTTGACTTAGCAAAAACAAATAAAAAGTTATACATATATAATATTATGTCAATTGAAGTAATTAAATTAAATTAGCAAATACCATATTCATATTAATTATGGGGCCGGGGAGTGGGTATGTGGGTTGGCATGAATTCATGAGAAAGACGACATGTATATATCTAATCTAATCTAATCTAATACATATATATATTTGAAGGGTGTCTTTTGACCCCAATTGCACAAATTTGACCAAATACTATTTTTTCAGAATTTTGAATTTCTTTTAGTCCTTTAAAATTTAATTTTGAGACTTTATTCATTTGAAAAATATAACCTACTCATTAAATAAGGAATATATTAATTGAAATTGATTGATTTGCACAAAAGAAGCAATTATATCAATTAACAACCTCAACCTCCCCCATAATTTAGAATATTTCAAAATATTGAATTTGACTACACTTTAATGATATCTATATATACATATATTCTCTTCATTCTTTTTCATATTTCATACAGTGGCGCCCATGGAGATTTTGGCACCCTCTTCCATTGTTTTATCAATAGCTTTTATATTATTTAATTTATATTTATTTGTAACTTTTCTCTTATATCTCTTATTTCGGTTCATATATATGATTTTTAGTTTCTACTTTCTAATATACAATTTTTTCATTAATTTCATGTTTGTAATTTCTATTATTTAATTTCTATTTATTTGTAATTTTTCTCTTATATTACTTATTTCGGTTCATATATATATATTGGCTACATCATTTTCTTTTCTAGATCTCTCTCATAGCTAATTCACAATTTTCTAAGTGGTGTTTTCTTTTACGATTTTGTTGAATTGTATGATATGTCATACTTTTTTTCTTCATATCATTGAAAGCTTCAAATATCTATTTTTTTCTAAATCTCTTGCATAAATTTTTGGTTATCATACTTTGTTGTAGATGAATTTTATACATAGCCATATTTTAGGTTTTGTTTGATTCATATTTCGCTATTTTTTTGTGGAATTAGTTTCAGCATTTCCTTTTTTTGTGTGTGTGTGTGTGTGTGTTTTGACCTAATTTGATGATAGATATTTTGTTTGATCTTATATATTCCCTTTCCATTTGAATTTTCATATTTTTTTTTTGTAATATGTGCATTTGTCATTGATGTTTTCGTTTTAATTTTATCATATCTCCTTTTGTTTTGCTTTTTTTTATTTAATTAATTTCTTTCAATTTTAGATATATTATTTTAATTTGAATATTCATAATTTTTGTTTTATTATTTTGCATTTTTCATTATTTTTCTTATAGATTTTATTTCGGTTTCATCCTTCGATTTAATGAGATTATAGATTGATTTAATTTTATTTTAGATAATTTCATTTTTATGTTAGCCTTTTGATTTAATTTGATGATAGATTAATTTCTTTTAATTTTAGATACATTATTTTAAATTGAATATTCATAAATTTTGTTTTATTATTTTGAACTTTTCATTGTTTTTCTTATAGATTTTATTTCGGGTTTCATCTTTCGATTTAGTGAGCTTATAGATTGATTTATTTTGATTCTAAATAATTTCATTTTTATTTTCACAAGTTTCATTAATATTTGCAGTTGTCATTAATATTTTTATAGATTTAATTTCATTTTCTTTCTTTTGGGTTTCATCTTTTGAAATAATGTGATTATAAATTGATTTGTTTTGATTTTAGATTATTTCATTTTTTTTATTTTCGCAAGTTCTTCTTTCTTTCTTTTTTCCCCACTATTTTGCATCTATACAAACACACATTTGAATAATAATGTTGACTCCAATTAGTATTTTTTTATTAATTAAATATTGAGTTGAATTAAAATTTTGATATTTTTAGCAGATAGAGATTCTTTATTGATTGAATTATTTAAAAAAGTTTGCCTTATAAAGTTTGTTATATGTTTAACTTATCCATTCCGAGTTATTTGAAGTGATCAGTTTTAGATATATGTCATATATCATACCAATTTAACAATATATTAAATTTTACTCTTTTTATATATAATAATCTCAAGTTTTCATGAATTTTAGGTTGTAAGTTTAATTATTTTAGCCTCACAAGTCAGTACTTAAATGGAAGGAAATCTTATTTTAATTATTTTTATCATGTAATAAGTATAAATCTTTTAAGTAGACATATGTGTACCATAACAGAAAAGCAATGGAAAAATCCACTCATAAAATCTTATTTTCCATTGATCTTTAACTTTTTATTGGTATAATTCACGTTTCATAGAGATTTTTGGTGTACTTTGTTCAAATATAATAATCTTATTTACTGACACTCTACGTTTAACTTTTTGTGCTTTATTATTAAAAGAATTTGTCATTATTTATTATAAATTATAATTATAATTTTAATTATCATTTTCTGTTTTTCTCTTTAATTAATTATGTATGTCATCGACTTCATGAAGGTCAATCTTTTGTTTTACATATTTATTTTTCATTAAAATTCTTTTTGGTTTTTTCTTATGTGGATACGACAAATGACTGCAAGCTATTATAAATATTTGTATTATAATAAATGTTGTTCTAAAATATGATCTTATATTAAGTAGTTTTTTTTACAACAAGTAATTATTTATTTAGTAGTATATATAATTAAATCTGTAAAAGATTTTTAAGTTTTTGTTTTCATATTTGAAATATATTTGATGATTCTATATTATATCATATATATACTTTCACAAAATTTAACTTAAAATAGTTCCGTGCATAGCACGGGTCTTAAGCTAGTATATAAAGATAGAAAAGGTGACCACAAGCTAGATCGAGCGCATTACACATATAAACAAAAATTTAAAAATCATCAAACTTCAGATCAACTTGTCAAGTTGCTATATAAAGGAAAAGGAACAAAAATTGTAACTCTTCCTTTACTATCTGTTTTGAGGCTTGTTCCTTTCTGTGAATATAATGGAGCTTTGATCTTTTTACTTTAATTTGGCACCACCAAGTACTTTTCTCAGTAGTTTCAAAAATAAATTGATATTTTAGAAAACTTCTCGAATTTCGTAATGTTATATGTTTGGATATCTGAGATAAAATAAGTAGTAATAATTTTTGGATGATGATATTATTTTGAAAATTGAGAAATAATAAGCTTATTTCTAAAAGTAGAAGTATTGTTTGTTTGACTTTTTCAGACAACAGTTAATGCTCTCTGAAAAACGAGACAAGAAGGTCTGGGTGTATATATTCATTCTATCTATGTTCTCTATTATGACTGTCACGCATTTGAATTTGAACCATGCCAATTGCATGATTTTGTCTGACAATTTGCTGCTATGTATATATCAAATCTAATTAATGGAAATGCCTTTGCCGAACAGCTATATATATATATATACAATTTAAAGCCACTTGCGGTCTACCCTACGGACATGCAGTGGCACATCGTTTGGTATGATGGAGAATCAGATCGAGTTTCAAAGATGAGAATACAATTTATAAAAGCGTGTTTGTAATGTGATAAAACAATCTTGAAACTGTAAATTGTTCTCGTCAATTTGGTTACTTTTCAAGCAAGACTTGAGCTCATCTAAAGCTAAAAACATCACACATTAAACATATGTACGATTGTCAACTTCATGAAGTTTGACTTGAATTTTTATTCGAATCACCTTTATTGAACCTTAGCCAAAATTTGCATCTCCAATTCTAAATCTCACATAGTTGGAATTTGACTGAATACATTTCCAACACCATGAGACACATTTAAGAGGTAACATTGACAAAAAAAGAAAAAATATATATATATATGAGTTTGATCAAACTCTGATTTCAACTCATCGAACAAAACTTAATACATCGTAAACTTATAAAAGGACAATATTATGACACATACCACATATTTTTTTTTCAACAACAAATTAAATATTGATTGAACATTTATCACATATTTTTATTTCTCAAACTCAATTCAACTAATATCTCAATTCAGTTTTTCAAATCCCCAAACCTTGGATCTAAATTATTTAAAGGCATCATACGAAAAGTTTCATTAAAACCACCTAAGTTGTGTTAAAGCGAAAACGCAGTAACAGCGATCCCCATGGACAAGTCGTTACGAAGTGGATCTGAATTTGCTTTCAGAGGGCGTATGTATAAATATAATCATTAGAGATTTAGGTAATTGCTTATTGCGTCACTAATGACGATTTTAGTTCAATTTATTTATTACTCCGAATATATCACCAATGTCTGTGATTCTGTACAGTAGTCAAATTCCAACAGAATAAGCACAATATATATATTATATATGTGCACGGAATTTGTGTTCAGATTAGATTGATTAGTTTTTAATTAATGGAGAAACTATCAAAACATTGCTTTTTGAATTTATAATTTATTTAAATTCCAAAATTAATGGATAAAGAAAAATTGTACGAATATAAGTATATAAGAACGTTAGAATAAATTAACCAATACCGTACCAATATTAATTATTGATTAACTTAGATACACTAAATAGAAGATACAATGCTAGCTAATACATGGCGGGATTGATAAAAGCTTTAATTTGTCTTCAAGTTTTTGGTTAATTTGGACCGTTCTTCAATATGTTTTCAGTTTTTCAAAGTAAAAAAGGTACAAATTACAAAGAAAGAAAGAAAAAATAAAAATAAAAGGGTACAATAATTTGATTATGTTATTAACCTTTAAACAGTAAATGCACGTTATAGCCGTGATGCTCGTTCATTTGACGTTTAATGTTGACATTAAATTAAAAATAGATTCTTTGTTTGAATAAATTATTTAATACTACTCTAGTACGTACTTTATATTTCAAGTGGTGGAGTACTAACAAAATCCACGTTAATTGGTTTGTTTTATTGACGATAGTTTTGGCGTCGTGTAATTATATTATTAAAATAATTCAAAGGTTAGTGAGTAAATCTATATTTCTAGTTTCACGGGATGGAATTATCAACATTAATTTCTTTGTCCCATATATATTTGTAAAAATCACACTTATGCTCCCATGCTTCCAAAAAAGTTGAACTATTGGTCTCATATTTTATATAATTGCAATTTGATCCTAATTCCTTAAATATTTTACACAATTAGTCCCATGAATATCCTATTGACCTTTTTTGGTTTAATATGATAATTGTCTTAATTTTGCATTTTCGTTTTCACATGGTGAGATGAGACCAGTAGTCCAAAGTATTTTAAAAACTTGGGATTAAGAGCTGAGTGCAATTTTTGTTAAATAGAATACAAATTTATAGGACTAAAGATGCAATTTAACGCAGAAAAAAACTCTCCCCGTCCCCGATCACTTGGTTTAATCAAGTCCTAGTGGTTTAATCGCGTCTCCTAGTAAATATCATCTCCTTAACACCATAAATGATCTTCAAAATTGATTAAAAAAAGTTTTAAAAAAGACTTTGTAACAACAAGAAAAGGTACAATATTGGTAAGGTTCTTGTAAAATCAGATGTAATTATATTAATGCTTTTCGATCTTCACATTTTCAGCTTGGATACATGCCTTATATATTAACCAACCTATAAATAAACTACAGTTTACTAAACATAGGTTATACCGAGGCATTAACAACTTAATTAGTTTGAATCATTAATCCAAATAAGTTAAATTCTTACAGTTTGATATTTGAATTGTTGTCATTAAATTAACTTATATTAGTATTATAAAGTCTTTTGTTCTTCCTCTATATGAGTAGAAAACAAGATGGAGTATTGGGAACATAATACTTTAAACCCTAAAAAAGTTGGACCTTTCTGTCTGTCAATTTTCCGAAGTTCATAACAAAAGGCATAACTTTTTGATTCTTATATGCGTCCTGCATTCATCGTCTCATATTTATATTGCTAAAGAATAAAAAGTTGCATGAGAAATCAATTGGATATGAATTATATAGTAGTAATTAACTCAGAAGGGATATTTAAAATAAGAGTATAGTATGATATTCAAGCGGTCGAATTATATATCTCTTGATAAAAGCAAAAGTGTGACAGATTGATTTTGATTTTCTTGCTTTTGGATCCAGATTGTAATCATTTCTACAATGGCATTATCAGTTAATATATACTACTTCTCTTTTTAAATTCTGTTTAGAATGTTATGCTTAATGACGCAAACTACCTGATTAATTTGACCTTTTTTTCATCGAATCATAATGTTATTTGCATATGCATGAACAATATATAGATTATTTTTTAAATTCAATTGTACCAAAAAGCACAAAATATTCTAGCAATTGGGACAAAAATTGCAATTTTATGACTACAAAGATCCAAAGTACATCTCTCTAAAATACAGAGATTCAATGTAGTTGAATTTCCAATCTCGTGGTACTAGAAATTCAATATCATACTAATTGTTTTCCTCTATATATCTACTGCATTAAACTCGATTTATGAATATATAAATGTTTGAGCTAGAATTTATGGAAAATCACACGAGTTAGCTAGAATTTTGGCCCTAGACGTATTGATAACGTCATAATTAAGTGAAAAAGATTAGGAAAAATTCTTGCTATAAAATTTCGGTTAGCGATATTGTCAAAGTATTGTTGTTGCCAGAACAATCTTTTGCAATTTTCTCATTTGCCCCTTATAGTCAAATGTCATAAAAGCTATATTTCTCAATCCCCATAAATACTTATTATTTATGGAAATAATCCTTGCTCTGGCAATATTGCAAGCCTAAAATTTACATCCATGATATAATGTTCAAGAAAAGCACTTCTCGATGACTAACACAATAATATGAAAAATTAGATGGTACGTATTGTAAACTTACAAAATCATTCACAAGCCCTAGAAATTAGAAAATACATGAAATTGTTAAATAATAAATGAACACTAGTTACATTGAGTACTCCAGATTCCAAAAATCACATCTAATGAACTCAAATCCCAAGCCAAAGGAAAATAAAAAAGAAAAATGAAATCTACCCCTAAACAAAATGTATCTGCGTCATCACTCCATATTCCAAACCATGCAATAAAATTAACGTCCCTAAGAAAATACTTCAAAAATAATTTCAAAAAAAAAAAAAAATCATAAATTCCATTGATAATTATTAATTGTTTTATCATTATAATTATTATCCCTAATCCAACTTGACACCTCAACTTGCCACACTCTAATCTCCCCATCAAAGCTTCCACTAAACACCTTCACTCCACCACCCTCCGCCGTATCCACTGCCGCCACCGACCTCACCGGAGCCCTATGCCCATCCAACACCGTCAAACAACAATACCTCCCATCACCACCACCCCCCCTCTGCCAAATCCTAACCGTCCGATCACCCGACCCACTCAACAACAAATCTCGAACGTTGATCAAACATAGTATAGCCTTCCCGTGTCCCCTCAGTGCACCCGTGACCACCATATAATTAGCACTGTCCTCTCTTTCCCACACCAAAATGGACCGGTCACACGACCCGGAATACAAAACCGACCCGTCAAAACCCAACGCCAATGCATTCACCGCAGATTTATGCTTCTCCAAAGTGGATACCAACCCGAATTTCTTCTCCTCCTTTTTCCAAACCTTGATCCTCTTATCCGCCGAACCCGTAAATATTATCGACCCGTCTTTGGACAAAACGACAGCGTTTATCGCGTCGTCATGAGCTTTGGTTATGGATTCCAAACATTTCATTTCTTGGGGTTGCCATATTTTAACGCTTCTATCCCATGATACTGAAACGACGGCGTTTTGGTGAGCGGCGAGTCCCGAAACGGCGTCGTGGTGTTCTATCCATAGCTTCTTCTTGTGCCGCCTTACGCTAACGTAGTTTTGAGGCAGAACGAATCTTCGCAGACGATCTTGTAGCGTAGGGAGAGTCGCAATTGGTTTGTGTTGTTTTGGTCCTGTATTTTCGAGATTTGTCAGTTTCCAAACGCGGATTCTGCAATCTTGATGAGCGGTGAAGATCCTTCCATTGGAGAAAGCGATGGATTTGACGGAGCCGGTATTGGATGATTTTTCGACATTAAAAGTGTCTACAATGGTGTTTGTTATTGTGTCGTAGACGTTGATTTTGTTGCCGGAGGCGGCATAGAGGAGGTTATTGTGGAGGGCTAGGAAGTTGATGTGGGCGCGGTGGTTGGGTTCGAGGGAGGAGAGGAGAGTGGCGGTGGCGGTGGCGGAAGGGTTTTCGGGGGAGAGAGTGAGCTTTTGGAGGGAAGGGAGTGAAGGGAGGGTTAAGAGAGAGAGGTTGCTTTGGATTGATGACGAAGAAGAGTTTGTTTGGATGCTAGTGGTGTCGGAGAGTGGAGATTTAGTATGTGATGCTGTGGCGGAGGAGGTGGTGGTGGAGGAGGAGATGGCGGTGGAGGTGGAGCATGTTGACAACCAAGATCGGACCTTCATTGCTAGCTGCCGCCCTGCCGGCTAGAGAGAGAGAGAGAGAGAGTGTAATTGGTTTAGATAAAGAAAGGCCTTAGGGGATATATAGGAGAATTAAATGAGAATGCCTATATAAATATATACTGTATTAGTATATAGTAGAAGAGAATTTGAGAATGGAACACACATGAATATTATTTTCTTACGAGGCCCAACATATATATAAAATGAGAATTTAGCGAAAATTCGAACTCGAAGACTTTCATTAAATTAATCATTCATTTTATTTTGTGTCATATATATAGATCTATTAACAATTAAATTAAAAAAATTCTAGGGTACCGCTTTGTTAGGTGCCGTTAGGCGCTAATACCACATTAGGTGGTATTACCATACAATGTATTAACCCCATATTAGGTGGTATTACCACACAATGTGTGTCATATTCTATGGTATAAATTATACTCGTTATACCATACAATGTGATACACATTGTGTGATAATACCACCTAATGTGTAATTAAGGACTATGTGATATTAATTGTGTAATAAAAGACTCTCTATGTGATAATAATTGTGTAATAAAAGACTCTCTATCACATTGTTTTAAGAAAACATTCATTATTATTACATGATAAATCATTGCAATAATTACAGAAGTACAAAGAATAATAAATAATGAACAACTATCAAACATTGGTATTAAACTAATGAAAAATCCACATTTGTTAAAGTTGAATCCAAAACCTCTTACTCTCTTAGTTCTGAACTCTCGTCATTAACCAACTGGTTAAGTCTTCATTGACAATTTCTATCACATTTTGGTACCATATGTTTGTCACACGTATAGATCTACTGACAATTGTACCTATTCAATTTTTTTATGGAACCACGCATAAATTTGATATTTTAAGTGTTGTAGGGAATCGATCCTCCCTTGATATTGCATTGGAGGGGCTTTTAATTTAGTTTAGTTATTTTGATTGTTCTTTTTAATTGTTTTATTTTTTGTGTCCGAGGTTATGGATGGTTCACAAGAAAAGAATAAATACGTGACTTGCTAGCTAGTACATTTGAGATCATATTAAATTGTGTTATCATTGCATTGATTATGGGAATGTCGGCTGTAATTTTTTGAATATAATGGTTATAAGTTTTTACTTTGGAGATTAATTCAAATTGTGATCAAACACGGAACTGAGAGAGAAATGGCCATGGATAATGTTTTCTACAAAACAAAAGGGAATGCATTTGACATCCAAATTTAAAGGGGGGAATTAAAAAAGAGCAAAAAGAATAGAGAGAAAAAGAATAGAGAGTGGGGTTGAAAGAGACGGGAAGTTAATTTAGACTAGATTCATCACACCAAATTTTGTGCGTAGAAGAAAAATGTAAAATACATTCAATTTAATATGTAGCTAGTTGAACAAGCAATCACAAAAAAGTAATATGCAAAATATGCTTATATAATTTCAGATTGGCTAAAGTGCAATCATAAAAATTCAGAATAATTATTATAGTATATATAAGAGAAACATAATTTATTTAATAGGATATATAGAATGTCCCTAGCTAATTAATTAAACTGTTAGTGGACACTTTCGATCACATCTCGCCTGTGTTTTATAACATTCATCATTTACAATACAACAATAACAAGGTAATATAAAAACATTACAAGGATCTTTCAATCGGCATAATGTCAGACCACCTTTCTCGCCAATTATCTGGCTACTTTCTAAGCCTTTGCACCCAATTTCACTTCCTGTAATTAATTAGATAATAATAATAATAATAATAATAGAAATTAATTAAGCAAGAAATTAGAAAAGAAAATTATAAAGTTACATTATTATTGACAAATCACTATGAATTATGCGCTAGTTAACTTAAAAGAGGCTCAAAAGCGAATAAATTCTAAAATTCTTTTCTTTTTGGTTAAAATAAAATGGTATATCTAGAATTAAAAAATTTATATTTAAATTACTGTCAAGATTAATTTAAAATGCACTTACTTACCTCCATGGAGAATAAAGAGTGTAACAATAGTTAGGTAAATGAACGCGAGATTGACACTTTTCTGCGAAGCAGCCATATTGATTGATGAATTTGATGATACAATGAGTTAATTCTACGTACCAGGATTTGTGATTATATACTAGCTAGTATTTCAATCGATGCCATTAATTGAAATATATTTTGGATATCTTTGGGAATCACATATTTATGTTAATAAATCTTCTTAGTTTGGTTTAAATCATTTAAAATTAGTATTGCAGCTATTTAAGTTAAAGATAATAATTATAGATTTTTCTTAATTTTTTATTCTTTTATTCAAATATCATATTTTTATATATTAATTTCTTCGATTTCAATAAAATTCATGATCTAATTCATTTCAAAATTTACACCAGTGTTTTTCCGTTTAACAAGGTTGATTACTATACGGTTTAATTTAATTTACCTCACATGTTCAAACTTTCTTAACTATTATTCATATTCTGGATGAAAATATGCATAAAAATATAATTATGAATGAATTATTAACTTTTGTCATCTTGATTTAATGATAAGATATTATTAATATTACTTATTTAATAAAACATTTGTATATATATATAATTTTTATTTATGTCGAATCCAGATCTTTACCGGATGGATCTAAATTCATATTTGTTCCACGTATTTCATATTTTAAATTTTTATAATTATGTAAAATTTATCGAATTTCTAATCTAATTAAAATCCAAATAAATCTGGTCAAACACTAATCAAATTCAGATTAAATTCCCCCCGTAGACAGCAATACTCCTAATCTATTCCATGTCCACTTGGGCCGAAAAATGGGTCCTTGTTTGGTCCACGATCAACCAAACTAGCAAACCATACAAATTAAATAATGAACAAAGTAAGTATTTCACACTTTGCCCCCCAAATTCTACTCGATTTGCATATCAACCACAATTTGAGATTTATAGACAACAGAGACACACTCACGTTACCATTTGGAGCTTTGATTTTGAAAATGGTGAAAGTGTCGACGTTTTTCGCTATGTCATTTGGCGCCTTTGTTTTCTGGCAAACAATGGATAAAGTCCACGTCTGGATTGCTCTTCATCAGGATGAAAAGGTACATACATACACAATTTTTTTCATCTAGGTCTATTTCATTATAATGATTTTCTAAAAGCTAAGATTACAATTGATTTCTGAATTTATGCACATTTATTTTATAATTTTGATATGCATCCACTTATAGAATGTTTATGCTGCCGATTTGTGCTAGGGTTTTTATCTTTATTTTTACCATTTATTGGTACTATTTCGTTCATAATGAAGGGTATTTTATGAGATTTAATTTTTGAAATAGGGGCTTTTCTTAGATCAGATTGTATTCCGTTTAGGTCCTTCAGGATGTGATTTTTAGATTGTAGAATTGAGGAATTAACACTACTAAATTTTGGTACTATAACTTTAAACATTGCTTTTCGATTTTTCTAAGCAATTATTGGTTTATATGGTTATATTGTTCATGAATTTGGAAGCTTGCCGTTTGAATCTTGGAATTGGAAATGATACAGTTCTGATTTATGTTGAAATGGGATTGTACAAAGCCTGATTCTGATTTACTGATTTCCTGTTTGGATTATTTGTTTATTTTTTTTCATTGGTGAAGGATTATTTGTCCGATTTAAAAACTCATTTTGTGAAAGTGATGTGTGATCTTCAATTGCTTCATTGCTAAAGGGTAAAGGTTTCCCCCCCTCGATATTCTTGTGAATTGCAGAAGGAGAAAATGGAGAAAGAGACTGAGATAAGGAGAATGAAAGAGGAACTATATCAACAACAAAGAGAGAAAGACACACTTGCCTAATCTGCTAAGAGATTTGATTCTAAATGCAGTTCCATGACATTTCTAGATTTGTCCTTTTTTTAATTGTAATGATCATGCTCGACTCAGTTCACATAACAGTATGAATTCTGTACCAAACCATGTACTTTGATTTGCATTTTGTAGCAAGTGGCAAGTTTTGGCAGTTGAGCTTTACGGTAATTTGATTTTAATTGCCATACTCAGCGATTGCTTGAATAATACCATTTGTTGGTCTTGGTTGATTGCCGTGTGTTTTCAAATAAAAATGAATAGTGTTTACTTGAGAATTAAAATCATAATATTCAGATTCATTGGTTTTATTTTTTCTGCTTAGTTACTTATTATTTATATCCATGTATGTTTCCGTACTTTTCGTATTTGAATTTGGTTCAACTACTTCTGGATTCATTTGTTCAACATAGTTGTTCATCAGAATGTGAATGTGTATTCAAACTCAGGTTTGATTGCTGCGCTTGCACACATTCATAATCAATTATCACTGATGATTGAAATTTGGTAACTACATTGTACTAATGCAACCCTTTGGCCGGTTATAGTCTTAACTACATTGTATTAAGCTGTTGCAATTTTCTTTCATAATGATTGCTCTATGTATCTTGTTATTATATTTTGTTGGCCAAGGTTATGATCCCTTGGTTGTGTTGGTATAGGTGTTAACAAGCAGAGAGTTCAAGCTTCGTTGGATTCTGTCATTATTGAGCTTGAGATTTTGTTTTATTTTTTTATTTTGATTATGGACTAAGCGGGCTTGAATGGGCTCTGTTCGAGCTCGAGCTGCGTTGTAATGTTGTTCAAATATTGTTATTTAAAACGAACCGAGCTGAATGTGTGGTTAATGAGCTTTAGTCGAGATTGCTCGAGCTGAATTTGGCTTGGTTATTTTGAGTCCCTCTGCTCTGTTTTGGCTGTGGCATTTATCATTTTTCTTTTAATGTTCAGTGATTAATTATGTAAGTATAAGTCGAACTTGGAACAACCAAATATAAATATACTAAAGGTTCATCAGCAAATTCAAAAGTACATAGGCTCTGGATATGTAATAAATAAAAAAAAAAAAAAAAAAAAAAAGTACAAAGGCTCAGAACACTTTATATGATATGACCTGAAAGAAATCGTGTTCTGAAGCCAACAGCCAAAAAAACCAATCGTCACCTTCTTTAGAACAGTCTAAGCAAAATCAGCACGGTTGGCGTGTTAAAACATATATACAAAAACTCACCTCCAAAAATAGCAAGCTAATCCTTTAATAGCAGCCACTTTTTTCCTTAATTTCAGCCAAAAGATTTTAACTTTAAATCACAATTATGCAGATAAGCCATCATAAAATTAAATTGCCTATATAAATAAATTACAGATGTATTCAAATCCCATGTAACCAACCTTTCTTGATAAAACAATGGGACTGGGAAAAAGCATATTTCTTGTTTCTCTTTTCTTGGCTATGGTTTTTTCCATAGCAAAAAGCATAGAGTTCACGGAAAAGGACTTGGCTTCTGATGAGAGCTTGTGGGACTTATACGAAAAATGGAGAAGCCACCATACGATTTCACGAGACCTAACTGAAAAACAAAAGCGTTTCAATGTGTTTAAAGCTAATGTGCATCACATTCACAAAGTGAACCAAATGGACAAGCCTTATAAGCTCAAACTCAATACATTTGCTGATATGACTAATCATGAGTTCAGAAACTTCTATAGTTCAAAGATAAAGCACTATAGAATGTTGCATGGGGATCGAGCTAAAACTGGTTTCGTGCACGAAAAGACAGAGGATTTACCTCCATCGGTTGATTGGAGGAAGCAAGGTGCTGTCACTGGTGTCAAGAATCAAGGCAAATGCGGTAAGTTTTTTCGTTTCCATTTTTGCTCTTCAAAGGGTCCATTAATTATACTTATTGACATAACCAATATTGACTTGGGTTTGATTCAATCTTGGCAGGTAGCTGTTGGGCTTTTTCGACCGTGGTGGGAGTCGAAGGGATCAATAAAATCAAGACCGGTAAATTGGTATCTTTGTCTGAGCAAGAACTCGTTGATTGTGAAAAAGATAACGAGGGATGTAAAGGAGGGCTCATGGAAAGCGCATACGAATTCATCAAGAAACACGGTGGACTAACGACTGAAAATTTGTATCCTTACAAAGCTAAAGATGGGACCTGTGATGCAACAAAGGTAAAAAAAAAAAAAAAAATCTTGTCTTTTTTGTGAACCATATCTATAATCTTGGTTATTGTAGATGAATGCACCAGCTGTGATGATCGATGCGCACGAAAACGTACCCGAGAATGACGAAAATGCCCTTATGAAAGCTGTTGCAAACCAGCCTGTTTCTGTTGCTATGGATGCTGGAGGCTCTGAAATGCAATTTTACTCGGAGGTAGTCAAAATTTACAAAACAAGTTTCTTCTTTTTTTCATATCGTATTTGCCTGCCATTTTTGTGAGTGTCCTACAAGTGTGGTTTGAATTTGCCTCGTGATTCGATCTAATATATTGATTTTAGAATGTTAATGTGTCCTGCAAGTTATTCGCAACCCTTGTTGCATACAAATACCAAGTGGGGTGGGGACAAAATAAGTCTGTTTTAAGAAATTTGTAACACGCTTTGAGTGAGGTCATTTCGAAACCGGATTCATAATGTAACTAGTTACGTTCTTCAAATATGTTTGATTGCAGGGAGTGTACACGGGAGACTGTGGCACGGAGCTAGACCACGGTGTGGCTGTCGTTGGGTATGGAACGACTCTTGATGGGACTAAGTATTGGATAGTGAAGAATTCATGGGGTCCGGAATGGGGTGAAAAGGGCTACATTAGGATTCAACGAGGAGTCGAGGCTGAAGAGGGGTTGTGCGGTATTGCCATGCAGGCTACATATCCTATAAAGCTATCTCCAGACAATCCTAAAACACCATCAAAAGATGAACTCTAGATTAATTTATGGTTATGTTTTTTGTTTTTTTTTTTTTTTTGCTGTGGGTTGAGGGAATAAAATGTTATTTAGGGTTGTGTTAGTTAGTGAATGACCCTGATCTTTTGTGTGTTTGAATGGGCTAAAATGTTAGGGCTAAAGACATGTCCAGTGCAGAGGAACAAAAAGCAGGTCAAATTGGGCCTTCAAGTAGAAATATTACCAAACAAGAGCCCCAATACAATACAATACAATACAATAATAATAATAAGGTTAGGACTAAATAATCCAAAGAAAAGAAAACAAGCAGCCGTACAAATGTTTATCTTCCCAAGGCTATGGTGTAAATAATAATAATAATAATAATAATAATAATAATAGGGAGTAGTATTTTCTCTAATATTAGTAGTAATAATACTAGTATTAGACACATTGGATTAGGAGTCCTCCTAGTAATTGAAAATGGGCAACCAACCGTGTGTCCTTGATTATCTCCATGAAGGCTTGAGGCAAAGCACGCCACAGTCAATATATATATAGTAAATATATATATATATACAATACATTATACGTACGTACGTGTGCACTGGTCTGTCTTCATAATTTGACCCATAACTTTACTTATGGCACAAATAATTCATCTTGTCTTTTGTCCACCCACCCATGTCCTCACATGACATATCTCTAAGAATAGGAAATTACATAATAATTACTAATTTTATATTATTAACTTAACCAAATCTCGGTTTCTTTAAACATTTCATAATTATTAACTTCTTCTTTTTGGATCTATCTTGCCAGCTTTCGATCGATTGAGTATGGGTATATTGGAGTTTTTGAGTATTGAACATTTGAGATGTAACTTAAGTTGGATTAAATTTAAATGTAATGTTAGCACTCTTACCTAAAATTTAATTTAGTTCTAAGTTTATCTAAATTAAAATTAGACTTGATTCCAGTACTTGAGTTTGACATGAATACGAGTTGGATTAATTTTTGGCCAAATATGGTATCGCAAAAGCTAATAGACCAGAACTAATCCATAAGGTGTTGGTTCTTTTTGAGTGTGTAAATATTTTTATTTTTTTTAATTATAATGATATTTTGTTGGTTAGAGATTTTAATTGTGTGTGGAATAGTACGTTATATATAAATTAGAAATTTGTCTGAAGTTAGGTACTTTCTTTTCATACGTTAAAAGGGAATTTGCAAACATTTCAACAATCGACTTGAAGGTGCTAAAATTGAAACTTCAAAGGAGCAAAACAAAAAAAAAAAGGTTGTTTGCAAAACTGCAACTTGTTTAGGTATTAATGTCTAAATCAGGTTTAATTAATTATGAAATTGTCATTTTTTATAATTATAGCTTTCAATAGGTTTCTCAACTCTCAAGAGAATTAAAAACAATTTTTTTTTTTTTGGCAAAAGAGATTTTATTGAAACAATTGTACGATCTCACAATGACAATTTAAATTTCCAGCTACCTGCTATCTTTTACAATCATGTATTTTTATAAAATCTATCAACCTTCCTAAACAAAATCTCTATTTACAAATTAAATACTACTCCCTCTGCCCCATTTATTTTGCTCTCTTGGTACAGTTGACCAGTCAATTTGACTAAATTTATAATTATAATAAATATATATATATATATATATATATATATATATATATATATATATATATATATATATATTAATATTTAAAAGATTTCATACACCACAAATGTGAATATAATATGATAAGTCATTTTAAAAATTTAAAAAGTTTGACCGAATACTGTAACATAATGAGCAAAATAAACGGGACAGGGGGAGTACTAAAATATTACTTTTAGCCAAAAGAAAACTCTAAATTTTCTTTCCTTTTTCTTAATTATGTTTTAGTTGATTAGTTTTAGTTAGATAAGAAAACAAATAATCCAAACGATAATATGTCACTACATCAAAAATGATATTTGGTGGCATCAAGTTTGATGGCATTTTGAAAAACAAAATGAAAAAAAATGAATACAGTTACATTTTTTAAAAATGTAAGGAATTATAAATGCTAATAGTGACATTTTTATATAATCATAATATTTTATAATATTACATTTTGTTATGATAGTGATATTTAACTTTTAGGCACACTGCTACAAGTGGCAGTTTGAAAAATGTTGTTACATATAAAATGTCATATGTGGCGAAGTGGCTAAATATATTAATGTCACAATTATAATTAAAAATAACTTTATAAAATATCAATATAGTATAAAAATGTCACTAATTTAGAAAATTAATATTTATAGTTTGTAACATGTTTAGAAAATATGACAATATTAATATTTTTTGATATTTTCTATAAAATGCCATAAGCATGATGCCACCATAAATATTTCTGTTGTAATGTGTAGGGGTATGTAGTAGATTAGTAGCTAGTATGTTACATGAATTTATAAGGGCATCTCCAAGAGCCTTGCTAAAACTCAAATTTTAAGAGTTTTACTAAAAAAATGATGAAAAGTGCTTTTCAAGAGAGCTTGTATAATTTAAAAGTTGCTAAAATTTATAACTTTGGGTTGCCAAATAACCATGGCCAAACTAATTAAAATGCTAATTGGAAATGGTTGCAGCTGCAAATGGAGTAAATTTTATCTGATATAATTAATTCACCAGACAAATTCCCCAAAATCCCTCTCTTCAATTCTTCTCTGTACATAAATTAAATTAACTTCTCTGTACATAAATTAAAACATCCGTCAAAAAAGGCAATTTTTCCCATACAAATTTGAATTAAAATTATAAATTAAAATTTTATAATTTGAATATCATTATAAGAAATTTGTTATTATCGATAATTAATGTTGTCACAATGATTTAGTGATAATATTTTGATTATTATTTTTGGGGCATTGTTAAATGTCAATAATAAAAATTAATCTTTTTTTAAAAAAGATTGTTTTTTTATTATGAAATAAAATCAATTAATATTACAAATATATCATTATTATATGTATAAAATAAATAAAGTTACTTGTTAAAATATAGACTAGTTGTTGGAGTGAAATTGTATAGTTGTTAAAAAGTAGTCTATTAAAATATAAACTAGCTGTTGGAAAGCAGAGTAAAAAATAAAAATATATAACACTGTTCATTAGTTATATTTTAAAATAAAAGGCTGAAATTTAAGAGTGCTATTGGAGATGGAAAATACTTACATAGACCAGGTCTATAAGCTTAGTGGTAGACCTTGTGGTCTAAATTTTGCCACATCATTTATAATTACTTAAAATTCAATTATTAGATTTAACTAACCCAACTAGATTAAAATAGAGTTAAATAGAAATAAATAATTAAGTGTAAGCCATTTTTCTAATTATCATAAAATTAATATTAATTAGAATTTAAAACTACTTGGTTTTTCCTTGGTTTAATTAATATTAATTAATATTAAAATTCCTTGGTTTTTCACACAAAACTTAAATATACAGTTATGGTAAAACCTTACTTTAGAAGTGGAAGAACATATTTTGAAGTAGACCTTAAAGTTACCCCTTACCTCAAAGTTATTTATTTAACAAAAATGCAAAAACGGTTTTATTAACAGAAATAAATTTTCAATATACTCGTTAGGTTTTGTTTCTAGGACGGAACTTCAAAACTCTTCAAGAGTACGTTTTGTTTCTATAATTGAACCCTAGTTTAGTATAGGGTTTAAAATTATAAATGATGTGGCAAAATTATAGAAACAAAATTATTTTGTAAGTCCCACCAAAACCTTGACAGATTTTGCAATTTTTTTTAACTAACCCAATTAAATTAAACTAGAGTTAAAGTAGAAATAAATAATTAAGGATGAGCTAATTTTTTTCAATATGCACTGAAGGCCTTGGGCATTTTGTAGCGGGATTAAAACCCTTTTTATATTTTAAAACTATTTTTATAGCATTTTTAAAACACCCTTAACTGTATAATTAACCAAGAAATTTTAATAGGGTTCAATTATAGAAACAAAACGTACTCTTGAAGAGTTTTGAAGTTCCGTCCTAGAAACAAAACCTAACGAGTATATTGAAAATTTATTTCTGTTAATAAAACCGTTTTTGCATTTTTGTTAAATAAATAACTTTGAGGTAAGGGGTAACTTTAAGGTCTACTTCAAAATATGTTCTTCCACTTCTAAAGTAAGGTTTTACCATAACTGTATATTTAAGTTTTGTGTGAAAAACCAAGGAATTTTAATATTAATTAATATTAATTAAACCAAGGAAAAACCAAGGAATTTTAAATTCTAATTAATATTAATTTTATGATAATTAGAAAAATGGCTCACACTTAATTATTTATTTCTATTTAACTCTATTTTAATCTAGTTGGGTTAGTTAAATCTAATAATTGAATTTTAAGTAATTATAAATGATGTGGCAAAATTTAAACCACAAGGTCTACCACTAAGCTTATAGACCTGGTCTATGTAAGTATTTTCCATTGGGGATGGCCTAAGGAGCCAATTAATATGCATGCAGCAATAATTGATACAAAGATAGTAGTACGTACGCAAATCAATTGAGATTTGAAAAGAAGTCCACTTTTACGCCTGCTCGTGCACGAATAATTTACATGCCATCAATTAATAATAATCATTTATATATTTCTTGGAAATGAAAATGATAGTTAATGCAGGGAACAAACAAGCATTACCCTCCCTCTATGCAATGCAGGCAAAAATTGACCTTTCCGTTTCATGCAAGTAGGCTACTGCTGATAAAGATTTGGACATAATTATCATTTGAAGTTAGATTTATTGTAATACTCAATTTTAACTTATAAAATACTCAAGTTCCACTACCTATAAACCCATTCATCAATTAAACATAATATAAGACTCTGATAAATTAAATTTTATTAGTTAGAAGTAATTAAGGCAATGTTTTTGCCCCAATTTGTCTCAAATTTCTGATAATGATTTCAGGAAAAATTAAAAATTTTAAAATATTTCAGTTTTCCTAGTACTGTTTGTTAAGAATTTGTGAAAGTGATTCCTTAAATAATTATATTTTTTAGAAATTATGCAAATAAGGGAAATAATGTATGTTATTTTATGAGAGGCAAAAGATAATATAACACATTTTGATTTCACATGAACTTACCTTATAAGTGTATGCATGGACCACAGCAATTTTAAATTTGCACACTTATTGAAAAATCTATACGAGTGAAATCAATCCCTCAAATGAGATAGTTTAATTTATGTCTACTCGAAATTTTTGTAGGTAATTTAGTGATGAAAGAAAATTTTCAAAATGAGATTTGTTTATTAAAATTAAAAGGAAAAAAAAAGTAGTATTAAAATGAGATTTTTAGATATACTTTTTAAAGCGCACTTTGAAAAGGGAGACAAATATGTCATGTTGTATTTTTAGTTATTAGGAAAATTAGTTAAAGTATTAATTATGTAGTAGATTCGACTATTTGGAAATGATAAATACTCCAGTATATTTATATAAATATGTCCGCCGTCAAAATGTAGAAGAGCAGAAAAATGACAAATGATTTGGGTTGTCGGGTATGCACTATGAAGTGCAATCATTCTGTTGCTTATAAATTACAGTATACTATGAATGACGGTAATGCATTTTGGTGATTTCTTCACGTTAATGTAAAGAGAGAGATAACACACAAAAATCAACACAACATTTAATGGGGCGTTCTCGGGTTTTTTATACTTTGCACCCCGAAACATGGAAAATAGGCACTTTGCACCCTCTAAATTTAGATTTAGCACTTTGCACCCTCAAAATATGAAAAAATGCAGCATTTTGCACCTTTATTTATTTTCAAGCAAAAATTCAAGGGCAAAATAGGTAATTCAATAGTATTGGCACTTTGCTACCTCAAAACTTGAGAATTCACACTTTGTATCCCCAAAATAAAATTAGCACTTAACACCCTCTAATTAAGAACAAATTAGCAATTTTCACCCCCGAAACACAATAAATTGGTACTTTGCACCCCAACCCAAAACACAAAATTAACACTTAACACCCTCAAATTTACAAAACCCAAACCCCTCTTTTTTTCGTCAAAGTTGACTATCGGAGTAAAAAAAATATAAGACAAAATAGGTAATTCAATTTTTTTCTTAAATTTGCAAAATACAATTATCAATACACGAATACTCATTTCTCTCTCCATCTTTCTTTTCAATAATATAACCATAATAACTAAATAAAGTACTCTCGAAGACCCATTGTCTACTTTAACGTATCAAAGACCCATAAATAATTACCTATTTTGCCTTAAAAAAATCACCTTAATGGTCAACTTTGCCGAAAAAAATGAGGAGTTTAAGTTTTTTTTTTAATTTGAGGATGTTAAGTGTTAATTTTGTATTTTGGGGTGCAAAGTGTCCATTTATTGTGTTTCGGGGGTGCAAACTGTTAATTTGTTCTTGATTAGGGAGTGTTAAATGCTAATTTTATTTTGGGGGGGCAAAGTGCCAAAGATTTACAATAGAATTACCTATTTTGTCCTTGGATTTTTGCTTGAAAATAAAAGAGGGTGTAAAGTGCTGTATTTTTCATATTTCGAGAATGTAAAGTGCCTATCTTCTATGTTTCGGGGGTGCAAAGTGCAAAATATCCGGCGTTCTCTTCTTTTCTACAGATATAGTACTTTACTACTGTATATGAAGTTAGAACTTAGAATTGTGACCTCTATCCTTCACAAGATTTAATATAACGGTAAACACCACTTTTGGTCCCTCTTATCATTAACTTTTTACAGAGTGGTTCCTCTTATGTTTTTTTTTCCCACTTTAGTCCCTACTATGAATTATTTGTTTCACTTTAGTCATTTTCAAGTGGTCCAAGGCGATTTCGATAACATGTAATATGCTCATAAGGGCAATTTTGTCATTTCAAGTAAAATAACAGGATATTTTCGTCTTTCTAATTATCTAAAAAAAACTAAATATATACTCTCTTCCAAACTAGGCTTTCATTCCAATCCAACTCAATCGTACATTTCGTTTCAAACTAAAGTTTTTTCCTAAAATCTTTTTCAAACACCGAAATTGCTCACCAATTAAACAATATCTCAAATAGTCTCAATAGTGAACGGACGAAAATGCCCTAAAAAATATTCATATGCATGTCACGTGTTATCGGAGTCACCTGATAAGGACTAAATTGAAACACATAATTCATAGTAGGGACTAAAGTGAAACAAATAATTCATAGTAGGGACTAAAGTGGGAAAAAAAACACAAGAGGGACCACTCTGTAAAAAGTTAATGATAAGAGGGACCAAAAGTGATATTTACCCTTAATATAATTCTATCCTTCAAAAGATTTACCTCTATTGATTATTGACATTATTATCTCTAAGCTTGTTTGAATGAAAGTTCCCTCTCTTTCCAAAAATAAAAAATTAGATTTTTCTTAGTACTATTAAAAATTTGAAAAACTTACTACTCCTTTCGTTTTTTATTTGTCCGCTTTGAAAATTTTTATTGTTTATTATTTATTTATTGATTTAGAATTTTAATGTAAAATTAATGTTTTTTAACCAGATTCACTCTCCTTACTAATATTTGTCATTATTAATATTTGTCACTAATATTAATTAATGTTAAGATTATTTGATTAAAATGATATTTTAAAAAAAAAATTCTTAAAAATATGACTATTTATGATATTCTTTAATTCGTATGCAATCCTCCAAAGCGACAAATAAAAAAAACGGAGAGAGTATACTATTCAACAAGAAAATAGGTCCTAAAATCTAAACTTATGGCACTGACTTCTTTAAAACCCCATTAACTAATTAAGTACGATAAAATTGATGCACCTAAAGATCTAAAATGTAATTTATAAACATTATTTCATTTAGGGTAAACACCACTTTTGGTCCCTCTTATCATTAACTTTTTACAGAGTGGTCCCTCTTAAGTTTTTTTCCACTTTCATCCCTACTATGAATTATTTGTTTCACTTTAGTCATTTTCAAGTGGTCCAAGGCGATTCCGATAACATGTGATATGCTCATGAGGGCAATTTTGTCATTTTAGGTAAACTAACAGGGATATTTTCATCTTTCTAATTATTTAAAAAAAAACTAAATATATAATCTCTTCCAAACTAGGTTTTCATTCCAATCCAACTTAATCGTACATTTTGTTTCAAACTAAAGTTTTTTCCTAAAATTTTCATATGAATTGAACGTATGGATGAATTGAACGTATGGATGAATCAAATTCTAAAGTTTAATCCAACTTGGTTCTAAGACTCGGGCTATTACTCTCCACAATTTTACTTCACGTAACGATGAATTGAACGTATGGATGAATCAAATTCTAGAATTAACACTAAGAAAGCTAATATTTTCATATGCCGTCAAAATGTATATGTGAAGAATAAATTTCAACATGTCAGCAGGAACAAATAAAGCTCATGACATAACAATGTGATACATATTAATCTAAGACTCTATTGCAATATTAAATGCATGGATTGAGACTAAATTCATCTTAATTAACCCTACACTATTCAAATGAAAAACTAACTTAAAATGTATGGATTAACAAATATTGTTTAAGGATAATTTACTCTGGATAAGGTCGAATTATCCACGTACGTGTAACTAGACTTTTATTTTTAAATTAAATTTATAGATCTAACCCAAGTTTATTTTGAATATTGTTGAAAGATATTTTTATTTAATATATTTGACGCATCTCGAAATAATTAAAAACACTTCAAAAAAGGAAAAAAAAACATCCTCCTATTAAATAGTTCTTTAAATTTTTGATTTAATCATTTTTATTTCTGAATGTAATATTTCATTTTTATCCCAGAAAAAAACTCAATCTTGAAACATGTCGGAAAATCATCAAACCGAAACCAAGTAGTGATTACGTGGCAAAGATCCGACTCTATTACGTGTCAGAGCTCCAGAAAATAGATCGAGAGAGAAGAGGAGCAAAATGACATTTAAAAGGCTGACAAAATAAAAAGCGAAGGAGCTGCGGTTCTGTAAAATTAGTACTCACACCTAGGGTGTGGCGGAGAACTAGCGGAAGACAGCAGTAGCAGCAAACAACTGTTGTTTTCCGAACCGTAGAGATAAACTGCATGCACCTGGGTCCCACCAGTGTCGTATGACGGTATGATCAGAGATCTATTAATGAGCAGCTCACACAGGATAATTGCCCTACATAAGAGCGCCAGGACTTGTTTGGAATGAAGAGAAGATGATTTTGAAATATTATTTAAAAATATATGTTGAGCTTTTGAAAAGTTTGATCAAATAGAACATATGATAAGTATTCTTTTTAAAAGATAATTTTACATATATGATTTTTATTTTAGTTTTTTAGAACAAAATTGTTAGATATAAGATAAATAGAGCTCTCCAGTATTAATTAATGATGTGAAATAATATATTAGTATTTCAAAATAAAATATTTATGAAAAAAAAAACATTCAGAAAAGGAAATAAGAGTAACATTGGAACATACCATCCGAATATATTTGATCATATTAATATGATTGAGTAGATAAGTAAATTGTGACTGCTCAATCAGTTCATTTCAGTACTTCATGCACACGACAAGCAAAGAATGAGTATCATTTTATTATTTGAGAGCTTTTAAAAATAATTTTGAGCCCATTTCAATAATGAGATAAAATGACAAAATCTATGAAGAATATATATAATGTTATTTAAGCTCAACTCTTGTTCAATGACTGAAGATCAATTGAGCTTTATCACCGATAGATATTCAAGAGATTTCAAGATACAAATTACATAGTGATTAAATCACATTAAATCATGCTTATACTCGAACAATGTACTATAATTAAACTACCTCATTTATTTTGGATACAATTTTTTATTTTTTTTGGGTAGAAATTTACACGGCTACTTGAACCATGCATACAAATTAGAGTACTTCATGTTCCTTATATAACATATATCTTTTGCGGAAATAAATTATTTTCGGCCTTGTAAAGTGACTGCATTTCAAAATTGATAATTTACTGTAGCACCTTGACAATATATGTCAATTATTGTGTTACAATTTTCAGTTCTTATCATTGGAAAATTTCAATTTAAATCCTATACATTTGACCGAAATTTTTTTATTTTGATGAAAATCATCAATTTATGTTATATGTGACCTGAATTTTTTTTCCAAGGATTTCATATGTTGATTGACAATTAAAAATCAAGAATTTCAAATTTTGACACCAAAAATGCAAGTTTAAATCACGTGATGAGTCTATAATTTCAACTTTCGATGAAAAACGGTTAAAACTACACCAAAATCGAAGATACCTATTTTTATTTATAAACAAATAAACAAATCAAATTCACAATCACATTTAACTCAAAATTTCTCTGTACATGAAAAAAAAGCATCCTCTACCATGAAATATACTATTCTTCACATCCAATTCGAATTCCACCATGAAATAGTATTTTAAACCAGAGTATTTGTATTGCTAAATCTATATAGTATATTAGTTTAAAATACTACTACATTACAAATTCAAATTGGGAGTGTAGAATAATATATTTCGTAGAAGATGATAGATATTTTTGAATGTATGCATGAAATTTGAGCCAAATGTGATTGTGAATATGACATCTTTATTTCCTTATAAAAAAAAATAATACTATCTTCGATTTCTATGAGAACTTTAACCGTTTTTCATCAAAAATTGATGATTTCTCTCAATACATTAGGCGAAAATTATATTTTCAGATCAGATAGGACATAAATTGATGATTATTGGCAAAAAAATAAAAACATAAATTAATGATTTCCAGTGATAATTAAAAAAAAAGTCGAGGATAAAGACTGAAATTAGTGACTGTGACACAACAAATGACGTATAATGTCGAGCTACCACAATAAAAGATCAATTTTAGAATGCAGTTACTTTAGAGGGTAAAAAATATGTTTTGCCTATATTTTGCTTACTTGTACATGGACCAATTTTTTTTTTTTATATGTTTCAGTGAGTTGAAATATTAAAATTTGTTTTAGAATAGAAAAGAAAATCATTTTTTGTATTTCTGACAAAAATATTTGAAAAACTTGTACATAAAAATAAATATAATTAAAATATAAATTAACCGATCACACCCAAAAGAAAAAGAAAAAAGAAAATCCTTAGCTTGTACATGAGATGTATAGCCATTGATTAGTTGAGCTGACCCACAGCCTCACAAGTTGCTTTTGGAGGGGAGACTGTATAGCATAGCATAGCATGCAGATTTGATCAGTGTCTTTTCGTTTTTCTCTTCTGCAGATTTTCCCTAAAAGAACACTACATACATACTACATAATATAATAGATAATATATAATATATGCTTTTGTAGCTCCCTATTAAATTGCTCCCATTTAAGTAGGATTCTGCATTTGCTCTATCATCATTTGACCACAAATATAGTACTACTAGTAATTTATTTAAAAACAATTTATTTACGGATAACTCAATTTATTATTATTTTATCTTTTTCTTTCTTGCGATATTAGTTAATTTTAACTCTTAACCTTATACAGCCTCATCAAGTGTAAATTAATTTTAATAATATTTGAATGAAATATATATTATCTTTTTTTCCAACTCTAATGTATATTTAATGCACATCAAAATATCTATAATTTTACTTTTCCAACTCTCATTTTATTTCAAAATCATTAAATTGAATGACTTATCATTAACCGATTAAAAAGTTTTGTATGAATAATTTCTTCACATCATACATTTTGATAATATCATATCATAGTCTCACAAATCACAATATATGATTTGTGGTATTTATGCAAGAATTTTCCCATACATAAACATTAGTGGTGGATGTGGTGGTGGCCTCCACTCCGCTTTTCACTCTCTTTTCATTGATATTCCAACGTTGAAAGTGCCTATGGACATGAGATGTTTTCATTGTTTCCAATGTACCATAAATTTTTCTTTTTTTACTCCAATCTATTAGTATTTTAATGATTTAAATAAATATATACGTACCCTCAACCAAAAAAACATCATTCAGTACTCTCGGAAACGAAAAAAGAATAAATTCAACATCTCATCTCAACTTCTCTTTCTATGATAAACTTACAACTACTAATCAATCATTTAATTAAGTATATTAGAAACATAGACAATAATAAGATGCTAAATGAAGAGTTTTTCTTTTTTCCTTTTTCCTTTTGTGAGACGGCTAACTGAAGAGTTACAATACCAAATTAAAAAGACACAAGTGCCAAGCCTGAATTAAACTAACACATTAAATATTCTATGTAAATATCAACACAAACAAGCCACAGCCTTAGACTATAGATTTATAGCTGCAGCCTCCTTCCTCTGCTGCTGAGGTTGGGACTTCCTCCGCCACCACATCATAACTGTAGGCATCGTGATCATTAATTCCTCCTCCAATAAGTGGCGGTTCAAATTGGTTCTTCTCCTTTGCTGGAGATGGAGTTCGACCGACTATTGGCAAAGGATCGGTCAATGTACGGCCATCTCGAGCCGGAGCAAACACTACTGGCATGTACTCCTCATCGTCCCCCGGAAATTTTGAGTTCTTGAAATGCTCCCTTAATGCTTCCAATCCCTTTCATTTCATTTATTATTTTTATTATATATTATATTAGTAATATATTTAAGAATAAACAAATACTACTACAATATTATTGGAAATATATATTGTATTACATTAGAAAGAAAAAGAAGTATGTATGTATGTATTTAGTATTGATTAAAATAAATAAATCTATATACCTGCAGCCTAGCATATGTAACCTCACATATTTTTCTTGAATTGAATACTTCCCAACTCTGATGGTGAAATGCTTTGTAGAGCCTTAATGTAGCCTCAGGTGAAGTCATGTTCACGAACCCATATCCCACGTTGCATTTGTTGCTAATATATATATATATACATATAATCAAATAAATTAAATAATCATAAGAAAAAAGAATATTAAAATCCAAAAATCAGGGAATGAATGAATGAATAATTAATAAAGATAATCACATGAAATCAATAGGGAGATAGACAAAATCATAAGATGACAATGGCTGGTCTTCGCCATCCGCAGCAATCTGCTCGTTGCAGTGTATACAATGGTTGTCCAGCATGTTCAGCAACAGCTTCTGACTGAAACATTCAATATTAAATAACAAAAAAAATTAAGTCAAATTAATTTCCAAGATTATTAAATAGAGTAGTTGTATTTCTCTTCTCAAATGTAAAATGCCATTAATTACATTTATTTTATATATATTTTATTAATTTTAAAAGGAGGCAGAATGGAAGCAGCAGAACCAGAATATTTTGGCCAAACAAGCAAGCAAGCAAGCAAGCAAAATTTATTAAGATAAGAAAAGACAAGATCAGGAAGAACAAATATACAACCTGTACTTGTTGGGTATGTTTTTTATCATGACAGTAGTTCTACTGCTATTTGATTCCGATAACAATACCCCATCTTCAATATTTATCAAGAACCGAGGATCATACTCTTTCCCCCCATGTCTTCCCTTCCACGGCCTTCCTCCGCCACCACCACCACTATTCTTAAAACTAATGTTCTTCCGATTACTCCCAATGCATAAGTTATTCATCGACTCTTGCACCGACGATCCGGTACTACTAGAAGTACTCTTGCCACTCCCACCCACCGCCTTTCTCCACCGCGATTGAGGCGGAGTCGAGGGGGACGAAGGAATACAACTTCTTGGTGAGTGATTGTTATTGTAATTCAATTTCGTTGGACTTAAAGGGCCTTTTTGCAATTTCTTGGATTGGCCACCGGGTCTACTAAAATCAACCACGATACTTTTACCGTAAATTTCCCTACCATTCATCTCCGCCATTGCTACAGCTGCGTTTCTAACGTCGTAAAACTCCACAAATTTTTGGTTCTTCTTCCTTGGTGTCTCTCTCAATTCCTTCACGGGCCCTTCACAAATAATAATTAAACCATTCAATTCAATTCAATTTTTAATGTAAAAATCACATTAATTATTAATAAATAAAGACAGTAACCCCTTTTTTTCCTTTAAAACGACCCATCATTCATAAACAACTACTTGCCCCACAAAATCTCAGTAGAATCTCATAAAACTTCTGGGCCAGCTAGCTAGATATTTAAAAATAAAAATTGGATTTTTTTTTTCTAAAACACTAGAAATTAAAACGAGTTTGAAAATTACACCTTATTTTCGTTCAATGGAATTAAAAAGATATGATAAGCATTGATTAATTATCACATTCATATCATACCAAAGGGTTCAAAAATTTGTTTGAGATAAGGAACAGAGACTCTCGAGTCCAAATTGAATACAACAAGTGTGCCTTGATTACACCCTTCGGGGAGACCAGAAGTAACCGGTGTAGTATACTGGGCCCACACAACCCTTCCCGAGATCAACCCACGCGCCGTCGTCGGAATCGGCGGTGGCGGAGGAGGATGACTCAAACCCATAGAATTATTAAAAAGTGATTCATAGTGCCTTCCGAGACGGAACTGTTGCTGCATGTGCTGTTGTTGAATAGCAACTAACGCCGTTTGTGCGTCTCTAACGTCGTAGAAATGCACCGTTATTAAACCCTGACGGCGGCGCTCCATTTCCACCGCCCTGACGTCGCCGAAGATTTCTAAGTCGCGGCGGATTGTTGATTCGCTAACCGAGGGTGGGACCATGGTGAGGAATAATGTTCGAGACGGCGTCGTCGGGGATGGAGGTAGGTTTTCGGGTAACGGAGGTGGTGGTAACTCGTACGGCGTCTGGGGGTGTGCCATGTTGTCGTATATGGGAGGAGGGTAGGGGTAGTAAATATTGGATGGTAGTGAGGGTATATTTGTCCCCGTGGTGGGAAAAAATTCTTGAGCCCTAGGGTCGAGGTGGTGGTGGTGGTGGTGGTGGTACGGGGGAAAAGAAAAACCGGGTTCATTCATCGTCGGTAAACCGGTTTAAGAATATGATTCAAAAACCGGCTGATCAATGAAAAGAGGAGGGTTTTTGAAGATGATAATTGATATGTGTAGAGATAAATCAGTAGATATCTTTTTTATTCTTAGTTTCTCTTTCTAGGCTAGGCTTTGTTTAACAGATGATATAAGCATAAACTGGTCTGAGCTGAGCTGAGCTGAGCCGAGTCTATAAACACACTACTACTCTCTCTCTCTCTCTATTAGACTCTACGTTGAGGCGAAGTGTGTGGGTTGTGTGTGTGAGAGAGAGAGAGGAGAATGTTGTTATTGATAACAAAGGAGTTCCCCTTTTGAAACAAGGAAAATGTTTTTATATATAATGTATATATAGATGCTCTTGAATAAATTAGTAATTTAAAAAGAACCTATATAAATCATGAAATGCATATTGGAAATCATGTTATATTTATAGTTGGTTTTGTAACAATTCTTATATGTTTGAATTTGAAATTGTATTGGATTAATTTATAATAACGGCAAAACTCACGTGATTCGTGTAGATAACAGATGGGATTTAGCTATATGTTACCATTATAATATAAACGAGGTAATTCAAAAGATACTTTTTTCCTATTAAGAAAATATCTCAATTCTAGTTTTCAAAGCTTCGTGAAGTTGTTTTGAAAAAGATATCGATGCATTTTTATGTGGATATGTTTTATTGGTATTTCCAACAAATGCAAATATTATAGTGAGTTTATATTTAATACTAATGTGAAAATATGAAAACAAAATACTAATTTTGTAATACAATTATATCATTTCGACATAATGTGAGAATATTATTATTAGATGTGTAGTTTTCAATGAAGAGAATACTGGTACTTTTTGTTGAAATTAAAAACTTATTATTGCAAGATTAAAACATTTTTTTGGAACCAAGCTTAAAACAAGTTTGAAAATAACAAATTAAGATTAAGAAGAAAAAAGATGGGAATGATACATGGTATTTGACCAAATGTGAGTTTTATTAGGTAAGATTTTTACGGTTGCCTTGTCAGGACAGGTTAAAATTTAGTGGAGTGTGTGATGAATTTTTAATGTTCTACATATAAATATGACGAATAGAAAATAACACCAACAGGTGATTGGTCTAGTGGAAGGGACTAGTCACTACAAAGTAGCGGACTCAGGTTCGAATCCCTGTTGGGAGAGGTTCCCACATTATGTGCCCGACGCGCCTCGAAAGGGATTAAAACCCTTGGGAAACAAAAAAAAAAAAAAAAATAGAAAATAACACGTTAGAATATTTAATGTTGAAAATACTTCCTCCGTTCCAATTATCTTTAGCCTTTGGTACAGTTGACCAATCAATTTGATTAAATTTATAAAATTTATAATAAATAATTTAATTAATATAATTCATTAACAAGTTGATAATATCATATGACACCATATATATTAGTATTTAAAATATTTAATATACCACATATGTGAATAATTATAATAAGTCACTTAAAACTTAAAAGATTGAAAATTTTGACCGAGTACTGTAGCAAATGGAGCAAAATAAATTAGACGAAAGGAGTAGTAATTTTACACCTACTACCAAGTTTTTTCCACAAACCTCAACATACAAACTCAATTCAAGTCAGGTTTCAAGAATTTTCAATATCACAAAATTCAATTGCCAAAATCAAATCAAGTGAGATTTCAAAGATTTTCCTGAAATTACCGAAATTATTATTTTAATCTAAGACTCATGAGACCAGGTCAAAACCCTTTCAGTGCTTTAAACACTAAGCAACTCAATACATATTCAATACAATTACACATTAAATTTTGTTAGCAAAATTGTAAAGTTAGCTACCTAATTTTGAATTATTTGAAAGATATAACTATACACACATTCCGTCAATCGTATTTTTATTTAGTCATGTTCAAATAAATTTAGCATGTAATTTTGAGTAAATTTCAATTATTGTCTTGTACTTAAGAATTTACTCAAAATTTATTATGTGTGTAATGCTATTAAAAATTTCCATCGATACACGACTATTTTTACAATTTTGCCTTAGTCTTTCAAATTAAAAAAAAAAATCATTTTAGCAATTGACTTGTTCAATCTTTATTCAATCTATATCATGAGTAGGGACCCTCAACCCTAGCCGTACACGTGTTAAAGATCTGCAAAGGTACAATATCTCTGGTGCCAGATATGTGTATTGTCAAAATTAACTAAAGGCAATTAATAATTGCAGCTGAGTGGTGTAGTACTTATTTCATGTGGGTATTTTGACCACTCTCACACTTTATTTGGTGTACACATTAACTCTTGTGCCTGACCTCTGTTTTTTCCTCTTTTTCGTTTTTCATTTCAATCTAATTGCAAAAGAATTGAAAGATTACAAAATTCCAATTTTGTCTTGGGATGGCTAGTAGCTTTGGGGTTGTGGAAAATTACCGACAGTTCATCTTTTCCAGTCAATCATTAATTATTATTTTATTTATTACAACATGGAGAATAGATCATATTAGTAGGTCACATTTTTTGTTGATTTAGGAGATATTACCGTAATACCCTTAGCTTAATAAATAAATAAAAACATCAAATACAATATCCAATATCTGGACCCAAACACCGAAAAATCATTAACATCATCACCATCTCAGTCATTAGCAAGCCAACTAAATTAATCAAAATCAAATACACAATATCCAGCTAATATGAATTATCAAACATATTACACATATTAAGTATAATTATTATTTTATTTATTACAACATGGAGAATAGATCATATTAATAGGTCACATTTTTTGTTGATTTAGGAGATATTACCGTAATACCCTTAGCTTAATAAATAAATAAAAACATCAAATACAATATCCAATATCTGGACCCAAACACCGAAAAATCATTAACATTATCACCATCTCAGTCATTAGCAAGCCAACTAAATTAATCAAAATCAAATACACAATATCCAGCTAATATGAATTATCAAACATATTACACATATTAAGTATATTAGATAAATACACAGATTTTTGCAACAACATCTCCACCACCGGAAGGAGATCTGGACCCGAACAACCAAATACCCGAAGAACTCTACAGCCCGGAAATGTTCTTCGTTGCCCGAATCTTCAAATCCACTAATTCCGAGCTGGAAACACAAAATTGAAGCCGGGCAATTCGTTTAAACAGCTCCTGAAACAGAAATCCGGAAGGAAACGCAACGAAACGTAAAGAAAGCAACAACCCGAAAATATTCTTCGTGGCCCGAATCTTCAAATCCACTAATTCCGAGTTGGAAACACAAAATTGAAGCCGACCAATGCGTTTAAACAACTCTAAAAACAGAAACCCGAAAGGAAACACAGCAAAATGTGAAGAAATCAGAAACTAAGTTTTTTTTTGGTTTATTATAGATCTGAAAATTAACAACGAAAAACAAAGAGAAACGAAAAATTGAAACCACCAACGTAATCCTGATGAAGAGACGAAGAGAATGAGACTAATCTTGCAAAAATCCGTTGAGAAATGAAAGAAATCAGTCTCCAACATCAAAATTAGTTGTGTAGAAGAAGGACATTCAAGTCATTTCTCAAGTCCTACTAGTATATTAATTTGGCCGGTTTCAAGTTACTTGGTTGCCACATGGCAACAAGTAAATGGTGAACTACCGATAGTTTAGCCAATACTGAACTACTGTTAGCAAACCCGTTCCGTCTTTATATGCATAGGTGTCTTTATTGTGACTGCAATTAAATTTGTCTACTGAGTTTGGTTTTACTCTCTATATTCTTTACACTGGTGACAAAAATATAAGTTTCAGTCATTAATTTCATGCAAGTGAATTGTGTTACATCTCAGCCGATTGAGAAAATCCAGCACAAATTTGGGTTAATTATGGGTGTAAACGAGTTCAGTAAGTCGAACAACTCATTATTCAAGTTTGATTTGATTGTTTGATTATCAAATTAACCGAGATCAAATAAACTTTTTTCGGTGGAGCTCGAGCCGAGTTATCTAGTAATTTGATATATTTACATGTAAGTTGATAATTTTTAGCTTATTAAGTCGAGTTTGAGCTGAACTTCAAAAGTTATCGAACAAAACAATGTTCAAGTTTGTTTAATTTATGTGACTCCGTAACTCAAATGAAGTTTTATCAAACAAACTCAAGTGAGTAATTATGGAATTTGATTAAATTTTCAGCCTTATTAATATATAACTTCGACCAATAAGAATTCTGTAAATCGTAAATCCAAAGTTATGTTTATTGATATCAAATTTTGTAAATAAAATTTATTAGAATTAATCTTTGTAGGATCAAATTTTCAATTGGTAAGCCAATTATGGAATTATGGAATTATGGAATTTGATTAAATTTTCAGCCTTATTAATATATAACTTCGACCAATAAGAATTCTGTAAATCGTAAATCCAAAGTTATGTTTATTGATATCAAATTTTGTAAATAAAATTTATTAGAATTAATCTTTGTAGGATCAAATTTTCAATTGGTAAGCGAAACTCGTCTTGAAATTCATTTAAACTCCATAGGTAACAAAGGTAATGGAACAATGTATCAATCGGAACAGATCTTCTCTACTATATTGGTGTCATGTCTACGAAAAGGTTATCGAGTGTCATAATTTATTTATTTCGTATGAAAATATATATAATATTTCAACGCATTTTAAATCATAATATCAATGTCGTATGAAAATATATATAATATTTCAACGCATTTTAAATCATAATATCAATATATGATACCAGAAGTGGTTTTAAACTATATTTTTTCTGGTCATGAGAGCATTTAGATATACGTACGCTTAATTCTTGATTGAATTAATATATATATATGCACCATGTAACACCTAACTCGACATATGTTTTGTTAAATTTAAATAAAGTTTAAAAAATTAATACCTCATCCCAATAACATCATAAAAATATTGTTATAGTTTTTTTAACAAGTCTTCTAGCCCAATTCCATCTGGCTAATTTGTAATAAGGCCCTTGCTTTGAATAAGAAATACAACTTAAACAGTATATCATATCTATTAGTAAAAATAATATTCTATTTAAATTTTTGGTTAGCTAAATCTTTAATAATGTATGTGACTTCAATTTTTTTTTCTAATAATGTATGTTATTTTTTAAAACCTTTTTTCAAGTGTTCTAAATGAATCTATTTTTATCATAAATTAAAAAAATTGAAATTGCTTAAAGTTGTGATATTAATTCAATTTAATAAATTTGATTTCATAAAGAAGAAAAAAAACAGTACAATTTAGGATGTATAGGTAAAACTGTAATTATTGTATTCACAATTATTAGTATGTCCAACTCTCTTTATAAGTTGCTTCATATTTTATTATGATTAATGATTATTTATCTCATAATGTAGAACTAGTTATTTATTTAGTGATGGATACACAATTATCTCACTTGATTATATGTCAATTGCCAAGAAATTATTGACATATTAAATAAAATTATTTTTGTCTACTAACCGTGGACCATAGTATGGACCGATGAGTGCATTCACTGTGGTGAGCAATAAGATTTGAACTTGGAGTTCGTCTCTGGTGCCGCAATAAGCTACCACTTGACCCAAATAAATAAATAAAAAATTCATTAAAATCCCGCCCCACTCAGTTCAAATTTCTGGCTCTGCCCCTGATTTTCAACTCAACTTAAGCCATTTTCAATCAAGGGGAAGGTGAAGGGGTGGGATGGGGTTGCGGTTGAGGTTGAGGTTGGGGCTAGGTGTGAAGGAAGAGCTCTTACCCCTAGGGGCAAAATGCTCTGCACGTGTAGGCCATCAGGTGGCGTTGTCTGATGTTTTCTTTCTTTCTTTCTTTTTTGTTCTTTTTGGCTTGAAATTTTATGTTTAATATAATAAATTGTATTTTAACTAAATCATTAACATATCTTAAGGTATAATTTTAAAATTTCAAATTTAATTAGAATATAGCTGGATATAGATCAATACGAATTTTAAATCATTAAATCATTAGCATGATTGTTAATTTTAAGATTTTATTATTATTATCATTATTGTTATTTGTACTATTATACAATAATAATAATAATAATAATAATAATGGTGAGAGTTAGAAGAGTTTAAATTAGAATTAATTGGAGAGGGAAGCGCTTCATTTGGAGTCGAGTAGGCAGGACATGATTCTCAAGCTCCCTAGTTGGAGATGGTCTCAAGGCATATGGTTTTGGCCCGATGTCATGAGATTAGGTCAAAATCATTCCTAATGATTTTTCGTCAAACTTTTGAAACTCATCACAAACATATTCAGAAACTTACATTCACACTCTTAAAACATATAAAACTATGATTTGCCACTTACCTTTTTTTCCAACACCAATATTCAAGTGGGGTTTTAATTTTGTTAAAACCACAAAACTCAACATAAAAAACCCAACTAAATAAAATTTCACATATTTCACCAAAATCACCAAAATTAAATTTTTTTAAGCCTAAACCCGTCAAACCCAGTCAAAATCCTTGCAAATAGGGCCTTCAAGTTTCAAATTGCAATATTATACGCTTATCTTTCTATCATATTCTGAAAATAAATAATGAGAAATTGAGAATGAATGTATATATAACGGGTGCTGCCAGTTTTACAGCATAAATGGAATCAAAAGGAGTCAAGTCAGGTGTGCCAAAGATTGGTGACAGGACAATACATGCAAAAAAATTTAACTGACCTTTTTTTTTTTTCCTATCAGCTCTCTACTTAAGTTTCGGAATATTTTCTTCTATTTTTTTCTTTCTTTTAGGTATGGGAAAATGAGGTGATAAGTTACGTGCTAAATTAGTTATTAGTTTTTGATAGAGTTTAATATTTAAGTTCCTAAATCTTTTATATATAGGATGGTTAATTCTAGAGTTGACAACGGGTTTTATTTGAAACAGATCACACTAGATCCAGATTTAGCTTCAAATCTCAATGTCACAGATCACACTAGATTTGGAATTTGGTTTCTTTTAGATTTAGTAAAATCTTCACTTCAAATTTTTTACCAATATATTTATTTTTCTACAACATGTTTATTAATATTATGTTTTTATTTAATTTAACTCAAGTGCTAAATATTTGTTTGATTCAAAGTTGATTGCTAATTAGTTTAATTATTTTAACAATCTGCACTTGGAGTAATTAGAAATATATAGATATTATGTGGTTATTAATTATATATATACATATATTATGTGATGCCAATCAAATAGTGTTGCACGTGCACTGGAGATTATATTGACCAGAGACCAAACATGAGGTTTCCAATGCCTCCACCAAAATCTTAATCTTAATTAGTTAATCCAAATTCCAAGTTTGTCGTTGTTGCTTTGCACGTCCTTGTCTTTCGACTTGTGTCCTTGTAAATAGTATTATATTTGGTCATTTATTTTGTAGTATAGTATAATACTATAATGTTTGTGATATTAATTATTTCAGAATGTACCATTCCATTTAGTTAGTTTTTTAGCTAGCTATTATACTGTTTGCTATTTATTTTATCTTTTTCAATGTCACGAACCATACAACTTAGACCACGACTTCACAATTCCAAATGTACTGTTGAATATGATATCGAGAGCTTATGTTTTTGATATAGATATTTTTTTATGTTATTAAACTTAACTTTATGAAATAATGCATTTTAAATTATATGTTGCTTTTCATCTGCCATAATTTGAGGGTGGAATACAAACACAATCAACTTTAGTTATTTTAATATCGTCTTAAACTTTAAGTGTCAAATCAAAATTTGGTAAATGTGGAGTATTTAAAGGAATCTTGATCTTGATCTAAATATGCACACGATGAAACTTATACTACTTGAATAAGAAGTTTTATCTTTTTGCAATTTAAGATCCCACTTCATATTAATTCTCTTTTCATGTGAAATTTATTTTTTCTAGATATACGGTAACAGAGTAAAAATATGAGCTAGCTAGCTATCTAGCTAAAGTTCTTGATCAATAATTGACTATATATCTATATCTAGTGGTTGTCTTATTTAACATTAATTTACTATCCTAAAATATGTTATGGTGTATGTGTTTTTTGATAATCTGGTGTAGGTTTATAGGTAGCCTACGTTGTGATGTTCCCCATTTCATTCACAATAGGTTATGGGCCACAAAGCAAATAAATTTATCCTATGTTCTTAAATAGTAAAGTGGAACTATTATTTTATTTTATGATAAGAAAAAGTAAGTGAAAGGGATGTCTGCACTATTCCCTTTTAATTTTTTTAGATGGTATTGGTTACAAAATACTTAATACTACTATATATGTTAGGTTTCAAGCACACAACACAACATTCCCTTTTGCTGATATATAGACTGATAGTCTCTTTTCTTACTTTACTGTTGTTTTATTTTTTATTTATTTATTTATAAGAACAAATTATGCAATAAAAATCTCATTATCTGCATCAATTGGGGAAGAACGTATACCCCCATCCAAAAAGACTGCAAAAAGTAGTGGAACAATTGCTTCATTTGAGTTTTATATACTATGTTTTTGTTATAATAAAAAAAAAAAAAAAACCCCGTGAAACATCATCTGCCACAAATATTTATTACTTGCATCTTTTTAGTTCAAAGCCATTTTTAATATTTTCAAAGTTATTAGACTTAATTCCCTCAAAAGGAAAAGAAAATAACGTAAAAATAAGTTCACATCCTTATAAATGGCTACTTGATTTTAATTGGCTTCAATAATGAGAATTGTGTTGTGGATAAACATAAATAGCCCAAACACTCCATTCCAACTTATAATTTCCCCCCAAAAAACCTTCAAGAGGAAAATATTGGGCCCAGTTAAATTACATAGCCTCTATGTGGATGGCTATATGAAATTTGGTCAATATCTGAACTCTTGAGACCCGTAAAATATTGATTTGATATCTATTATTTACTTTTTTTTTTAAATAATCTCGATTTGCGTAATGTTGTTTATTTAAATTTTAAGAGAGTGGTTTGAAAAATAAAATAGTTGTAGATTTTTTCAGAAAATTGTAGATATAATAAGTGTAAGACATTATGTCAAATAAAAATAGACCTTATATATGTGTTTTTTAGAGATAGAAATTTTTTATTTGTTTGACTTTTGGAAATACATTGAAAAAATTAAGAGATGATAAATTTATTTCAAAAAATAAACATATTTGTTTCACTTCTTTTCAAACACAAAATAATTTTGAGAGAAACTAAACAAACATGCTCATAGGCTTCTCAAATCAAATATGCTCCACAAAAGTTCAATATGCAAGTATATACATACACATAATTTTGCAACCACGTGCATTAATTAAATATCGTGGGTACAATATCCTCGTGTTTCAAACATTATAAAGTTATAATTTTTTAAATAGTTGAATTCGTCATGTCCATACTTTTCTTGTCCTAAAAGGCTAAACCATTCCTTAGTTTATGAGTTTTGCAGTAAACCTCAATAAATATACTTAGTTTCACACACAACACACAGTGGCAAGAAACCCGAAAAGTTAATAGGCAAAAGGTTCCAATTTGAGGACCATCCTTGTTTGCCTCCCTTTTACCCGGAATGCTGCCACCATTTTTGGGCCAGAATTTTTAAGATTTATTGGTACACACCAACAAATTTATTTTAATTAGTAATATATATATTTTTATCTTAATTAGCATAATATCCAACATATTCATAAAATTACAGCAATTAAAGATCCCTAGTAAAGTGCCGTGTATATTTAATTAATCACGACCTAAGATTCAATTTTGTCTGACCTCAAATTTATATTGTGATGTCCATGCAGGTTAGATAATTTATATTGTAATTACAAAAAAAAATGTACATTTTATTATTTTGACACAAATGAATTATGAGTTATTTTTTCTCTCTTCAAAATGAAGTCATCAACTCCATAAAATGAAATGACATTGCCTTTTTTTTCTTTAAATGTTAGGTTAAGAGTAATTAATTATATTTCTATCAACAACAGGGGTATGTACTTCCAAATAAATTTAACTCATAAGTGTCTTTGTAAACGACAATTAGCTTGTTACAGTTTTCTAAATGAGATTGAGATTGTGTTTTGAGTTTTTATTGCAATCGAGTAACAATTAACTTTAATCAAGTTAAATTCAGCAGGTAGATTGATATTTTTATATAGTTTATCATTATTTAAGCTTATAAAGTTGAGTAACTTGTCCTGATTTTTCAATCCCAAGTCTAATAACCACCGTTAATGGGAGGCGCCACCTTCAACCCTGGTGGTGGTGGTGGTGCTCTACTAGGTTTATTAACCAAACCATTTTAAGATATATGTTATATTTGAATCTGGCAAGCAATATGGCCAAGAATATTGTTCAATTCAAATCATAAATTTATTGTTGAAGTAGTCACAGCTACTTTTCTACATGTCTGATTTGTTATTTAGGCATTTAATTTATTAATTAGCTTATAATTGTGGAAACCCTTTTCCCCCAGATCTAAGTACAATTTTATCTGTGTGAAACCATAAAATTAACCAAAATATGTTCATTTCTGAAGAAAATCTTGAATGTAGTTCTTCACTCCCTATAGTAATGCTTAAGATTCAATTTGGACTTGACAAATACAAGACAACCTACAATTTTGATGCATTATTCCGCCCCTTCTTTTGGCGTTTGGAAGTAAGATTTATACCGTTGGGCCAAACCAAACATTCCTAGTGTCCCTCCAGTGTGAAGCATTACTACGTTGGTATCTTCTTCTTGGTTTTGACTGAGTTGACTCGCAAGATCCCAAGCAGCTAAAGTATATATAGGATCTACGAGAATACCCGTTTGCTGTGCTATTTTTTGGCATTCTTCAACTTCCCCTTTCAATATATTGCCGAACCTGCAAGGATGCAAAGAGAATTTCAGATTTCAGTGTTTGTATATGCACACTACTTCATGAGATATATCAATGTATTGTGATCGTAGATCTAAAATATTAACGTGTAAATTACTTTCTAGGCAATCTACGCTCTACCCAATGCACGATTCCACTCGGAGCTAGGCCAGCAGGGGGACATGTAGAATTACTTAGAAATTCTGATATCAAATTTTGCTCCCTTTTTCTGTACAACTCGATTTTGTCAGCCAGCATTACTGCAGATATCTCCCACCGAAGCCTGATTTTCAAAACAGAAGAAATGAAACTAGGAGTATGTACTGTAGATAAAGATGGCTAAGAAACAAAATATCTCACCCTAAACATACGGCTCCGAGAGCTAAACCGATAGCTGTTGTTCCAGTGCCAGCATCAACTACAATTTTAAGGGGTTTTATTTTTCCAAACAAATGGTCTTGGGATAAGTACTGTATCAAACGTATGACACCTATCAGGAAGCATATGTCGATGAATATCTCAGTAAAGCATCTGACACGCGTAAGAAAGCAATAGAAAATTACTCAATCAATTGGCAAAAAGAGTGTGATTTCGAGTAGGAATGAGTAATTTTAGTCGAGATATGGCTAAGTCAAACCTAAGAAATTCACACAGAAAGTGCAGTATACTTGCTTTGTGATTGGGTAACACTTCTAGAGGAGTAAGTGCATGGATCAAAATTTCATTTCGAGTGTATGTTTCGGTCGGTCAAATATTGGAAACTTTTCAAGACTTTTCGGAAACACTAAGGAAACATTGTAATAAAAGTTTACTAAATTTAGATAAAATAACATAGTTTAAGGCAAACAAATAGTTTCGAAATTACATCTTACTTTCATTTCGCTTGATTCAAAAACGGAATCTTTTCGTTGTTTTCGAAGGAAAAGATGGAAATTTTGATCCATGAGTAAGTGACAACCATGATGCAAATACACTTGCCTTGTTGTTCAACGAGTTTGACCAAACAAGTTGCATAATAAACCAACTTCACAAATTAAAAAGCTCAAATATATGGGAAAAACGTATAAAAAAGAGACGTAGCAATTCTCCAAAAAGAAGAAAAAAACTTGAAATATACTATTAAAAGAAAATCTCAAATGGTCAACGGATACCTGGTAAAGCTATGGCATCCCCAGCACCTTCATTAATGATAACAACTTTTGTTTGTTTTTCTTCACGTCTATTAGAATCAACTTGTTTCCCAGATGCATATTTTCTTGAAAAATTCTCGAGAATGTCATTGAGCCATAAAATTGATCCATTACCGCCAACAATTGACTGAGCATGCTTCATAAGCATTTCTTTTCTATTCGCATATAGAGATCTCGAAACATAAACAACATTTCCATACAATTTAGAAACCAGATTGTACCCCGTTAGAGTTTCAGGCTCTTCTCCTCTCAATAGCAAGTGTGACTTTAATCCTCTCTCAGCACACGACACAGCTTCATTACAAGTAACTAAACGGTTAAAACAAAATATTGCTTGCTTTAAATTAAACAAAAGACCAAGTAAATGTTCGATTTCAATGGTGAAACAAACATACCAACAGCTGCAGTGTGGGCACTTTGGCAACCTCCACATGTAACCTATAAATTTTCGATATGCATTTGGTTAATCTGAATATTATTAATTAGAGAAACCAACTTGAAAATGAAGGGGTGTTTTAGGTTTAAGCTCACCACATCAGTTACATTATTATCTTCGAGTAGAGGAAGGAGTGCGTCTAATTTCCGCGCCTTGTTTCCATTCACTAGAGGATGCAATAGATCATCTCTTACTATATAAAATGATTGAAAAGGTTGGTTTTTATCCACCATACCTTCACCAAGAAATGGTTGGGTATTGATTTGATAACAAATGTCCCCATTTAATTTATCTCCATTTCGATCAAAAATTGTTACTTGGTTAATTTTGGAATCCGGGCTGCTCAAAGCCCACCTTCTATCGAGTAATCTTGATACAAGTTCATATTTACCCAGATAATGTTTCAAGATATTCTGTGACAAATTATCCGAATAATTCAAATAAACAAACAATACTAATACGTGTATGGTTTATAAAATTGAAAGCTTGAATCTTTGTGTTAGTCTCATACACTAATCATTCTATATCTTGGGTAAAACAAATTATAATATTGTAAATTGCTGGAAGAAAAAGTATACAAAACCGAGAGCGAGAGAGAACCTGATGAGTAATTGGAGAAGACCCAGAATGGAAATCACACTTAATGACAGAAACGACAGAATTTCTGGGCAGTATTTGAAGTCTCATGAAGTACATAAAAGAAATAATAGGAGTATTTTTTACTGTGGTGTTCGTTCTTGAGGGGTGTTGTGTATTTGCAGACCAATGGATTCTAGCTCAATTTGCACTGTTGTTGTGCAAATAACCAATATTTACACTTCTACTCCACAATTTCTTTGTTATTAATTGTTTCCCCTTTTTCATTTTCTTTATCAATTGATATTTTATAAAAAAAAATTGATGTGAGGAGTAAATTTTTGATGTGTGGGGCTTAGCCCCAGTTAAGGGGTGTTTGCAAGGGCTTCTAGAAGTACTTTTTTGCTTTTTTTTGTGCTTAAAGCACTTTAAAAGTGTTTGTAAATAATGCTTCTGCTATTGCTTCTTCAACTGAAAAGCAGAAAAAAGCACTTTTAGAAGAAGCACCTAAAGAGGTGTTTTTTTGGTGTGGTGGCATTTTTGTAATATTTTAGAATTAGTTTGTCACAATTTTGTCCTCAGTAAATATATATATATATATATATATATATATATATATATATATATATATTTCCGATTCTCATTTACATTTACTTGTACGCTCCTCTCACTTTGGGAGAATTCATTCCAATTAACCCAAGTATTTTTGTAAGGTAATTTAAAGTATTCTTTCGTTATTTTATTTTAACACCTCTTTTGTATTGTTTGCAATATTTTGAAAACATTTATTCTACAATACGGGTTTTTGGTGAAATATGGGTTTTCCTTGAACTATATAGGTATATAGAAGTCATATTTTGTGGTAATGTGTTTCTTTCAAAACAATCAACTTGCTATTTGATATTAGAAAAAATTGAGGGTAAATATGTAATTGAATAGTTATTAATACTAGAAGCACAAGAGTCAATTTTTGAAATGCAAACAATAAAGAGTCTGCTTAAAGTTGCTTTTTTTACTTATTTGCAAACACTCATTGCTTCTAAATAAAAGTACTTATTTTCTACTTTTGCTTTAAGCAACTGCTTTTGGAATTACAAAAGCAATTGCAAACACCCCTTAATAGTAGATTGGGCTGGCTAATCATGGAGCTGTTGGGCCGTGTAGACTTCCTTCCCCTTCCCCCCAACATAAATTGGCCGTGTGGAGTATGTGTTAGGGCTGTCACTAGGTCGTAGCTCCATTTATATCGAATTAAAATATGTCGAATTCGGATCTTGTTCGAATTATGTTCGTTTCTAGATTTTTTTAATTCTTTTTGATGTGTGGGGCTTAGCCCCAGTTAGTAGATTGGGCTGGCTAATCTTGGAGCCGTTGGGCCGTGTAGACTTCCTTCCCCTTCCCCCCAACATAAATTGGCCGTGTGGAGTCTGTGTTAGGGCTGTCACTAGGTCGTAGCTCCATTTATATCGAATTAAAATATGTCGAATTCGGATCTTGTTCGAATTGTGTTCGGTTCTAGATTTTTTTAATTCAATGAATTTTGTTCGGATTTGACCGGATGTTAGATCTTTTTCTAATCCAACAAAAAAAAATTATTTAAATATTATATTAATATTTTTTCCAAAAACAAGTTTATTAACTTTACAATTTTATTTATTTTTAGCTCACATTTCAAACATCCTTTACTAATATTCATATTTTTAGATGAAATTATTGGTTAAATAAATTCATAAACGAGTTATAAATTTTTATCTTCTTAAATTGACAGTGAAATATTATTAATGGTACTTATATATATATATATATATTATTTTTTATTTTTTTATCGGATACTGGTCTTTAACGGATCGGATCGACCTAAATCCATATTCACTCCATATGTTTCGAATTAGGGATCATTATAATCGGATCAAGTCCGTCGAATCTCTAATCGGACTATTATCCTAATAAATCGGACCGAATTCGAACGGATCCGAATTGAAATTTGCCCCATTGACAGCCATAGGACTCTGCTTACTTGGAAAATATTTACGTTGGAATTTGGAAAGATTTTGCTGTAATTTTCGCATAAAGTTCTCCATTCATATTTATATTTCTCAATTAGATGATCGGTTTAGTAAAATAACTAGTATCCACAAAGGGTGAACTCAAACTTGAGTTCTCGTTAAGAGAAATTCTATATTATAAGGTCGATGCATTTTGAAATTGATTAAATAAAAAAAATATATATATATATATATATCTCGTTTATCGTCGAATTAGTTATTTCCCGAGATAAGTATGATTTAATTTATTTTTTATAGGAACGGCCTTATAGAAAAATCTTTAAAAGTTATTTGTTTCACTTTACGAAATGCTTTAAAAATTAAAATTATTTCTAGTTAAAAAATGATCTCTTAATTTAAAAATAAAATAAAATCGATTTGACATACAAATTATAAAATCAGGATTAAGTAAAAAAGATCTTCCTACGTTATTTATCCTATAAAATAAAATTAAAAACTACTCATTTCTAAAACTTATAAAAAAAACTAATTAATCTAAATAACCATTTTCAGAAAAAACGAAACAAACACATCTTTGTGTTTTAGCTAAAAACGCATTTTACGTCGTTAACGTATACAAATAGCAGAGAAGCACATACACGACTAGGGTTTATCTAAGCTTTCCAACTTCCCTTCCCAAAACCCTCAACCATGACGTCGGCAATGGCGTCGCTGCCGGACTTCACGGCGGATTCAATCTCGGCCTCGGGGCGATCCTCCGACAAGCTCAATCTCGCAACACTACAATCCAAGATTAAAGTTGATCCGGAAGGCTACACCTCGGAGCTAACCCTGATTTACAACCAGTTCAAGTCTTCCGTCGAGCTCTTCCTGCAGCAAGCCGCTTTAAATTTCACCTCATTGAGTGGAATTTCCACCGACTCGACCGTGGCGAAGGATTTAGGTGATCGGGCTTTGTTTTTAGCCCACGTTACGCCGTTCTACCCGAAAGAATTGGCTGGATTTCCGAATGAGTTGGTCCGATTTCTGGAATCTTCGGCCCGGAATCTGCCTTCGGGCCTTAGGGTGCATGTGACGCAAGCTCTTATTCTTATGATTAATCGAAAGGTAGCTTCTTATATGAGAGAGAAAGTATGCATTTTTTCGCTCATGTTGGGAATTTATTTGGTCGTTTGAACTCTTTTGGTTTAATTGGCTATGTGTATTTTTAATTGCCAATACATTGGGGGAAATAAATTTTCATTTTAAGGTGAAATATGGAAAATACATTTGGGGCATTGATTAAAAAATTGTGATTTTGTAGTTTTAGTATAGAAGGGACTTGTTTGCTGGTTTTTGAAGTTTTAGTGAGAGGTGCATAATTATATTCTGTGAGAAATTTTAACTTTACTTTGAATTTCCATGTGAAATGAAGAATCTGTATATGCTGCTTCTAAATTTCTTCTGTTCTAGATAATTGATATTGCAGATACACTTGTAGTATTTATGGAGCTCCAGACAGTAGGGGATAGGGCTTTGAAAAACTTGGCATTTTCTCATGTTATTCACAGTATTAGACGCATGAACCAGAAGCACAAGAATGATCCCAAGAATAGAGCACTTCAGAATATTTTGTTTGGAATGCTACAGGTATGTTAATTTACTCGGTGAACTTGTCATTCATTTGTTGGTTTTTGAGGTTTATAATTTTTGTGGCAAAATAGCAAGAGGATGAAGCAAAAGCAAAGCGAGCACTTATTACTCTTTGTGATTTTCATCGGAGGAAAGTCTGGTTCGATGATAGGACAGCTAATGCAATATGTACGGCATGTTTTCATCCATCGTCAAGGTCAATATTTTGTAGTTTCTTTTTGCTGTTTATGCTTCATGTGTTCAATCTATTATTGGGCATCCAAGAAATCCAAATATAATATTCTTTTTCCTCAGGATCATGATAGCTGCCTTGTCATTTCTTCTTGATTTTGAGAAGATTGAAGATGATGATAGTGATGATTCTGGCAGCGAAGATGAACCTGCAACCCCACATGCTCAAATAGTGCTGAGCAAAGAAGCTGTCTATAAGGTTGCTGTTCGATATTTTAACTTATAATTTATCCATTTTCTTTATGTGACCAGAAAACTAATTTTTGATTGTTAAAGCTAGGAAAACCTTCATATCCTTGAGAAGTTGATGTGGTTCACTTTTTTTACTATTTGCCCCTTGGATTTCTGTTGGTTTTTAAGTTAAGACCATATAACATCCTCTGCTCAAACTAGGAATCTTCTTTGAAAAATTTAAGAACATTTTGTTAGAGTTTAGTGTTGGAGATATTTGTGCTATTTTGGCTTGGTTTATGCAAAAAGCCATCAATTTATTAACTTTTCTGTGTATACCTCAATGTATATATTAGGCAAACCATAAAGGCACAACCTCAAGTAAAAAGAAAAAGAAGGCAAAACTAGAGCGTGTAGCCCGTAGCATGAAAAAGCAGCAGCGGCTATCATCTGAGAAAACTAACTCAAACTATTACTCACCACTAAACCATTTGAAAGATGCACAGGTATCGTAATAAATTTATTATTGATTATTTTCTGCTATAAATTCTTCATTAATTTGTAGAAGAAGAAATCTTAATCAGAATTCTGCATGCAGGGATTTGTTGAAAAGCTGTTCTCACGGCTGCAAAGTTGCAATGAAAGGTTTGAGGTAATTTTTGTTGATTTTGATTATTTTACATCCTGTCATTTGTTTCATTATGCCAAATTTTGTACTAAAATTATCTGGTCAATATTCTGTTTCTTCTTCATGCAGATAAAGATGATGATGGTCAAAGTAATTGCACGTACAGTTGGCCTTCACCACTTAATTTTGTTAAGCTTTTATCCTTACCTTCAGAAATATGTTCAGGTATATTCATTTACAGCTTGTAACCAAAAAAAAAAAAATATTCATTTACAGCTAGTCTAGGTGAGAACGTGATTTAGATGCTTTGCTAAGTCTGCTAAAATGTTATTGCAGCCACATCAAAGAAATGTCACGGAGCTCCTTGCAGCAGCTGTTCAGGCTTGCCATGACATGGTATTTTCTTTGCCATGACATGACATCTGGTCAAGATTTATTTTTCTTTGCCCGACTTTGGTCACCTTCATCGCTAACTGTACTGAGTTTCTTATTAGTTTTGACCTGAAGAAATATTCAAACTCAATCCTTGTAATTATTCTGAACTAGGTACCTCCTGACTCGGTCGAACCATTATTTAAACAAATAGTTAACCAATTTGTTCACGATCGATCACGCCCTGAGGTACCACATTGCTTTTTTCATCAAATTTCTACCATGATTATTGTACCTTATATCAACCCAATTGTTTTTCTCCCAGGCCATATCTGTCGGGCTGAATGTAGTGCGAGAAATATGTCTTCGTATGCCTCTGGTATACTTCCTAATAATCTCTTAAGTATGTCGACGTCCTAGTTTTCTCTTCACTTCTTTGCCACTGAATCTCATGGGTTTTACTTAATTTTCTCGTATTAACAGTTGATGACTGAAGATTTGCTCCAAGACCTTGTGTTATATAGGAAGTCAAATGAGAAAGCTGTTTCTTCAGCTGCTCGGTCACTTCTTACTTTGTTTAGAGAGGTAGGCCCCTCTCTCTTTTCATTTTGCCTAATATAGAGCTTTGATTTTTTGGATTTTTTTTATAGTTCAGTAATATTAATGAAGGCTTTTACAGGTTTGCCCTTCACTATTGATCAAGAAGGATAGAGGAAGGTCTGCTAACACCAAGTCTAAACCTAAAGCCTTTGGTGAGGTGCACGTTTCTAGTAATATCCCAGGCATCGAATTGTTAGAACAAATTGATGAGGATGGTGATGAAGAAGTAGACGAGGAGAATGATGGTGTCACTTCTGATGAAGATGACGATAACAATGATCAAGAGGAAGATGGTGTTAGTTTAATTGATGGCAGTGATGAAAGTGATGGTGATTCTGAACTTGAAACAATTGGTGCAAGCAGTGATGATAATGAAGATGAAGTTTCAGACAAAGATGATAATAATTATGGTACTGATGATGTCAGTGGTGAAGAAAAGAGTGGAGATGATGATGATGAAGAGGAGCTTGAGGAGTCGAGTTTAATGGAAACTGATAATAGTGGCATCAAGGATGCTGATGTTGATAAGAATAAATCAAAAGCAAAGAAAAGGAAGTTTTCCGATTTTGAGGGACAGTTGAGTGCTGCCAATAGAAGTCTTCGTGCTTTGAAGAAATTAGCTGGAGAAACCTCGAATGTATCTTCGAACACAGATGACGGCATTCTTTCTAATGAGGACTTCCAAAGAATAAAAGAGCTTAAGGTTTGGTTTTTCTTCATGCTGGACCAAACATGAATTAGCTACTCTTGTATATTGAGAGATGTATTAAAGATTCACAGTCTCGTCATATTCTTGATTTCAGGCTAAGGAGGACACCAGAAGCGCTTTAACAAAGCATGGTTTCAAGGTTCCAACCTCGGACCAACTTAGCTTGAAGAGAGTTGATGCTGCAAAACTTGAGGTGAGCTTTCCCTTCTCATTCAAGTTCTTTACATGTGTGTTTTCCTCAATGATCTTCGTTTTTTAAGATTCTTAAGTTTTTTTGGTTGATCTCATAATTTGTGCTCCCTCTTATTGGAAAACACATCTGATGCATCTACACCTCTGTATATTAGGCCAACATAAGAAAAAAACTAACCAAGGATGAAAGGAAGGCATTGATGAAAGCAGGGAGGGAGGACAATGACAAATATAGATCTAAAACTGCTGTAAAACAGAAAAAGGTGAACTTCTATTGATTTCTTAATTTCAATCAACAGTTATTTATCAAAAAAAAAAATTCAATCAACAGAGCCTTATATTTAACGTTTTGGCACCCTAAAATGGCCCATCTGAATGGTGTTTCTAATTCCTCGCAGACTGGTGGTTCGAGCAATAAGCAGAAAGAACACAGAAAAGCTATGCCCCTTGCTGCAAAGAGATCGAAGATAGCAAGAGGCCGTATACAAAAGAAGAAACAAAGCAAGCATTCTGACAAACAGTTCCGAGGAAGGAAAGCATGGAAGTGATAATTTGTTTAAATTTTGGCTGTGTTTTTTCATAATTAGGTTTAGATCCTTTTTAGTTCTATAATTTAATTGGAGTGGATCGAGAAATACTGTTCTTTGATTTAATTATGAGTGGATCGAGAAATGCTTAAAAGCGATAAACATATTTATTTTTAATTTTTATTATTTTCACTTCATTTTGTTAAACCAAAGTTAGGATTAATGTCAAACCAATTATAAAACAAACTTAGGAATACAAAGTTCCACAAAATCATTGTGAGAATACTATTCAAAATTTATAATTTTAACAGAACTCGATTATTCACATAGTAAACTATTTTATTTTTCTGAAAATGTAGAAGTGTTATAACCCAACAGCAGACAATATGGTTACGTCAAATCTGCCAATATATCTTTCAAGGATATTTAGATTCTATCCTAGTGGATGGGTTGGATAAATGACATTCACCGGGGTAGTTACTAATTTTCCATCTTTCAAATCGGAGCCTATCACTAGGGCTGTCAATGGGGCGAACTTCAATCTAGATCCTATTCGAATTCGGTCCAATTTATTAGAATTATTATTTGATTAGTGATTCGATGGATTTAATCCTATTAAGAAGATTCATAATTCGAATTATATGGAGCAAATATGAAAACAGATTATTCTGATCTATTATAGATATGTATCTGATATATATATTACTCTATGTTGTTTATATATTATACATTTAAACCAAAATAAAAATAAAACTATCTATGTCCCAAAAAAAATCTTTTTACTATTAAAAATAATTTTAAAAAAAAAATGCATGAGAGGTGATATTGGACTTACCTGGTAAATAATTGAGCCTACAACATACTAATTTATGCTATTTAATAAAAAAATCAAAATCTTAACTATTCATCTATGTAATAGCCACCATCTTTCCTCTACTACCAATTTTGTCTTATCTTTCATTTCTCAAAATTGGGTTTTCTTCGTCATTGTCTCAGTTCCTATCTTGCTTTAATTATTATCGTTATATTTGTCCACCATATTTTATTTTCTACAATTTCAGACAATAGTTTTGATAAAATAAGTAAAATATTGTATTTTTAATTCATGATATTGGAATCTACAAATGATTTGAAGAAAAATGAAAGAAATTTTTTTATTGTTTAATGTGTTAAACGAATCCGGCCAAATTCAGATTCGATTGCTAATTTTCACTATCCCAACGGATCTGGATTTGGATGGAAGAAATGAAAATCGAACTCGGATCTGAATGCCCTAATACAGTCCGAGTCCGACCCATTGACAGCCTTACTATCAACTGCCTAGAGGTTGTTTGCTCTTGCAAAGACAATCCAACCCTGCTGGAACTTGAAGCGGCAGTCCAACTCTGTCATTCTTACGGCCCAAGTTTGGTCATTAACATTTCTAAGAAGAAATTATTTTCCACTCAGATGTGCACTTGAAAAGCCACAGGTCAAAAAAATTGCTTTTGCAATGGAGTATACCAGAAAGAGACTCAACAAAAGTTCATTCATAGAATTCTTTTGTCATCTGCACCATCATATATTTCCATGGTAGTGATCTTTTTTTTTTCCCTCTCTTTTATGCAAGAAATGAGGTGAAATTTCCAAATATATCTTCTCTTTGTCATCTATGACGTGCAACAAATCTATACTACGATTCTGTTTTGGGTCAATCAATTTTGTTACTTTTTTGACTGAAAATTGTCAAAAAAATGTTAGTAACTCAAGTTAGAGTTAGGTTTTTTATTTTTCATCCCTCTTAAGGTCCATAGACTGTGGAAAGAAATGATGGTGCTAGTATAGGGCAGAAAGCTTTAATTCTCTTATAAATAAGTTGTACAAATCAATTAAATTTGTAATAACTTTCAGGACCAAGTCCAAGACAACATAGTTCTTAGAAAAGTTAGAATGTGAGTAGTGGAAAAAAGTAAGAAGGTTGTAATAACACTTAAAATTATATTTAAAAATGAGATTTTGTCATATTCATATAACTACATTACCGAACGGACGGTGAAGATAAACTTGATATAATGGTTAAGAATAACTTTTTATAGAATTTTATTAGAAATTTATATGGACCTATATAGATTGTATCAATATAAACATTTTTTTTTTTTTTTTTTTTTTTTATGCTAAACCTGCAAGAAACTATCTCATGAAATTTTTTTTTTTTTTTTTGTATCAATATAAACATCTATAATTACTTACTAAATTTTTTTAGAATCTAGAATCATGTACAAGCAAAAAAACTAAATATAGAAACCTCCACGCATAACTTGAGCATATTTATAGGTTTAAACTTCATTGGTCAAATATTGTTTCGATAATTATTGGCCTTAATGCGTCATATGCTGATTTAGTTGTGTCGGACACATGGTCAAAACGTGACATTAAGATAGATCTTAACTTTTAAATTAACTTGAATTAAATATTGATTAATTTAATTTAAGTTTTACTCTAAGCATATCTAGTATACAGTCTTGAAGAGTATGATTATACAAAAAATTATTTAAATCGATGGAATGGTACCGAAATCGAAGTTAATTACCAAATCATTTTTATTTCAATATTAACGGTCAATTTACGAAATGAATCTATAATACCAATTTTAGGATATGGGAGCATAGAAGTAGAATTAACTGGGCATGGATGTGCCAATATTTGGGATCATCTTAAAAATTATGTTTGATATATAACTTGATTCAATGAGTTTATGTCAAGCTTCAAATTTTAAAAATTAATATACAAAAATTTTACAAAAAAGACTCAAAACTACACTTTCATTTTTTTGGTCAAGCTACGAATTGTTTAGTTTGACATGCGATACAATTTTCAAAATTACCTTAATAGTCTAGATACCAAAACTTGGTACGACTCGATTCGATTTTACTAAGGCCATCTCCAATCCGGGGCTGGGGCGGGGCGGGGCTGAGGACGAAAAACGGTTGGAGACGGCACAGGGCTGCGGGGCGGGGCGGCTTCGGGGCTGGAACGGGCTGGGAAGAGGGCTCGGGGCGGCCCTGTGCAGGGAACGGGGCACGCGTCGGGGCTGGGAGGAAAACTTCTTCACTTGGGGAAAATCAATTTATACCCAAGAACTGATCTACGACGTCGTACCCAAGAATTGAATTTCCAACGCATGACTCTTCTCTATCTTTCTCTCTTTCTCTGTTCACCGTCTCTCTAATGGAGACTCTGCAAATCTCGCAATCGACAAATCTTGGCCACAAATCAGTAAAAGATACAATTTTTAAGCCATTTAGTGTTGTTGGTCAAGTGGGTTTTGCTTCATTTTTGTCGAGGAAGATAAAAATTCAATCTTTTTGTTGGGTTCAATTTGATTCCTGGTAAATAAATAATTTTGTTTTATTATAATTTTTATTTTATTTTTTAAGATTCTTTATTCAGTTTTGTGTGCTTTAGTTGTATGATGCTGTATTAGTATTGTTTATGACTTTTTGCAATTTGAGGAAACTCAAGCTCCCATTTTTTATTGAATAGTGACTCAATTTTAGTGTATGTTCCTTTTCTAGAGATTTGATATTAGATTTTAGGGAAGTGTTTATTAGTATATCATGATGAAGGGAATATTGGAGTATTTTTTAAGTTCATTCATAGGAATAAAAATTCGAAAATCCACTTTTTAGGTTAATCATTTTTATAGAATTTTCTTAGTTTAGTATATTAGTTTATTAGTATATCATGATATTAGATATCCCTTTTGATTTTATAGATTTTTATCCCTTTTGATGCACGTCAAACACATTAAGTGGGAATATCTCCCAACAGAAATTGAAGTCTCAATTGACTACTTTATACTGACTAGTACAAAAGGGTAACTGCCATAATTTAAAATAATATTACAATTGAATTTTTAAAAATAATTCAGCTGATTTGTCATTTTATCTATTTTGATAACTTTTTTTTAAGAATAGGCCCCGAGTTATAATTTCGCCTAGGGCTCCCTAATATGTCGGGTCGGGGCTGATGAAGCTTCTTCTTCTTCTTCTTCTTGTATGCAAACAGAGAAATCACAAGGCTGCTCAAATATATCTGGGATCCCATCCCAGTTACGTTTCTCCCTTGCTTCCCAATATCCACCCATGTACCGATAACAACCATCCTCATCCTTCCGGAACCATCTTGGTTGCCAGCCTGTGTCTTGTAATCTCCTCGCCTGCATCAAAATTACATTTAACTCTTGTTACAGTTAATCAGAATCTGATATTTAATACTATACTATTACGAGTGTTGATTGATTGTCTTTCAGTAATATTAGGCAAGGGTATTTCAGTCCTCTCTGTTCTTATACATCTTCTTATATAGATATGCACACCATTACATACCATATGAGTACTAATGAACAAATATTCTTTTATGTTTCAACGACTCTAAAACAGGGTATCTAGAATAACGTGTAAAGTAGATATGCACCTGTCTCTGCAACTACATAGTGACCACAAAGTAAATAGACCACATAATTACACAACAAAATCTTTAAATGCACCTGTCTCTGCAACTGTTCAAGTCTGAGCTTTTCTGCATTTGAAAGCTCATATTCTCCATTCTCCAAATGCCTTTGATCGGGTCTTAACCTCGAGTCTGTTGGTGGAAGCCTTTCCTGTAAACCAGGTGTTAGTTCATTTAAAGATATTGCAAATGGTGTGAGATTGTATCTGGTCTTTGTAATAGATTTATCTCTTTCCCAAAGCAAAACAGCTTCTGTCATTGGATCGTATCCCTTCGGCTTTGTAGTTGGATCTCCCATCACGTAATACATTGCTTCATCCCACTTTCCCAGCAAAACTGCCACTTTCTCTCCAGTTCTATTGTCTTGCACAAACCCGTGAACCTATTTTCCGAAAATTAATATGAAGGTCAATGTAAGGTAAATTTTTTTTTTTGATAAATAATGTAAAGGTAATTGACTAAAGACAATATCTTAAAGGCAAAAGTAAGAGACCAATACTCAAATATTCAGAAAAACGTGCAAAGTAGTTGGGCAAACTCATTTCTGCTATTGATTTAATGGAAATTGTTGGAAAAGGTCAAAAAAATCAAGATTCAAGGGAGTAATAAAGTCTAGCCAACAGTCATCTGTAAAAGATTTACTCTCATAACTCGATCTATTATAAATTCAATTGAGGCTTTTGCTTTGATGCATGTATTCTTGTCATGCCAATATAATGACATAAAACAACTATAAAACTAAAAAGGGTCAATACCCTATGGATGAGCTTGTCCTGCAAGGCTATACGCTATCTCAAGGTTTGACCAAGGACCTAATAACACGATCTAAAACAATGCCCCTTTGAAAGAAGGACAAAATCACCTGCCATTTGCCAGATTTCTATGAAGGTATTAATTACACTCTCTAATAATTTATTTCTTCACCTAGTACAGAAATTTAAGAAAAATGAAAATGCACTATTTGTATTCGATTTTTCCCCTTGATTTGATGAACATGAGTGTTTACCCACACATACTAGTAATTTTGTTTACAATAGATTCCTCTATTTACTCTTAGTAATTCTTTTTATTGTTGGGAGGTCCAAGTCCACTTCAAAGCATAGTAATTAATGGTTAGACCTATGCCTGGAGATATTACCGAGAAAAACTGGCTTCCCCTTCCTATGGGCATAGAGGAGGTAAACCAGTGAATTTGGCTTCAAAATCAGAAGTTAGAAAATCAAGATTTACCTGATGTGGATTTCGGTCTATGATAGACTGCTCCTTGAATTTGAGCTTACAAGAATAAGTACCGCTGCCTTTAATGCGCATAGTGCCATAATGATCACAATAGATTTTCCCAATGATAATATTGTATATAGAAGTAGTGACCTTGCTCCATTGAAATGTCTCCCCATCTTCAAACTGTAGGGTAAGAACCCCCACAGGATCAAGCTGGATGGAACGTCCCCAAAATTTGCCTTTGAGGTTAGAATCTGCCCAAAATTTCCAACCTCTGCCCTCACAATGACATGCAACAATCATTGGATGATGACTAACCTGAAACACATAGAAGAAAAGTTAATAGCGACCAGCAATACTGACACTATTGTTATATGTATCAGAGTAACAAATTAAGCAATAAGCTTCCCTGATTTATGATGTCCATTTCAATAACAAAAGAGCAACAGATAAGCATAGAAATCACTAGACGAATATAATGTAGAATTACTAAGAAAAGAATAATAACTGATGTTAGTTAAAAAAATTGAAGAAAGAAGAGCAACCTTTTCAGAAAAGAATCTTAATCCCTTATCCGGATAGTCAGCTTCATAGGTTTCCCCAAGTAGAGGATTAAAGGGTTTGCATTGTCGGCCTTCTGTTGATGCATAACCAGACACGGCAAATGCTGCCACGTTAAGAATTCTCATCAAATCGTTTCCCTGCAGAAGGAAAATTGATGTTTACACTAGTAAATCAATTTTGTATGAAATCAATTGAGAAAATTAAATCCAGTGTGATCCATAACTAAGCCATGAATCATTGAACATTGAAAACAATAAAAGAAAAAGAGGCATGGATTTGATGGCAATATAATGCAATTTAATAAGGTCACAAATCAAACTCATACCACAAGCAACAACCTTTAAGACTGCTTTGTAAGCAAAAGGCGGTATGTAAGATGAATTTGCAAATATTACTCAAGTAATGAGGATCTTAGCACTACAAATTGATCTTGAACTTAATTTAATTAGTAGATTATCATCTGAAAAACTTTTTTGCCACAAAGCAATGTGAATGAGGATCTCACCTGTTTACCCCATTCCAATGCTTGGTCAACAAGATGCGAGTATTCCAAGTCTTCAAAGCATTTCTGCAGTGAGGAAAGAGGCTCGTTGAAGTAAACAGGAAGGCAAACACCTGACAAATCCTTGCCAATGTTGTCCTTAATTATTGACCATAGCCCAACTGGCTTCTCCCTTTCCTTTGGTTCTGGTAAATTGTCCCTTCTTTTAATGTACGGATACTCAATCGTCTTTATCTCCATTCCAGATTCTCTTAGATGACCAGAAAATGAAGATTCCTTTTCGCAAGTCCAAGAGTTATGAGCATATATAGGATTATCTCTACTTCGATAGGAAGCACTTCTTAGAGACTCAGCGGACAAGAAATCATTTGTGTCAAAAAAAGTTCCATCTTCTTCATCTGTTTCAACATCTACTCCATATTGACTTTCATTATCAGCATCCGAGTCACTTCCGCTTCCCTCTGACATGACCGAATAGAAATCTGCAACAGTTTTGAATGACAGAATTTAGCCAGTTTAAATGCCTGAGATTTCATAATTATTTGGATGGCAAACAAGAATATGGTACAATATCTTCTGGAATCAAGAAAAGAACCATATGAGTATGAAAGCTGAACTGACCACTGAATCTTCTATTCCCTTGTCCACAGCATGAGTCTCGTCCCTTTGTTTCATCAACTACAGTTGTTTCCAATTCTATCTTCTCTGTCTACAGAATAAAATAACTGGTGTTAGATTTCTTGAGTTATGTTGGAGCTCATCAACGAGGGGAAAAGTGAGTAATTGATGTAAATCAAGATCATATGTGAAACAATAGTGTATTATGTTTAGGAGACTCTTGCATCAATCACAGAAAGATTATTCTAATCACATTTGTTAAGGAATTACCACTTACATGGAAAATTTGTCTGAGATACTCTAAGTTGAATAGAACAGTGAGAGTAGTAATAATGTGTTCATAAGAAAATCAATTTGGCAGATCGAACATTGGTGTCACCTAATCACATGGACTCAATATTAAATCATATTTCTAACGTGATAATGCCCTTCAACTAAAATATATATAGAAATATAAGAGGATAGTTCCAGTACTCTCTATGCTTGTAACAATCTTTTAAGCAAAATGCATTCAAAAGATAAGTATGAACCTCCAGTCTTCTTAATGTATCCAGAAGCAAGATGTGTTTGAGTTGAAGATTCTTTAACTGATTCTGCATCTCAGCAACTTCACTGAGCATTATAGACTCACAATCTTTTACTACTGTCTCATTAATGCTTTCCTGCATTAACCGGCACCTTAGCTTCTCTGTTGAAACAACAAATTCATCAGAAGGTGCTAAGTCATTGCTTGTCAATAGTCTAGGGAATTTATCTTTGGCAACCAGAAGGGCCTCAATCCATGAAGCCCTATCTTCTCTGGATTGACAACGTAAGTGGAGAGTTTTCGTCCCTGTGAATATGGAGAGTCTTTTGTCATCTGACTTGCTTGCCCGAACTGAAGAAACCTGTTCAACATATTGCTCATAGTTCAATGTTTAGATAAGTGAGTTTAAATATCAAAATAGCTTGAAGCTTCTCTAGTATTTAAAGGCCAATACCAGATGCAAATATCACTTAAATAGCAGGTGTACATAGAGTTTAGTTTTACGGAGCACCAACTTTGCGCATATTTAACTATTATAAAGTGTTCAATTATATATTAGGGAACCAAAACAAAGTGAGTAGCAAAACTTTTCTGCCTTTGTGGCATTTACAGTTTTATGCCTTTTCCACCTAGATCAACATTTGGTTTCAAATGGCAAAGGTAGACAAAAAAATGGTTAGTTTCCCCAATTATGACCCTATTTCCTGCAGATCTATACTTGAGATGAACTACTTACTGCATTGTGTGTATCTACAGAACCATAAAGCAATACTTTAGAACCTGTAAATTTGGATTAAAAAATTTGAGTGCTGGTTTGTAAGAACCACATTGTCGAACCAAAATAAATGACTAAAGTTTCTAAATGATGCACGCATAATCACACAGACCGAGAGAATAATGTCATTTTTCCCTCTTATCATCAATCCTTCTGTTGCACTAACCACTGCTTCATAAAATGCTCAATGGCTACCTTTTAACTCATAATTAATACCTGACTACGTAAGTTGTCCTTACGATAGGTACCCTTTGTCTTTCCATGATACTTCAATAATACTTCCACTACATCAAGTTAGACAAAATCTCAATGGCATTGCTTTTCACTTGAAGATGCAAATTTAACACATTAATCACAAGATAAAAACTACTCATCTTTAATAATAGCCTACATACAAAACTGCATACGAAAGTATCATATAGTGTAATTAACATAATAAATGCACATCATAAATTAAAAAAGGTAGATCTACTAAGCAACCAACCTTCAAGTGTATCTCTCCACACGGCTTTGATCTCTTCCCCAACCCGATCCCACTCCCCCTAAAACCATTCCCACTACTACTACTACTACCACCACCACCATTACTACCTTTCCTCATATACCTCAAACTCTCTTCCCCAATCACCCTCACACACTTCTCCCTTCCCCAACTCGCCACAATTTTATCTGGTCCGTGCACCTTATAATACGACAAAACCCCATCCTCCAATACAAACCACCTCTCCCTCCACCCCTTTCCATAATTCACCCACTTATACAAAATCCCAACTACACTCTTGACATCATCATTCTCCCCCTGCAAATCAACTCCACCACCACCGCTGCCAACACCGCCGTTGGTCGACAAACTCCGCCTCGAGTTAAAACTAACCGGTCTCAGAATCACGTTACTATTATGATTGCTAAAACTATCGTTAGTAATAAAATTTCCATCGAACACGAGCTCCTGACTTAGGGTTTGTGACTTCACCACAGCTCGATCTCTTTCCACCGACACCGGCGCAATGCAACACAGAGGATTCATGCTTCGGTAACCGACAATGCGAAAATCAGCTCCGATCTCCGGAACGACGCCGTTTTACAGGGAGAGACACGAAAACGAGTAGCTCCTCACCCGATCGGAAATCGATTGGGCGACGGTTCTGAGAAAATGACATGAAAATTTGAAAAATGCAAGGGCATAAATTGAAGTGAATGCACGGATTGGGTGTAGATACAGAATGGTGTATGTATAGCTAAGCGTAGAGTTGCAGCAGCAACGGCAGCAGATCCATTTATTGAATAATTAATGGAGTGGCGTCAGTAAGGGGTGCGCAGGTTAAGCAGAGGGGATTTTAGGTGTGAAATGCTTATAATTGGCAAAAGACAGTTTTAGCAAAACGAAAAAACAACTTTGTTAGCAATTCAAAAATATTATATACTTCATAATTTTCAAAGAGAGTGACAACAATATTCCTAGATATATTAACTTTATAATAAAATACGATTGATCATCGACTTTTGATATTAAGAATAATCTCTCTAGTCTATAAAAAAATATTAATAATCCCTTAATGTCAAATCTTAATGTTTTATATGAATACAGTAAATTGACATAAAAAGTTTTGCCATTATAATGTAAATGTAGAACATTTTTTGCTAATACAAACTAAACATGGAGTTTTTTGTCAATTGGGTAAAATATAGGGGCTATGTTGCATTTTATTCGGATTTAAATGCATGGGGCTTTTGGTGTTTAGTTAGGCGTAATGATTGCGGGGGACAGCTAACGTGCGCGGTGGTGAAGGTAGTGGTGGGATTTGGAATTTTGTAATTGTTGGTAAATGAGTTTTTAATGACCAATGGAAAGGGAAGGGTGTGTTTGGTAATTATGAAACGGATCAGGGAAAATGACAGAATTGGGGTTGCTGGTAGATGACAGTGTCCGTTTTCGTGAAAGTTGACTTGTGATGGAGACTAGGGGTGTTTCGGGAAACTCGTAGGACTGATTTGGCGAAAAACTATATGGTCAATTATTGAAAATTCTTGACGTTGCATTGGATTCATAAAGTAAATTCATAGATTTAATTTAGAGTTCATTGCTCATTAGAATTTTCCAATTTCCATAAACATACTGTTTTCAACATAAAATAAACTACTCTTTCCCTTTATTTTATTTGTCACTTTGAAAAATGGTACATGAATTAAAAAATATCATAGATAATCACTTTTTTGAAGTAAAAAAATTTCTAAAATACCCTTTTAATCAAATAATCTTAGCTTTAATGACAAGTATTAGTAAGAAAGTTAAAAATTGGTAAAAAGACATTAATTTTACATTGAAACTGTAAAGCGATAAATAAAAGTAAACAAGAAAATTTTGTCAAAGCGACAAATTAAAAAAAACGGACGGATTAACATTTTCAATTTTCAGTTACTTCTGATCAAAAGAGTAAAAGTAACAACAACAATGAGCTTTTTTAATTTGACTTTTTTTAATTGTAAATTTATCAACATTACATCGTGACTTAATTTGATATTACTAACAATAAAATGTATAGTTTTAGTTTCACTTTACTAATAATTTTAAAGTACTACTCCCTCCATTTCATTATTCTTACTCCATTTACTTTTGAAACGAAGTTTTATTTAAGAATTAAAAAATGTTAAAAATTTAGATAATTTCTCCTTTATTCCCTTAAAAGGAGTTATAGAAAATTAGTGGTGTCAAATCATTACTTAATGTATGGGGTAACTTTGAGAAAAATTACTCTATTTTAAAAAATAAAATATTGAATTGAGGCATCTCAAAAAGAAAATATGAGTAAGAAAAATGGGACAGGGAAAGTATTATTTTTAATAATTTGACATAATACCATTAACCAACTATAAATGTTATTTATTTTTATTTAACATCGCTAACATAAAGCGAATTCAATTATAATCTTTTAAAGGGCGATTAAATTATAGCAAATATCTAAAATTTGATTATGACAAGTTAAACTCGATTACTTGCCATACCTAGCAATCCAACTTAAAAGTATACAATAAAAAATATCTTTTATAATAGGCTTTTCCCAAATTAATGCTGAAAAAATATATTTTCAATGTAGTATTTTGTTTTAGAATTAGGATATTCTCGAATCAGAGACAAACTCTTGTCTCTGATTTTGAAATACTCCAAGTGCGGCCCATGATCCAAAGAATATAGTTCTGCATGAGGGAGGAAAGCCCACTACGAGTCACATGAAGAAACCAATGGTTTTTATGATGAATTTTTTCTGAAAAAGCTAACTTTAGAAAGTCAAGCGGGTTTTTTGTGGCGTTTTTTATGGTTAAATCATAATTTTTATGCTTTTTTCCTATAAAAGTATTATGATGGATGTTTCTGCAAACTCAACTTATGAATTAAGAAAAATTCTTACCTGTTTCCTAGATCTTTGGTTAGAAATAATGCTACATCATCACCACATTATTTATTTATTGTGGATCAAATGACTGATGTGATGTTATTCTTAACCATAAGATTTAGAAATTTTTTCTGAACCATGTAAAAGTAAGATTTTTTCATGAACTAACTTCTTTAAGAATAAGCTAATAATGACATAAAAGCAAAACTAGTTGGGAGGCAACTTCTAGTTTTTGGTAGTATTTTTTTATTTTAATTTACGAACACTACTCACTGATTGCAGTGTTTTCTCTTCAAAAGCAAATACCACTCATTTTCTATAATCAACTACTTTAACTAATTTTTAAAGAATCTATAGTTTAATTAAAAGCTCAAGCATTTGAAAACACCACATTTAAGGTCTTACAAAAATGCACATTTTGACGAATAGTGGCCTAGCATATTGGGTAGCTCTAAGATTTGTTGGTTCATTTATCTTGTTAGTTGGCAATACTTTTTTCGTCCGGAGTTTAGTATGAATTGACTTCGATTTTTTTGGGCATTTCGAAGAGAAATTTTACTGCTCTAGTCTATTTAAAAAATTTTGTAATTTGAAACACATCCTGTAATATGATTACAAACCGAGCTTATGCACTAAAGATTTAGATTTGATAATGAATACAATATATAGCTAATGTATGTATATAAACTATTTTATTTAAATTATTAACATTAATAATATTTCATTGAAATGTAATAATATTTGAGTTAATATTATCATTCATAATTTTATTTTCATATCTCAATTCTTAATTAATAAAACGAATCTTATTTCATGATGAGACCTGATAACTACTTTGATAGTTGATGTTTGAATTTATATATTTCCAGCTTCAGTACGATGAAGAAAGTTGAAATTCGTGAATTGAGTCAAATGGTTATATTCCATTAGAATTTTTGAAGACAACGAATTTTGAACTCGAGAACCTAACAGACTTAAATTCAAATTCGAAATTGAGATGGTCTATATTAATCCAAATCCTAATCAAACAAGTGAATATGGATCCATAAATGTTATTTATGAGATCTGATGTCGAGCTTGATGACCAATTGAAGTTGTTTAGGCCGAACTAGTTAACTTGGAGTTTCTATATTTAAAATTCTACTCCAATTTAAATTTGTTTAGGTCAAACTAGTTAACATAATTTCGACCAAACTATTGATATAAGAATAGCATATGGTCAACGCACATTTGATATATTGCAGAGCATTGTATAATTTGGAGGATCAAGCATGTTCAAAGACTTCCACAGAAGAATGCAACGTGATTTAAGCGCATCTCCAGTGAAAGTAGACAACTCCCGCTCTTGGCTACATGTCTGTCTCCCTGCATATTTGTCTTGCCTAATCTGCCATATCCAATCGAACCAAAATTCCAAACCCTTGGACCCAAAGGCTGTGTTTGTCATTATATTAGTCCATGTAAGATACTACTATTTTTTTCTCAAGGTAACGGGCCACCACATTTCACATCATTAAAGATCAAATACACCTAGCTCCAATTTTATTAGTCATTAATGAAGTACACAATTATTTATTTCTTGTTCCAAAAGGTGAAATTGCTCACCCCGGGCGCCCCTCACCCCCTGCCCGACGGGATTGTGAGAGGAGGTAAATCATGGTGACTCAACCAGCAACAGATGTTGGGACCAGTGCTCACTGCGCACAAAGAGCCCCCCTCATTTTTTGAGAGGTTGCTCCCACACTGCCGCTGGTGAGGTTCGATCATTGGTCTCTTGTTCCAAATTTCACCTCTGAGACCAGTTGAGCTGCCCATGTAGGCACAATTATTTATTTCTTATGAACTATAAGGGTCTATTTGGAAGGATTTTGGCTCGGTGTCACGGGTCTCAGTTTCAAAAATCGGTTTGAGTAGTTTCGAAAATATCTTTAAAATTCTATTTGGTTAGGTTTTTTATGTTGGGCTTTGTGGGTTACTTGGATTGAGTTTATAGGTTGTATTTGAGGAAAAAATAGATGGTATATGTCAAATCAATGTCTTTGCTTTATAAATTTTGGGGAAAAAAATAGATAGCAGGTGTCAAATTAAAGTTTTATAGGTTACAAGAGTTTAGGTGTAAGTTTTTTTAATAAATTTATGATGAGTTTCAGGAATATGACGACAACTCGTTTAAAAGGATTTTGAAAGTTTCGAGATACCGAGACAAAATCCACCCACATAAGCCCTATGGTTTTTTCTTAATATATATATCTTTCGTAATCGAATAGAATCAATTGATATGAAACCTAATTATACTTGGATACTTTAAACTTGAATCCAAGAAATCAAAATTCAAGTAATTACCCATCACATTATCAAATCTTAGCTTGAATTGAAACCAAAATCAGACTGGAATCCTAACAATGTAGACAGCCGTAGTTGGAGCTAGGAAAATTAAATAAAATAATGATATAATTCATCATTTTATTAAAAATATTCAAATTATAAATCTCGTTTCTTAAAGAGTAAATATGATAATTTATCATCACAAAGAATTACATATTTACATCTAAGCAGCTTGGGCTGAGGTTATAGTACTAGATGGACTTAATCTTAGACGATGTAATTAATTGTCGTTGGGCTTCATACAAGAGCCCGCTAATAAAACAATACTCTTTGTCTATTTCTATTTTTTTTATTTTTGATAATTTAAGTGTACAAGCTTAAATTAAATTAATTATTAATACAATATTATTACCCTTTATTTATTAGTAAGAGTAATTCAATCATTTCTCTTAACTTCGATCAACAACAATAATCAGGTACAACAGGTAAAATTAATTGGCTGAATTTCAATATTTACTTGTACAATATTTATTTCACTTTATTTCATTTACATATATCCCATTTTCTTCTGTCTCTTCATTTATAATATTGTTACATAAATTTCACAAATTACTTCCCTAAAAAACATTCGAAAGTTTATGCTTTTGAATAAATAGAACGAAAATTAATTATAGTTTCGACATATTTATTTATCTTGAAACTCTCTTATTTTTCCTAATTTAGTAATTCGTTCACACTTTCTCCTAGTGACTCAAAAACATTTGCAAGATTTCAAATAAATTGCAATATTTACGAAACTTGCATTATAAATGAAAATTTGATCCATGATTAGGCAATGAGTCTTACATATTTACAAGTTCTTTTTCAATATTTGCTGGAGATAAACCATTATTTTCTTGTTAAATATTCCACTGCTACTCTGTTGTTAACCATTGAATAGAAACTCTAATTTCAGTCTAACCATGGAGCCTTTATTGTAACGGGTAGGAAAAACAAACTAATTAATCAAGGCACATAACCATCAATGAAAAAACATGGAGAATTAATTTAATCGAAATCAATATTAATTATTTCTGGAGTGTCTAGTACATAAAAAGATTATATAAATAATCCTCATAACATAGATGATAAGTAGAAAGAGCAAATATATATATATATTCACATTTAAAAGTAAAATTTATTTAACCAAATTTAAATTTTGATTTGAAATTTAAATTTTATTTAATCTCTAACATAGCATAAATGTTAATCTACAATTGGGATAAAATGTAGAAATACGATTTTGCATTAAATTACGCCAAATATTGGTACACGTTATTATTATCATTATAGATAATATAGGTGAGAGTGGATTTTTTTTTTATTAATTGAAGGAGATAACCCTATGGATTAAAGACGATGCTTAAGAGCACCTCCAGCAGCTCCTTTTTTTGGCTCTTCCAACATCTAAAATTGAATTTATAGACAATCAAACTAAAAAAATTTCCTCCAACAGTAACCTCTATTTTTAGAGGACTATGTATATTGGAAGATTGGTCTTGTAAATATAAAGGCCCTTGTATAAATATACAAGGCTCCACATCACCAAATTAATTCTCTCCAACAACCTTCCAAAATATGTATATTGGAAGATTTGAGTTAAATGTTTGTTTGAATTAAATATTTTATTAAATCATTATTTAAAGCTATTTATTTCAAAAAAAATTTTTTTTATTAATTTATTATATTTAAATAAGAAACATTAAAACATGTATTTATTATTTATATTTTACGTGAAAATGTAATAAAACATTATTTATAATGTTATTTATAATTTAATATTGAAAGCAAAATAAAATATAATAATTCTGAAATTTTAGATGATGACTGCTGGAGTGAATAGCTAAAACTGAGTAGTTAAAATACTGTTTATCATGTATAATTTGATATAGATAACCATTTTTACAAGTTATTGCTGAAGATGCTCTAAGGGGGTGCAAATTCACCTGGTTGGAGATTAACACCCTTGATTGGACTGTGAAAAGCCCTCCCAATTGAAGATGCTCTTAGCAGTAGTTCAAATATCGATACTCTTCTCTTCGCATGGTGAACTGGACTCCTATTCAACCTAGCTACGTTGTTGTATGGGTGGTTATCTGGGCTGGGCCATATTTTAATTCTAGTGTAGTATAATATGTTGTTATAGTACTTGGATCCGTGAAATATTGAAATACAATAATGTGATTTTTTCTTTTTAATTTCTCACTCCCTAAATATTGGAATTAAATTTTCTGAAAAATATATGTTTTTTCGACAGGAATTGGGATAATTTCTGAATTTGTTTTATAAGAGTGAAATATGAGATAATTTATGATTAAAGAATTGACTCTTAATATCACCACTAATAATGCGCCACTTAAAAATGGTTAAATAAATTCTGTTATTTGATGATGCAACAGTACACATTTCACTTTTTTTTTTTATCAAATCTATCAAATGACAATTAAATCACGTTGTATTTATGATTTGTTATCTCCCTAGATTTTAATACTGTTCCAAATTAAATATATGATAGTAATTATTTTGTGTTCCGACCTTTCTTTCTTTTTATTTTGAGAATTTTTTGGTGCTAGACTAAACGTATAAAATGAACCATTATTTTCTTAAACATGTTTTTAGTAAGCAGATAACTTCAAAGAAACCCCTTTTATTTATTTTCTTCTCCAATCTTCTTTCTAAACCCCTAATACCTAGAACAACCTCCTTCCAGACTTCAATTTATTGTAAAGAAGAATAAGAAGAAGAAAATGTCGACTTTGTTTTATTCCTTTGGGTCAAATTTAGTACTCTCTCCATTACCAGATAGAGCAAGAACTCTGAACCAAGTTTTCCACACAACTTTCACTATCCAGAGACCCTTTTTGAGGGGAAGTCTTAGTGTGACCCGATTCGGATTGGGCCAGGTCCCAATTCCTGACCCGGGTGATGCCGAGGTGATGATTAAAGAATTAATTGGGAGAGCTGAAGGGTTTCTTTACACTCTTGCTGATGCTGCAGTTACTTCTTCAGATTCAGTTGATGCAGTTAGTGCAACAAAACAGAATAGTGATTGGCTTTCTGGGATTACTAATTCCATGGAAACTGTTCTTAAGGTTTGCTAAAGATTTTATTTTTATTATATACTTAGGAATAGTGGGACAAAGAAAGCTTTGATTTTTTGTTTGGAGGCAAACTTTGTTTGAATATCAGTTGTTTTTAATGATAGGAGTTTGTGGTTTTGACAAGCATTGGAAATGATTGAGATTTGTATTATTTATTATTTGATAGTTTGGTTTAACTTTCATTTGATTTCGCTTGTATGTATAGAATTTGATTAGCTGATGTTCGGTCAGTAATGAATTGCTATTGAAGTTGGAGAGAAAAAGAAAAGACCATCTTGAAAATTGAAGAAAATATAGAATAATAATTTCATAACTGAACTTTCACTTTTTTAAGAAATACTTGATTCTATCTTTGGGAAGAAAAATCAAAAGTGAACTTATTAAAATTTAAAGCATGCTTTCAACCAAATGGCAAATTGTAATAGCTATGTTGCTCTTGATATGCCGTATATATAACATAGCATGGGAACTTGAATTACGTTAACTCATACATTTGATGAGATCACAAGCTTCTTTTCTTAGTTCTCCTAGTGGCTTAATCCTGGCCCTTTAAACCTTGCTATATTTGTGCTTAGAATGTTTGTAGTTGGTGCAAGATAATAACAAGTCAAAAGTTACATTTTTCAGGTAGAATTAGTGAAGTATTCGATTTATTTCTCAAAAGGTATCTATTGGCTTAAAATGCCAGAACAAAATCGTTTCTAGCTGATGATTTGTACGTATTGCTAATGAGTAATGACCATAGTGTTTTAAAGGTTGTGGTTTTTTCTCAGGTTTTGAAAGATGGACTTTCTACACTGCACATTCCCTATGCTTACGGTTTTGCAATCATCTTGCTTACTGTACTTGTTAAGACTGCCACCTTTCCTTTAACAAAGAAACAGGTACTTTAGCTGCTATTGGCCTATGATTTCGATCTTTTCCTTATAATAATATATATAGTTTTCTAGTAATGATATTTCTTGGCGATCATGATCATTTAATTTAAGTTATATGAAACTTAGGTGGAATCAGCAATGGCCATGCAATCTTTGGCACCTCAAATAAAGGCTATTCAGGAACGATATGCTGGAGATCAGGTTATCCTTTATCCTGTAAAGAATCTTGTTTCTTGGTTCATAATCTCTTAGAGTTGACCTGAAAATTCTGTAAATTTTATTGACTTTTTTATATTGTGAGTTTCTTTGTACATTCTCAGACCATGTTCTCGTTTATTACTTCGCAGGAGAAAATTCAACTGGAGACAGCTCGGTTATATAAATTAGCTGGCATAAATCCACTGGCAGGTACTAAGCTCTTAGCCAAATTACTCTTAACTTATACTAGAGAAAGAAAAGGGTGAAATAAGAACAAAGAGGAAATGGTTATGTTGATTGTATATAGTATACTATCTATATCAATACTCACTTCTAGTGGAAGGCATTTCATTTGCTCCATTTTATATGTTGATAATTAAAATAATAAATATTAATATTCTCTCTCTAACAACTTCTGCTTTAAACTGCTTTGAAATGAGTTGGTCATTCAGTAGGTATCAGAGCCAGGTTAGGAAGAGGTCATTTCTTCTAACCTCTCACACCACCCAGTATGAAAAATAGTTTCATGTGTTAGGCTTGAGTAAAAAGAATACCACCTACACGTGAAGGGGCTTGAGAAAAATAGTTTCATGTGTTAGGCTTGAGTAAAAAGAATACTTCAATGTTGTGATTTCTTCCTCTATATTCTTGTTTGCATTAGGATGCCTTCCCACACTTGCCACCATTCCGATTTGGATTGGGCTTTACAGAGCTCTTTCTAATGTAGCGGATGAGGTAAATTGCACTATCCCCCCCACCCTTTCTTTTAATGCTGAAAACTACAGTATCTAATTAGAATCTGATCATTACATAAAGGGACTTCTAACGGAAGGTTTCTTTTGGATACCCTCACTGTCTGGTCCAACAACTGTTGCTGCTCGACAAATGGGTAGTGGTACCTCTTGGCTTTTCCCATTCATTGTAAGACTCAATCGAACCTTTTTATAGTTCATGTGATGTCATCATTCTACCTTATCTTTATCAAAACTCAAAATGATGTTTTGTCAATTCTCGTTCTTGAATTCTTTTTCATAGGATGGTCATCCTCCCCTTGGATGGTCAGATACTTTGGCTTATCTTGGCTTGCCTTTGCTTCTGGTTATAAGTCAATACATCTCTGTACAGATTATGCAACCCCCGCAGGTTTGTCTCATTCACCATATTAATTACATATTGAGAAAATTGCATTTTTAGTCACACAGGGCTCGACCCTCGACATTTTTGGTCCCATACTTTACAAAAATTGAACTCTGTTTACAAATGTTTTGTACTTTTTATCCCATTGCCTCCGTTCTGTTCAATTTGGGACCAAAAGTGCAAAACTGAGACAATCTTATCTATGTACTAAGAGTGTTGAACATTTTCAAAAATTGGGCCAAAAGTGCAATTTTGTAAACTATGGCACTATAAGTAGTGCTAAGGATCCTGGTTAGAATCTCTATTTTACTATTCATCAATAAAAAAAAATCTCTATCTTAGTAGGAATTCGTAAAAATGCAATTTTGATGTTATATATTGCTATAAGGTTGCATCTACTGCTACAATTGACATCAACAAACTAGTGTCTCTGATTCCTGATTTCAGAGCAACGATCCAAATGTGAAGAGTTCCCAAGCCGTAACCAAATTGCTGCCATTGATGATTGGCTATTTTGCTTTATCAGTTCCATCTGGTTTAAGCCTTTACTGGTAAGCAAGCACCTCAAAATGTTTTGGGCAGTGTTTCTCCTTTCTTTCTTGATTACTTCTATACATTTTATGCAGGTTTACAAACAACTTACTAAGTACAGCTCAACAAGTATGGCTTCGGAAACTAGGAGGTGCGAAAAATCCAATCCAGCAGTTAAGTGCTGACAGTATAAAGAAAGAACAGTCCCAAGCTCTGAAGTCTTTTTCTGAAGCAACCATAGCCAAAACTGTGGTTAAAAAGGAAGAGCAACTGACTCCAGAAGGGCTTCGTCCGGGTGAAAGGTTAAACTTTGACATTTTTTTGACAATCAAGTTTTAGTCGTTCCAGTATTAACTTTTTTTTATACTTTTCAGGTTTAAACAACTGAAGGAGCAAGAAGCTCGAAGAAAAAAACAAGAATTGGAAGAGAAACAGAAATCTGAGAAAACGGAAGTTAAAGAAATTGAGTTTACTGGTGACGTAAAGAAAGAAACCAGTACACTTACAGTTACAGTGAATGGTAAAAGTCCCAATTCCGAACTAAAGGATGAAGAAGAAGAAGAAGAAGAAGAAGAAGAAGAAGAAGAAGAAGAAGCAGCAAGTAATGATAAAGAGGAAAATTCTGAAGTTTCTGAAGATCTTGAGAATGGAAGTGGCACTCTTCATCTATACAAGAACATTGAAAAGGTACATTTTGCAGTCTTGGATTTGAACTCTTCAGTTTCGTTCTTAATTTCAAAGAATCATGTCATGGATTGCACTATTGCATGGTATTTTTGCATGACATTATCGGAACTTTTAGTGCGAATAGTTAGTCTAGTTATTCGGACTTGGAAAATTGAAAAATATAAAAGAAACTGTTTTATTAAGGGAAAATTGCAATTTTCTCCTTAGCTTTAAGCCATTTTGCACTTTACCTCCAACCATTTTGCATTTGCACTTGCCCCCTCAATTTTTGATAATGTTACAGTTTGCAACCTTTTGCAGTTCTGTGGTGGGCGCATATCCCAAAATGACAATTATTTAAAAGAAAATCCTTTTTCGCATTTTCACCATTTTGCACTTCACTCCCTAGCATATCCAGTATATACCAGTTCAGTCCCCTACGATTTCCACCATTTGCACTTTAACTCCGTAATGCTAAACAACCAAAGGTAGTAAACTTAAAACAATTTTCAAAGTTGAAGGGGGTTAAGTGTAAGCGCAAATTGAATTATTTTTTATTAACTAGTTATTTTTGTTCAACAGTATTTGGACTTCTTATTGGTAAAAGCATTTTCAAATTGTGATTAATGGTTTCATGTTTCTATACTCCAGGATTAAGTTCCTTTCTAAAAGCAAAGCTAACTTTTGAGCAAATGAACCATATGAAGACATCAACGGGTGAGCCACCCTTCGTACAATCTCATGCCATACGTCACAAAAGCTTGTAGGATTTTTCATGTGGAAGATCATATGCATGACTAGATTTAGGTACAAAAGTTAGATTGTCGTTGTTAGGAACAAATACGAGGGCTACTAGAGTTCGTAGAGCAATAATGTAAGAACTAGCTGGGGGAAATTTTGTGGTAAGTTTGATCTGTTTTTCCCCGTTAATAGTTAATCGAAAACATACATAAAATTTGTTTGAATATGATACATATAGTGGTCTGAGTATAAGAGAATCAAGTCTTTATTAACTGTCATGAATCATGATACATTTGTGGGATAAATTGTGGCGTGATCATGTACGATGACAATCGCAGATATTCGAGAGCAAAAGTATTTAAAATATGAAGAGAGATTTGGTAGCTCCAATAATACTAATGGAAATTATGTGCTTACCCCGGTGGATTCAATCCATTGGAGTGCTGAATGAGCGATAAATATGTATGAGATGATAATTTGTTATCTTCTTATGCACATGTATTTATTATCTAACTTCCTCACACTTAAGAAAGTGCTTCGATTGCAAATTTGTACAAATCTCCATTATGTAAGTAAAACAGATTCACACGGTATACATATTTCATCATTAATTCATTAATTGCTCAAAAAGATTTAATACTTAACTCACTAAACTTGCTATTACACTATCTATATATACAAGGCCATGTAACAATTTAACAAATTCATCCAAAATATATTTTGATCATGATATCTTCATATGCAGCAGGGGAAATGCTGGCTCTATTTTTGCATGTGTAATGTTATTTTACCACTATTTCCCATGCGAACTTTTAGGCCCCATCAAAATCTAAGCCCAAAAGTCGTTCTCTTATTTCTAACCGTACGTACCACCGAATCACAATCCCAGAATACCAAGGCGAGTATGCTTTTGAGCGTAGCAAAGCCTTTTTGCAGCCATAGAACGTTACCTGAATGCGAAAGCCACCAAACAGGCTAAATGCCTCGTGGCCAATGTGACACGTGACAGTGATAATATTCGTGCTTACGTTGGCCGATCAAGAACAAGTCACTGACGAATACAAAGGCATCAAACTATGGTGGGCTTCTAACTCAACACCTCAAATCAACAATCCATTACCTTCAAGTTCTACCCACGAGAAATTAAAGGCATTTCAACCTCACATTTCACAAAAGATATCGAGACATCATCATACATTACTTAATTGAAGCATGTCTCCATATATATTTTCCATAGAAAAAACTACTGGATCGATATCCACATGTTAATTAATGTATCTAGGATACGAAAACGTACTTTATGTGCATATTAAAGTACGCAGACTCATAAAGTTCGTGCATATATCTAACCATGGATGGATCATCATTTCCATGTGTTTCCACCTAAAATACTGACCTTTTTTTTTGTAAGTCATTTTTATGTACACAAATGGTATTGTATTTTGCGCATAACCTAAAAGCACTCCAAAAAACAAGGTTGTGTCAACACTGTAAATTGCATAGGATAACACTAGGTTTAACACAATAAGGATAACGACACAATCACTTCATCAACCACAAAACAATTCATTACAAAATAAATTCAACATAAAAAATAACTCAAAGGCTCAAATGATAACAGTCAAAAACAATTTCAGCAAACTACATATTGTTGAAACTAACATTAAACAGCAAAACTTTACCTGTTACATTACTATCAATACTCAGATGGAGATATAACATCATCGATTTTTAGAATCATCTTAACAACTTGAGTTGAAAGCAAAATCTGTTGTTGTTTCCCGATCAATGTCTCAAAAACGTTTTGCTCACGCATGTCATTTGTGCCTACATCATTGCAATCAATACCACAGCAAGGGTTGTTTTCCTGGAAAGAAATTCATACATTTAATTTTCAGACAAATTACCACCTCAGTCATTAACAAGAGCAGTCATAAAATTAAAAAAACATGAAACAAAAACGGTAAATTGCATATTTAGTTCGCTAGCTTTCACATCGTCACAAAACTGGTCCTTTATCTTTTGAGCACGCATTTGGTCCTAATAATACCAGAATTAGTCTTTATCTTTTGCACTCAACACAAATGGTCATATACCTTTTGGGCTGACACGTTTAGTCATCAATTTTAGTACTCTACTTTCAGTTATATAGAAATTAAAAGGTAACACATGAATGATATTCATTTATATTAGTTTGTATATCAAGTTATTTTAAGCCACAAATTCACTAAAATTAGTCTTATCTCACTAAATGTGTCAAGTTCAGTAGTAAATTTCTTTACCCTGGAAGATAGAGGACCGAAACTATTGACAATAGACTAAATATGTTTGACTGAAAGATAAAGAACATAAAACGTTAGAACTCTAAGATAAGGGATTAAATTTAAAAAAGAAAATAGGACAAAACATGTTAACCCAAAAATAAAGTACTATTTTTGTCATGAAGCGAAAGTTAACAGATTAAAATTGTATTTTTGCCAAACAAAACCCCATGATAAGAAGCAAGAGGGTCAAAATTACCTTTATTTGCTGAGATTTAACAGCAGATAAAGTTTCAATAGGCTGGAGACCACTGTTTTCTGCAAGGGCCATGGGGATAGCATCTAATGCATCTGCAAATGCCCTAATTGCATACTGCAGAGAGAGAAATGTGTAAGTAACATAGCTAAACAAGTTGAAATATAGATACAAGAGAAAAGGTTGGGTTCACACCTGCTCAACTCCTGGGTATTTATCAGCAGCTGCTTCCACAGCTAAGGAGCAAGAAATTTCAGCTGAGCCACCACCATAGACGATGGAATTGTTGCGAATAAGATTCCGAGCAACGCATAAAGCATCATGAAGGCTTCGCTTTGTTTCTTCGATCATCATCTTGTTACCTAAAGCAACATCATAAAAACGAATTGTGTCAAAATTCTGAACGAAAATTAGTTCATTCCTTCCATTCTCTTGTACTCTTCCTTCCCATAAAGAATTGTTCAACAGTTATACCGTGTGAACTTTAGTTGGTAAAATATTGGCAATTCTATATCATAATTAAGTAAAAATCCCTCACATTTTGTAACACATTGTTTATTGTTCAATGTCACCTAGTAGAAAGAACATCAAAATATCGAAAATACGGAGAAGTTCTTATCCAAAGTATGGGTCGGGTCAATGTTGGAGATTCTTCTTTTTTATTGGTTTATGAATATATATTTTTAAAGCAAATACATAATAAGCTTCAAAGTTGCTCTTGAAATTACACAAGTAGCAGCTAGAAACATGCTCTGGCACCGAAAATCTTATTTCCCCACTATGTTTCTAAGATTCAAATTGTTCAATACAATCAAATAGGTTCACTTAATTAATAATATCCAAGTATTTGCCGAAATAGGATATTGAAACATATGTATTAATCAATAAATGAGTAGAACAATTGGAAATAAGCTTCCCATGAGACTCTAATAAAAAAAACAACAAGCACAACAGAACTCTCACATTCAGTCTAAAGCAAAATCTATAGCAAATAATAAACTTATAGAACGGAGAGTACAAACGGGCACGTTGACATGACCACAAAGTCCCCAAAAAATTGGAACATTATCAGCCTATCTTACAATATATACACACAGGATTAAGTGGTCAAAAGTTTCTTGCACTAAAAATTTATAAAATAATTACCATGGTCATAATACGAAAAGCAAAATTTTGAAAGAAGTGGGAAGAGGAAAATATTGACCTACCACCACGTATAAATATGGTAACAGCCCTTGAGTTTGCACAATGCTCGATGTATATCATTCGATCTTTAGTGGTGCCAAATGCTTTTTCTCGAACCAAACCAGCCTAGAATGCATTATCAATTTATAGATCAGTGCAATAATATGAAAATTTTGACATGAGAATACCGAAAAAGAAATTTAAGGTAATACAAATATTGCAAAAATATAGAAAAAAAACATTGAAAGATAGCAGATAGGAAATCTTACCTTGCCCAGTTTCTCTGGTGTCAACTCTTGAAATCTTGGCACAATTCTCCCACCTGAAGTCAAGAAGCACAGACGATTAGAAACACAAGAAAAAAAATTATAATAAAATTCCAAAATATAATTGATAGAACTGCAAGATCTATACAAACCCGTAGCTATGGCTATCAGTTCTAACTCCACACCACCGACCCATCTGACAGCAGGCAAATTTCTATGCATTAACAAGTGGTTGGCTTCATCATCAAAGCCCCATTGGCAAATTACCAATGTAGCTCCCACATCCTGTAATTTATTGAGTTAATGATTGAACAAAATTGCCTAACTCAACCAAATGTAGCTATAGAGATGAACACAAGTGCAATTCCGGAAAGCATATACAAATGTGTAGATAATGTACTAGCTACAAAAACCTTTCACTAGTGAACTCTTCCAGAAGTGATAAAAATAGGGAATGTCAAAGGGGAAAGGAAGTCCAATAGTTGATAAACACTTAATTTTCTTAACATTATCCAGCATGATGGAAGGAGAAAAGGTTGAAGAATCAGATCCATCTCCAAGCGACAGTCCTTGTAGATGGACCATGGCAACTTCTTCGCCTCAATCTAACACATTTACCAAAACAAAGACAATATCAAGCTAATACCAAAGATTACCTTGCATTTTTTAACCATATCATCAAAATACTTCTGCTCTTGTTCCCGTAATGTTTGGAATTTTTCCACGCTATCGATATCAACCTTATGTTTAGTCTTTGGTTTGGGAGGCTCAAAGGGGCATGTCAAAATTGCAATTTTCGCATCCTCAATTTGCTTTGGCATCTGTGGATGACTCATGTCTTTGTCAACCAAAATCCCATATATTAGTTCAGTATCCTCCAACTTTCCACCTACTTTACCCTCTACTTTAATTAAGTCTAAGTTAACATCCTTCCTTTCTAAATCTGCAACAGCAAGCACTGCTTTCACCGCAATTTCTGCCATACTGCGCTTGCACCTATTCACGCTGCAAATCACAGTTCACTACGTAAAAACAAGTAACAAACAAAAGCACACGATAGTTGCACAGTTAGGAAAAGATATTATAAGAATAACAATGAAGGCACATGCTCTAGATATCATAACACAACTAAATCATAATCAAAGAGCATAAGCACCTAAAACACATATGAAGAACTTCCAGCCCACGCCAAAGAATAATATTGAAGACAGAACACATGGAGGGGACAGAGAGGCTTTTAATTCAGTAGTCCAAAAAGAATTCTCAAATTGTGCATGCATAGACATCAGAATTTCCTTGGGAGCAATTTTTGGAGGAGGAGAAATTAAGTTGCATGCAATTAAACACAAGAAAGATATAGAGAATCCAAAATATGAAAAAGACTTACATCTTGGAGGATAGAGTGGTCATACAAGTCTGAATCAAATCTTCAATATTTGTTCCATCAAATTCAAATTTATGGGATATACGCTCCAAATGTTCAAAAGCTATCCTGGAAGCCAACTCATATCCTTCTGCAATCCGAATAGGATGAATTCCTCGTTCTAAAAGCTTCTCAGCTTGCTCTAGAAGTGCACCAGCCATGACAACTACTCCAGTTGTTCCATCACCAATTTCATAGTCTTGACTCCGTGACAATTCAACCATGAGCTTAGCAATTTGATTGTCAACATCCATCTGCTCCAAGATTGTTGCACCATCATTTGCTGTGCATAAAAATCAGAAATTAGTAGTTATCTAAAATTCTTAGAAATATAACTGTTCAATAACTACAACATGCCATGCTTTTGAAAAATAATGTATTATCGCTATAGACTAAAATGCCACCATACCTCACATAGTATTATTGACAAACTCAATGCATCTCTAGTATAAACTACTTGAATGATTCCTTTAAAATCATCTTCTTTTCCTTGTAGACGTGTGATAAAAAAAGGTGGAAAATAACCCTTTCCCTTCAGGATATGAAAAATATCCACATCTACTATTTCGCTGTTCCAGGCACATAGAAACTAACATCGCCTGTTTTGAAAATTTAATTAAAAAAGAAAATGCTTTATAGTAATTCTTCATTAATACTTTGATTCCCCTAATAATTTATACAATATTATTTTTGAAAGAAAAATATGCTTAGAGCATCTGTTACAAATCCAAGATACAATAAAGAAAATAGATAAAAACTGCGGGTATTAAAATGCTTATCCAATCTTATCTTATCAATCACGTACAAAAAAAAATGTCCAAGGACATAACAGATTAAATGGTATTTCTTTCACACCGCAAACACCAAGTCCCATGCATAGCAATACAGATATCTTAAAGATACACTTCAGTATTACATTGATTGACAGTACCAAACTTTCTAACATCAAACTTCTTTTACCTATTTCTTTTTCATTACCGTAGGCTTCTAGCTCTGATAACTTTGAAATTAATATTAGTCAGGTAACTATATGGTATTCCTAGAAAAATGATGATTCTGTATCCTCCTCCATCAATATTTTTCTTCTATTGTATTTCATTTCAAGAAAACCTTCGAAGTGGTCTTGATAAAAATTCACAGCAGTTCAGTGTGCCATGAAATCCACAAACGCTCACTAGCAAACTCAGAAGGCCCAGCTAAGATTCTTCTTTCACCCCAAAAATATTTAGCAAACATAATATAGCAACATCTAAGAAGTTTCACATGTGCAACCACAAAAAAAATTTAAAAAAGCACAACCCACTCAATCACCACGTCAGAACACTACAACATATTATAAATACATAAACCGCGGAGCTTACTGATGGTGACGTCACCGTCGGGGCTCTGAAGAATCTTATCCATGCCTTTGGGTCCGAGAGAGGTTCGGAGGATCCGAGCCACAGCTTTTCCAGCTGAAATGTTAGTTTTCTGAGCATCGAGGCCTCGCAATCGGCTCTTCTGCTCTTGCTCCCTTATTATGATGAACGGCCGACCAAATTCATCGAAGGCCAGCGCCATCGAAGTATAAGGGTCGGATCTTTTCGAGATCCGATTGAAAAAATGGAAACGAAGAGAGTGAGAGAAGTGGAAATGTTGGAAGGAATATTTGAGAAAGTAGTAGTTTGTTTGCCCTAGTACTGGGTCGAGTGGTAGAACCGTAATTGTGTACTCTTTTGGGCGTGGTTTGGTAAACCCCTTAATTTATGTTCCCTCCCGCTTCTTTTTTTTTTCTTTCTTTATTTACTAAATATGCTAGGATTAACTCAGGGTCTATTTAGATGGGTTTTGACTCGGTTTAAAAAAATTGGTTTCGGTAATTTCGATGAAACCTTTAAAACTTAATTTGGATGAGTTTTGGCTCTTGGATTTTGTGATTTGAATAAGTTGAAACTCTACTTGAATTGGGTTTGGATGTTGAGGTTTAGGAAAAAAAGTAGGTGATATGTGTCAAATCAATATTTTTTTTAGTGATAATTGGGGGGGAAAGTAGGTGGTATGCGTCAATTCAATGTTTTATAGGTTTGAAGAGTTTGAGTGTAGGTTTCTGAATAGGTTTTTGATGGTTTTATGGATTTGGCGAAAATTCATTTAAAAGAGTTTTGGCTCGGTCTCACGAAACCCGCGGGATCGGGCCAAAACCCATCCAAACACAGCCTTAAATCCGATTTCGATCATCTCGATCGTATTCGGATCAAATTCATAACATATTTGAAATTAAATTCTTCAAAATGATAAATGAAAAAAAAAAAAAAAAAGCCAAGGGAGTTTACTCCTAAATTTATCAAAACACGAAGGAGGATTCCAATTGGTCATCAAACCCGACATCAAATCTTATAAATGTTATTTATGAATCCACGTTCACTTATTTTAGTTGGATTTGGACTCGATATATACCATTTTGTTTTCATATCTAAATCTAATTGTATTAGGTTCTCGGACCCAAAATTCGAGTTAATTTGTCCAAATTTCGACCCTTAAGTCTCCACCAAAATATTTATCTTCAAAAAGTTTTCTAATCTAATGGAATATAACCATTGGGCTCAATTCATGAATTTCAACTTTCTTCCCCGTACTGAAGCTAATTCAATCATAAACTAGTTAACAAATTATTTCAAAGTAGTTATCATATCTCGTCGTGAAATAACGGTATAAACAACAACCGATCTCATATGCTGAATGAAACTATTAGCTCATACATCTAATATCTAATATTGAATCCATATCCTTAGCAAATTTTTATTCATATTCCGTCATTTATATTCAGATTCCATCAATGTGTTTCGAATTACAAATTTTCATACTAACTGGACCATAAAATTTCTCTTTGGAATAGATGCCGTATAAAATCTAACTGGATTCAAATTGAACCCCGCTCCAAGAACCTATTGCCAAATGACAACAATTCAACAAACTAGAGAAATGAAATAACAAATCTTAGCCGAGCTATACCCACTATTCGTCAAATCAAATGTGCTTTTCTAAGGACTATTCATATAAGAATTCGTCATAATAAATGCCATTGGACTCTTCATGGAACTCGTAGTGGGCTTTCCCCTCAATTATTTGGATCATGGGCCGCACTCGGTCTCTTTCAAAATCAGAGACTAGAGTAGGTGTAAGGCTATCACTGGGCTTGATTTTTTTTCGAATTCAATTCGAATTCGGTCCAATTTATTAAGATAATTAAGAAGATTCATGATTTGAATTATATAAAGCAAATATAAATCTAGATTGATCCGATTTGCTAAGGATCCGCGTACGATTAATATATATATATATATATTTAACTTTCATATTTTAAAAAATTATTTCTAATGTTCACTTCTTTTACTTCTTTTATGGTGATTTATTATGTAGACTTAGAATTATAATATTGATAGCTACAAATGAAAATGAAATGTATACGAACAAGCTAACTTTCATTCAATTATAAGAAGTTGTATTTAGTATTTTAACTGTAGAACTTGTAAAATTTGTATTATGATCCTAAAAATTACCTACAATGGTTCTCTTTCTTTTTAACTTATATAACTTTTTTGGGATTAAATAATTCATAGTAATATTTATATTTTTAATATACATAAAATTATTTTTTATTGAGATACGGTTGCACCTTTAAAATTTGAGAGGATCTCGGATTCGGGTCCGAGCCACCTGCTCCGCTCCGAGTCCGACTCATTAACAGCCCTATGTAAATGTATGTTAGACCATATTACAAATTGTGTCGATAAGTTTGTCGGGACATATGGTGGCATTCGACTTGCAAAATCTCAATTTGGGCCTGAAAACCGGATTTTGTTAGGATCGGGAGATTGAGATTAGTAATTATCCGGCCCCAAATTGCGGCAAAATTGTAACCGAAATCAAATTTGATTTTCAGCATAAATATATTAAAGATTTGTATATACCGCAACATCATCTCAAACAACCTTTGCCATTTATAAATAACCAATCATTGCTTAACAAATAATTTTGGTCCTCCTTGCAGCGGGGAAGCCGGAAACACAGATAAATTAACCAAACGAGTAATGTTGAAATTTGAGAATGATATATTTTGGGATAGTTTTTAAAACTCAGTAATGGAAAATCTCTGACAAGATCAACAAAAACAAATACTCCATTGTACAAGCAGCCAGGTTTTCTCGATCTGGGAAAAGGAGAAATGAAATTCAAGCAATATTTATATGAATGAAGAATGAAAAAAGAATTGGAAATTATTGTGTATTATCTATCCAGGTATTGTTAAGCTCAAAATGAGTGGCATTTTTCAAGGGATTTAATCAAATATAGGCCGGATTATTTAATACCTTGGACTTGGAGATTTTATCAGCCATCAAGAACAGTAATTAAGGCCCGATAAATTAGCCAGTCTAGCCTAACACTGCAAACCGAACTGGGCTGAGAATTAAAATATGGCCCAGATTACCCATACTGGGCTCGGCTAGTAAACGACCTAAGTTGATTAGGAGTTCGTCGCGAATGTCGGATAGGTTGAGTCCTATTTATATCTACTTTTGCTGAAAATAGATGGTACAACAAATTAATGCACGCCCCCGGAAAAATACCTCAAAATCATTAGCCTCCAAGTCAATTTTGTGAAGGTATGCATGCAACCAAAATCGAATTTAATTTAGTCAAACTAGAATTATTCTTATCACCAATAACATACCATCTGGCTCGAGATAAGAGAAAAATTTACAATTCTCATTCCCATTGGATGTTATCATTTTGATTCACATTTCAATTCCATTTTCACCAATTCTAAACCCCCAAAGAACTTTTGATCACTTCTTCGTCATCAAGCAAGAAAAGAACAGAGCTCACTAATGGCTACATCAATGGCAATCCTCAACCCCAAATGCTTCAACACAAACACGAAATGCACTAACCCTTCAAAGCCCTCAAAACCAATTACCCTCCTCTTCATCCAAAAATGTCTCACCTTTTCAACCCCACCACCACAAATCACCACAACAGCCATAGCCGGAGCTGTTTTCTCCGCCCTTTCCTGCCAACCCCGCCTTCGCCGCTCAACAGCTTGCGGAAATAGCCGACGGCGAGCACTTTTGATCCCATTAGTCCCTGCAGTTCTCTGGGTACTATACAACATTCTTCAACCAGCACTTAACCAGATTAACAGAATGAGGAGTAAAGGTGTCATAATTGGGCTCGGGCTAAGTGGGCTTTCTGCTTCGGGCTTCTTCAACCCGTCGGAGGCTTCTGCCGGAGAAATTGCTGCCGTGGCTGGGGCTGCGGCGGCTGATAATAGGGGTCAGCTTTTGTTGTTTGTGGTGGCACCTGCTATTGTTTGGGTTTTGTACAATATTTTGCAACCTGCCTTGAATCAGATTAACAGGATGAGATCTGATTAAGAACAAAGAATATATACATGTATCTTTTGCATGCATGCATGCATGAATTGCAAGTAATTATATCATGATTCTGTTAATGAAACATTTTTTTCAACAGTAGTGCTGCTTTTCAATTTTATAATTACTGTAATGGAATACCATAAAATTTCTATATAAGTAAATAAAAGTGTACATACAATTGTAAATTTGTAATTCCGAATTGTAATCTCAAACCGGAACATTATATTCCCTGCCTTTGTAGGCTTGTAGCATACATTTTTCTACGATGCACAAGAAGTTTGCATCTTCCTCATTACACAGTTAAAGCTAACACTAAATCCTACAAAATTCTGTATGTACCATCAACCTTAGCCCTCCAAGAAATGTTGTCTGCTTTTCCTCCACTTCTCCAATTTCTTTGATACCTTATTCATTGGAGGGATTTGCAACAATAACCAGAAATTTGAAGACCATTAGCTGTAGGAGAAGTATGTACAATATCTCTTGGCCTTGGTATGTCCCAAGAGTAACTATTTATTAGGTGAGAGGCCAATACTATTTGATCATTGTAGCTCCAAATCATGACTACTGGAACTTGATTTTCTTGGACTGTGTTCTTGGTGAAAAGGGTCATCGGCACAATGAACGGAACTCAGTCTATGAGAGAAATTCCAATCTCCAACCGGTTCTAGCTCACGATCAAGTATTTTCATTCTGGCTTCTTCTTTCAACTTCGTGAAGTATGTTGATGACCAATAATCATTCGCCAAATTCTTCAATCAAAAAGTTAATTCTTGAGAAGATTGCAAAAGAAGGAGCGAAAAAAAGCAAATATGAATGTTGCTAACCATTTTCAGCAAATGCAACAACTCATTCAGTGCATTTGTGAAGAGATTAGGGTGTGCTAAATCAAGAGTAGATAGAATTTCATGTCGGCAACGATGAGAAATGTTCACCTCCATTGTTGCTCCTGTATAGGCAAATTTTATGCAAATATAAACCTCAATAAAACGTGTGAAGAAAAGCAACCTCAGTTTCATGCAAAGGTATTGTACCAGGAGCAATATATGTGTCGATTATATGCCGTGCCATGTAAATTCTTCGCACATGATCATTAATTGGAATTTTCTCAAGCTGTTTCACCTCTTCATAGAAATGGACACTCTCTCCAGCCAAACAACTGCATTAAAAAATACATAGGAGTAACTTAAACATCATTATGCCAGGAATGAACAATATATTTTTTTTAACTAAATAGAAGTGGGTTCAAAAGTTTGATTGGCACCTATCTGCAAATTCCATGAACGACTGACGGAATCTTTTGTCTAAAAGAAGTTTATCTAGAGGCTCATTATAATCTACCAACTGGGTTGATTCCATTTGTGATAAAAGCCCACTATCAGGTATACCCAAAGCCCCGCCCATTGTCCTGTTCCCATGGTTATTCCTTTTCCTCAAGCTCAAAAGTGAAACAAGAGGTTGTGATAGTGATATAGAGAAGAATGCCAGCACAAGGACACTCGTCTGAGAAAACAATTAGTAACAAAGAAACATGAGAATTACAATTAAAAGTCAGATGATCACATATTTTGCTAGTCTTAAAAATTAAAGAAGCCTAATTAAGTGATATAGTAACTAGAGTCGAGCTAAGCATACCATAACTAGCAACAAAGATCTTGAGACAATTTGAACCAATGAAATATCTTCATGGATCTCATTCAGAACATAAGCAACTCCCCATATTCCTATGAAAACAACTGAAGGCCATAAGTGAACTATCGAGTCAGATACACACACAAACAATAATTTGCTTGTTCGCCGAAGCTTTTGGAAAGTGACTTTTAGCTTTCGAATTCTGAAAAGGTATTTGTTTGGGAGTGAGTGCTTTAGCTTCTGCTAGAGGAGAAAAGAATGGCCAAAAGCACCCAAAAGCCAGAAGCAAGATAAGGGTTACTTTCTTTTGGCTTCTGCTTCCCAGAGTACTTTTTAAAAGCACAAGTTTTTTAAAACTAGCATGATAAAAGGAAAGCCTTTCTTTATGTTAGAAATATAAGTTTAGTTAGTTGTTAATCAATATACATTATGTGTGCACAACTATATGAGAAAGGTAATCAACTTAAATTTGAATTATAGTTAAGTAGAGAGAAGTTTTAATAGATTTTAAGTACCAATGGAACAAGTGGAGACTAAAATTCCCCTCCAGAGGTCCTTGAGTTCATGGAATCTAAACTCTATATGTCGTACAGCTCCTGTAAAACCAACCAAAGCAGCTACATACATAGCATGAAGGCACAAAACTGGGATGATCCACTGAGCCCCCATGTGGCAACGGTTATTTAGAGGCTTTTTCATGTGAATAACTACATCACCAAAAAAAATTGTATAGTTAACAAATAAGTGATATCATATCAGAATGGCTGAGGTAAAAATGATCGCAGAGGAACTCAAAATAATAACGACAAAACAAATATATTCATCAAATCATCCATTGATTCATTGTACACTGTAAAAAGGGTCAAAACTGTTATATATGATCTTTTACATATATTTTGTATAATTCGTAGAGAAACTAAAATCCAAATACACAAATTGAACAAATTGAACAAAAATATTTAGGATGGCTGATCTCGAACAATGACCCAAATGGTTTATCACCATTACAACTGGATAACATAAGCTCATTTTGAAGACTTGAGAGTCTTTCACAATATGAGAATAACTACAAGACTACAACTCATGGCAAACTTATTTAATTTTCCAACAAATTATTTTCTGGACTTGAGAGTCTCTCACCATTTATAGTCGTTCAAGGCTCAAGCATCAATGATAAGGCTATGTTTGTTTTTGGATTTTGTGGGCAAAACAGTGAGTTAAAAGTTTTCTTGCATCAAATGCAACATTGGGCTTTACATTTCTTGTTACTTTTTATTTTCCTTAAAAAAATTCTCACTATAACTCAAGTTCCAAACCTAGCCTAACCAAATTAATATACTAAAAATACTCCTTCAAGTTTCCTTGGAAAATATTCAAGCGGTCATCCATGTAAAGATGAGAAAGTAACTAGACAAATCTTGCTAGCTGATCCTTACATGCTGCACCAGAAATCCAAGGCAAGAGAACCAGGGGAAGAAATATATATGATCGAATAGGTGGCAAACGCCTCCTGAAATTACAAGTATAAAAAACAGTAAGACTGCATGCATCATATATTTGGAAAACTAAGAGAAAGTTACAGATTAGAATATTTTGGGCTAGTTTATAAAATGTATACAATGGTGAAAAGGGTATCTCAGATTTCAAAAACAGACCCATAAAGTACAAAACATAGATTGTTAGCATTTAACAATTACATTTTGTTGATAAAGCCCTTTCAAAAATCAAACTCACCCTGAAAAGTTAAGATAATATTTTATCACATGTATTATATAAGTTATTCGTGGAATAAGCATGCTAAGTGTTAGTGTCCAATTAATAGAGACAAACCATAATTTTCACTTATTAAAAATATGTACTTACTTAACGAATATATTATATAGTTGAAAAGCCTGTACAATACGACAGCTTAACAGCAAGCCAAATCCGAATGGACCTTCTAGCCAAACTGAGAGCAAAAGACATTTGGATATCGATTAATGCACAAATGACATTAGAAAGTATAAGTAGGCTGAAGGATGGGTTGGGTGGAGATGCATTAAATTACCAGCCCATATATAGCAAGAACTCCACAAATGCCTCCTTCTGAACCTCAAAAAACCAAGGCTCATCTGTTAGCCACATCCAACACAAATAAGATGCAGCTAAAATTAGAAGTCCAGCTGAGTACAGTGATAATGCTACCAGAATAAACATTAAGAGAGTTTGTATTTTACCACAAGGGACAACAAAAGGTTGAAGCTCGCAAGAAGTTGAATGGCTACAAGCCATAAGCTACTGCCTTTAGGTCGCGGAATCTTGTGAATTAGATAGGGAGCAACAGCCTTCGAAAGAAGCCTGTAACAGAATGCACAGTGAAAACACTAATAAAATACGTATATGCAACTCTAGCAATGACCTTTTTTTTTACATCTGACAAAAATAAGTAGAGTCAAGATGCTTCATGAATGGATAAGACATGTTTGAAAATGAAGCTAATGCTAGTAACTGAGGAAAATTTCTTTCTCTGCATCCCCCCATACATGAAGACACTGTGCCAAGTTAAGCTTATAATAAAAATATAAGAAACAACAAAATAAAAAATGTGAACCTTATAACCTCAAGCTTAGAAAGACTTCTAACAAAGAATAATAACCTTTATAAGTAGACCTGCTAAAATGGATCCCCAATTTACAACTGTCCTACTAACCTCCTCACATGTACTACAATGTAAATTTGATTCCAAAAACTCTAAAACGTTCAGCCTTTAGCATCCCATTCCCTGTCCGCTGATATCCAAAAAACGTGATCTTCTTTATGTGTTTCACATTACTTTCTATTTGAAGAAAAAATTAGGAAACTTTCAATGGCAAAAAATATCTAACACCTGAATAATCTATTTCACCCGGAAAACAACAAGAATGTCCTTTCAAGATCTATATGAAGTAGCTCAACATTAGCAGTTGCCCCTGTAAATTCACTGCAGATATCCTTGTGACCGAAATTTAACCGTGGCATAACTTACTTCTATAACCTAACCTTGGCAAAATATCAATCAGAACCTTTGATTCCCCATCACAATTCAACCACACCCACAATATATACAAAGACCTCAAACAAGACAAAGTCTTTGTCAAATAAATCACTTTATTTCCCATACCTAATCAACAAATCCTCAAAATTACAGAGAAAAAAAAAATCCCAATTTCCTTGCCAAGCCAAATAAACCTCAAAATTTGCTCATAAATAACAAAATTGCACTTCAAATCAACTTAAAAATAAAGGATCCAGAAACACTGTAGACCATAACACCAACACCTATCCAACAGCACAAGCACAGGTACTTGAGTATATATACATCTATGAATATCATATTATAACATTCTTCAACAACAAAGAAAAATGAAAATGAAGATTAAGAGATGAAAATTTTACAAGATGATGGAGAAGAGAGAGACGGAGATGGCCACATAGTCGCTGGGGCAGCCTCCTTTTACTGCACAACTCGCCATTTTCCGGAGCTCAGTTTCTTGCTTGGACTGCTCACCATCTGTTTGCTCAATGGGAAAATTGTAGTCAAAATTCACGTGATCTTGTAGTCTTTGTGGACCCCTAGTTTTTCCAATATTAAGAATATAGTATAAACGAGTTGAATAAAAATTATCGTACATTCAGGTTGTTCGAGTTTTTTGAAAAATAAAAATAATTATAGATCTTTAACTTTGACTGGTATGTGAAAATGAACCCTTATAATTTTGGGAAGCAATTTAATCCTTTTATTTGTAATTTTAGTCCTAAGTTAGCCGGACTTAAAATTATTGTTCATAAACTTCTTCATAAGCACATAAATTGAAGATTATAACATCTTTGTCCTAATAATTAGTAAGTAGGGAGAGAAATTAAGGAAAATAAGTTGTTATTTTTTCTTCAATTTAAGCTGATTTGACAAGGTAGCGTGGTGGATTATCACCACGTGGCAACCATAAGGACAAATTTAAACTCTCCGATTTCTTTGCTTGCGAGCAATTTAAGAATACTTCATTTAAATTCTTACGAATTTAGGATTAAAATTGCGGATAAGAGGATTAAAGTTGAGACAACTTAAAACATAAAGAATGTAAATTGCTTGTCGGAATTACATGGGTCCTAATTTCACGTCTCTGCAAAAGTTAAAGGACTAAATTTATATACTTACCAAATCTTTTTTATCATGAGTTTGGGTTCGTTGTAGGGGTGGGATCGGTACGGGTTTTCGGGAATTCGGGAAATTCAGGAACGGTATTCGGGTTTCGGGATTCAAATTTTCCCTCCCGAAACCCGTTCCGATTAGTCCTCTACCCGGTATTTCGGGTTCCCGAAAAAAATCGGGAATTCGGGAACGGGTTCGGGAAACCCATTAGTGTTGAAATTTTTAATTTTTCTAATTGGGCTTTCCATGCCCAGAATAAAGGAAAAAATTCAGATTGGCCCATAGTGAACAAAATTTAGTCTGTCTTTGCCATGAATACAATTGGTAAATTCTTGTTCAATAAATTAATAACACACTTCAATGCACATGCGTTATTTATCACATGCATTGAAACTAATCGGGAAATCGGGTTCCCAATCGGGTAGGAACTTCTACCCGAAACCCGTACCGGTTTCTATTAATCGGGAAATCGGGTTTCCCAAAACCCGGAAAACCCACAAATTTTTATTTTTTGGGAAAAAAATCGATCGGTACGGTTCGGGTTCCCAATTCCCGATACCAAATGCCCACCCCTAGTTCGTTGTAATTGTCGAATGAATAAATTTAGAGTCGAACGAGCTTGAGCCTGGTAGTGCTAAGTATTCTATTTTTATGACATCACATAGCTTTATCAAAAATAAGCACCGTAACAAATAATTATAATGATTTCAATACCTCAAAATTAATTTAAATAATTTCCATAATACACGAATGGATTGAATAACAATTAACTAACAAATCTTCTTTTTATATTAGTATTGAGACTGAAAAAATATTTCACATGGATTGTATAACAACAACAAAAAATTTACACAATCTGCATTATCTCTAGAATTAGCTTTTGAGGTTGAATGTGATTAAATTATTTAAATGATGTTCAAAATACAATATATTTGAACTTTTGGTCACATAACATGGTCCATCAAATCAATGATGGTAGTTATAATAGTATATTCCATCAATTTGTATGTAAATAACGGGAAATTCTTACCCAGATTGGGTTTGGCCGAACCCAAACTAATTACATGGCAAGTGTAATACACTTGCTTTGAGATTGGATGTAACTTTCAGGAAAGTGATCAATCACAAAGCAAGTGCAATACACTTGCTTGGTGGTTGGATGGGTTTGGCCAAGCCATGTTTGGGCAAGAATTTTCCGTAAATAACTAAATATACGTGATAAATGAAACAAGATTCCATCAAATTGTCATCATATATATATATATAATAACACAAATTTCTGATTTATAGACAATAAATAAAGTCTTATTAATTATTATACTATATAGTATTGGAAAAGATATATATATATATATATATATATATATATATATATATATATATATATATATATATATATATATATATATATATATATATATATATATATATATATTGTACGTAGGCAGGTAGCTAGTGTTCTTCAGGGTGGCAGCACCTCACGCATACAGGTTTTATGCCTACAAACCTGCAGTCACAACAGGACGTCTTACAGTCGCTGGTGCAAGCTGCCAATCCAAATACACCACAACTTATAATAGTTAGTACAGTACAAGATTAATCATGAAAAATATATATTTACATATATATATATATATATATATATTTACCATGAAATCAACAAAAATATTTACATATATAGGTAAGAACTCTTTTTGTAATTCCTAATTTGACATGCTAGTAGATAATAGCTATGGATTTGTAGATTATATCGTGTAGGAGTTTTTTGAAAACAAGAAAAAAAAAAAAACTTGTATATTATATATAGTTTTGTATGAATATCACAACTGATGCAAATCAGTGTCTATAAGGACAACACGTAAATAAAATGTGCAAATTTTTTATTTATTTTTATGATTGTACTCGAAATAACATTTTTTTTTTCTATGTTTGATTGTTGCTCATTGAAAATGACCATTTTATATACCCACTAATGATATTCAATGGCTTTTTTCAAAAGAAAACATTAGGGTTCAAAATGGCAAAAATCATATTTCTCAGGTGTAAAGTGCCAATTTTTTTTAATTGACCATTTATTTATATTTTCAGGGTGCAAAGTGCCAAAAAATATTAAAAAAAAGACTAGTATACCCTTCCACTAACAAATTTTTTCACTAAAACATATATTAGGGTGCAAAGTACCAAATAAATTGTATTTTCAGGGTGCAAATTAACAAAACCCTATATTTTCAGGGAACAAAATACGAAAAATTAATATATAATACATAAATTTTGAATAGAATAGAGGAGAGGTATACGGAATGAAGCTAGGATATATATATATGCGTACGTACGAGATACAGTAACGATATCTTTGGATGATGTGAGGCTTTGAGGGTTGATTATCAACGGAACACGATTCAAATTCATGATTCCATCAATTTTGAAGATAATCACAAGGACTAATACTGCAATTAATATTATTTTTGACTTCATTTTCCTATTACGTACGTACTTACAGATATTTTCAACACGTACTGCTCTTTATTTTTATTTTTTATGCATAGACCGACCTTTAGTTTACTAATGTTGTACTCCTATATAAAAAAGTTGTGGAATCAAAACAAAATAAATTTAGAAAGATATCAATCAAATTATTATGTATCATTCTAATTCTAATTGCAGATTTTGAATATTAATGGTGTCATTAATTTGCAGAATTGCATTTCCCCCTTAAATATTTTCGAGTTTGCAAATTGCACTTACTACTTTGACCAATTTATAATTAATGCCGTGCGATTATTACATTTTGTGTGTGTGTTTGAATGTTCATTTTAAATAACTAAAGCAGAAGTTGAGTTTGAAATATGTTTACTTAAATTTTTTGTCTTGGACATGGTATTGAAAGACAATAATGTCCTTTAAATAAACCCAACTTAACAATGAGAATTGGGAGAATATTTCATATTAAATGGTCAAATGATCAAATATTAAATGCTATTTCCAAAAGTAAACAAATGCTAGTATTATGATATATTTTGCCATGAACGTCAGGCATATATTTGTCAACAAAATTATTGCAGCCAATAGCCTTTAAAAGTTTAAATCATAATTAAGTTTCACTATTTTCTAGAGAAGATTATAATAATTTGATAAAGGAAACAGTACATGTAATTTACTAACCAAATTTACCATATTTTTAAAAAAGCAATCAAAACATGAAACTTAAGTACATTCTTACTAGCCAGTTTTATGGCGATTGTGGAGCGATCAAAACTCTGTTTGAACTTATTTTACATTTTTTTTTTTGAGTTTGTCCTCTCCAAGAGTCATGAATATTTTATTTTGTTCCACTAACTATAAGATGTTTTACTAATTTTCATTTTATGAAAATATGTTAAAATTAGTGGGCTTGCTTGTGTTATTAATAGTTGATGAATAATTGAAGGAGCTAAGTAATACAAAAACAGTTGAGCGGGCAAAGAGAAATTTAATCAAATTTGAAATCATACTGAGTCATAGAAAAAATATATATATATATATATATATTTTATGAATTAATACTTCTAAATATGAAATGAATAAATGGATATGTATAAGTACTTTCTTCAAAGGACATATATATTTTCTCTTATTCTTGGAGAAAAATGGGCTAAATCACATAAATAGCCTCTCGTAGTCGTAGCTAGGCATTCTTTTACATTTTTGTCCTTTAAGTGAAATTCGTTTCAGCTAATCATAAATGTGATTTACCAAAATAATAATAATAATAATAATGTAAATTGAAGAGATTTCGATGATTGAAGAGACGGATGAAGATTAACAATAAGCGGCAGGCGACCATTGACTCCAACAGCATTAGCTATGCAATTGCAGACCAGAAGACTTCATTAATTGCTTTATATAGAGAACTAAAAATAATCTTCAGCTTGATTTTTTAATTTCCTCAAGATCCACTAGGAACTAATTTCTTCGCAAAAGTAGAGATTAACTTGTACCGGTTGGTTGATTCTATCAATCCTACACAATCATTTTAAATTAAATTTTGTAAATATTCTCAATCGTTCCCTATATTTAGCTAGGATAGTACTACGTAGTTTTATTTATATACTCCTATGTCTATCCTATATATATATATTAGTTGTAAATATGTATAGGGACTTGTACTTGTAGTTCATTCATTCATTCCAAAAAAAAATTTATTTATTTATACACAATACATATTTTACATTTTACCAACTAGAAAGTAGAAGCAGGATTTATTGGAAAGGCAAACAATGTGAAGAAAATTTCATTTAATTTACAAACAATCACTGAAGGAAAATTAATTGAACATAACAGAAATTAACTTATTATATCTCTTCATTACTTTTGTAGTTCACCATATGCTAGCTTTTTATTTCTTTTTCTTTCGTATTGTATAAACATATTGAAATTGTTTTTGCATTCAAAATTTTCGGAAAGGTTTTCCTTACTTAAATTCGGCCACAGTTCAATTCTCAAAATCCCAATCTCTTGCTCACGACAAAAATGCAGTGTTAGTCCAACATAATAAGTTGACAGACACTCTTACCACTTTTAATCTCGCTCTTTCATAAGTAACACTTTAATTATTTTCATACATTCCAATTAGACACTAAAAGTGCAAAACATGGATAAATCCTACGAGGCCAGAAATCCAAAACAAATGCCTTTTTATGGGAACCCAAGTGTCAAAACATTAACAAGTTTGGGATAAAAAATAGTAATTTTGCAAGAAACACATACGTTGCTGAGTATCCAATCATGTGGGACCGAAAATGCAATTTTGCCCATGCAAACGACATCCTAATTTTCTTGCCTGTATCTCAAATCGTGAAGCAGTTAATCAACAGAACACCTTCATTTCAATAGATCAGACACCACATAATTTGAAGCTCTAAAATCAACCAGTAAAAAGAGTTAAATTTGGTGAAAAAATCAAACTAATGTTCCTACATAATGCCTTGAACTATGTTACACTGACCATAGGCAACACCTGCACAAGGAAAGAATTTCTGGGCTGGATTCTCCGAATCCTTAATATTTGATTCCAGAGAACCGAATTGCACAATAATCTAGACTATATCTATTGTACAATTTAAAAGATTATACTATAATCTATAGTAACTATAGTCTAAGTTGTTTCTTGTTGTCACAGGTGTTACAAAATCGTGCCAAGTAACCAAATATGCAAGATGAGCCAATAAGCAAGGAGACCTAGCCTCCCCCTCGGGTGACTCATCAACGCTCGACTACCCGACACCCTGAATAAATAGAAAATAAGCATCAAAATTATAAAGACAAGCTCAATTGTGTGTGTGTGTGTGTATATATATATATTGACTGAGAATTGAATAGCAAAAAGTTTACCAAATTCCATCGACTCGATCTGCAACTGTTCTCCCTTGTTTAGGAATCAAACCAGACGTATTCAAAGACTTGAATACGTGACCTATACAAAGACAAGTTCATTGTTAAATTCTTAAACCTAAAAATTGTCAAATGAAGAATGGATTATTAGAACATTTACCTTTGTCATCATCAGGTTCCTTATTGTTTATCAACCGTTCAGATTCAGAATCGATATTGATAGCAAGGTGATCACTCGAACTTTTCCTCATTGTACGCACGTGAGCAGCAGATGGAACAAGTGGAATATTGCTACTACTACCACTTGCTGCCTGCAAGAGTTAAAAAATATAATTATCATGCACCATTCTAAACTGGCCCAATCACAATATTTAATCATTTTTGTAATTACTATACTGCCATTTTGGTTTATTAATAGGTATGATTACCTACACACATCCCAAGGTTAGGTGAAATTACACAAAAGCCTAAAATTTTAAAATATTATTTCAATTTCAAAATCTATAGAATATGTATTTTTTTTTTTTTTTACAGTAAATAGACATTCCCTCCATGTTTATTGTAGTCACATGTACACCCCACCTTAAATCAAGGTATTTTCGTCCTAAAATTTGGCATTTTCAAAGTCATCATTGATCAAAGATTAAATAGTCATTTTAAAAAAAAGTGGCTGTCACCCATCTCGTAACAGAGACTAAGGGCAAGACACTAACGGAAGGGGTATTTTCCAGGTAAAACTTGAAGTAAAGAAACTTCTTGTAATTATTAGAGATGTTTTTGGCATTTCACCTATCCTTAGAGAGTGCATAGGTAATTATCCCCTATAATCAAAAACATAGAAATTCCCATAGGTTTCAAAATGCCAATTTAAAAGGATCAAAATAGCACCTTATGAGAACAAATAAACACAACAAGTTTACCGTGTCGTGTATCTCTGATATCTCTGTTTGAGTAGACAAGGAAGCTACAGAGGTTCCTCTTTCTTGGTCTGTCTCTAGTGGCACTATTCTCATTTGATCAGAATCTTCGAGTAATTTAACCTTGTTTGACAAATCATCAACAAACTTTTGGCTCTCGAGCAATTTGGTAACAAGATCTTCGTTCTTGGATTTCAAATTCTCAGATTCCACCAGTATTGCCATAACAAGTTTTTCAAGCAAGGGTAGTAGCAATGTTGCGCTAGCTGCTTTCTGATCAGCCATCATATCATTGCCCCCAAGCTTCCGAACAATATTCTGCAAACCCAACTCAAGATCTAACAATTTGGTCAACATATTCTCCGAGTCTCTCTTATTGTTTCTGTGCTCTTCGATTTTCTCTTTCAGAAGTTCAATTTCGAGGATCTTCTTGTCAATGGTTGAATGCAGTTCTTCCTTTTCATGAGAAAGTGAGTTGACCTTCTGAAGAGATTCATTAAAACTATCTATTACAAAGAACAGCTTTCTTACATCCTCTGAATCACTAGGCTCTCCAGCCGAAAATGTAACATCGGGGACTTCAACCTCGTTTATCTTATTCAAAATTAATTTAACTTGAGATGCTGATAAGGGAGAGTCTTCCGAATCTGAAACAAAACATGAGGAAAGGGAATATGATAAAGTTGACAGCAAAGATAGATAAGAGGCATAAATACAGCAAATGAAATAAATCTATGATTTATGAAGGACTAAATTACCATGAACATCAGATGATGAAGTAGAAAGTTCTGCTTCTCTTTTCCTTAAATTGTCTTCTTTCTCCTGAAAATCATCTAGTTTAATCATCAGTTCTTGACACAAGTTCTTCTGTGCACCCATTTCGGTCTCCAAATTCGAGCATTTGTCTTTGTATCGATCTCTTTCTTCAGAGACTTCTTCAAAATTTAGCTCAATTTCTTTCATTTTTGTCTGGGTTTCTCCAGTTACACTCAACAACTTATTCATTTCTTCATGAATTAGTTCACTTAGTTCTTCATTATGTCTAGTAGCACGCAACAGCTTCTCAGCTGTCTCAATGTGGTCCCCACCAACCCCCTCGGCTCCAACTTCATCAGAGTCCTTGAACATTTTATCTTCCAATTTCACCAATTCATGGGTAGATCTAAGTTCGGACGTCATTATATGAAAGTTCGATTCTAGTCTTTGAGTAGCATCATTACAAGCAGAACTTAGGATTTTGATACCACTTTCCAGCAAAACTATAGTATCCTCATATCTTTGATTATCAGTTTCCATGTCCTTCACTTGTTGTTTCAAAGATTTTGTGTAATTTATTGTACTTATCATTCTATCATATGTCATTTTTAATCTTCTCAAAAGAACTGCAATTGATTGGTCCATCCGTGTAGATAAATTATCAAACTTATCAGTGAGAACCTTGTCTTTGAGAAGAAACCTTTCATTCAACCTCTCAATATGAAACATGATGCTATCATCATCAACGAGAGTTGCCTCATTATTAAACATTTCTGTATTGACTGAAGTATCGGGGCTAAATGGTAAAGTAGCAGAAATAGAAGAATCATCCTACAAGGAAAGAAGTGGGAAAGATTGAGATGTTAAAAAACTACAACATTTACAATAAAAAATGATTAGAGAGAGAGAGAGAGAGAGAGAAAAGGTTATTCTAGTGAGATTTAAATAACTTCTATTAGTTGATATGAGTTTTGACATATGATAGTAAGTTAAGATGGATTTTCGTTATTCAACAAACATAACATTTTGAAAGATGATCACCCAAAACAAATATTTCACCAGAAATTTTGGTAAAGATAAAGACAAGACAACACCAAACTGAAGATTTGGAAAAATAAGATTATCTAACGAAATTTAAAAGAAACACTAGCTTGCAGAAGGGGTCAAGATCAAATAGACATAATTTCAAATTATTCTAGTTTGCAGACAAGAAACCAAATACCATTTCATAGCAATCAAAAAATTTGACACAGAAAAATATAGTTTTATTTACACCATATCTTTAGAACAATTGGAAGGAAATCGAGGGAATCATAAGACAAATTCTTTTAGCACTTTGGTCAAACTTGGTAGCTTTATAACTTTATGCTGAAACTAATAGCTTTAAAAATTTATGCTGAAACTAATAGCTTTATAACTTTATGTGAGTGTGTGTCGATGGCCATTGAGTGTTAATTTAGGGGGAATTTATTAAAAGGCATATCAAACAAACTAGAGTTCCGTAACAAATACAGAAATGCAAATTAGAAAAAAAAAAAGAAAAAAGAAAAACTATACCTCCACAACGGAACCGTTTTGAAGCACATTTGAGTCCATTTCAAGGAAAGAGTCCCCGATTTCTTTAAGTAAAAAGTCCATTTTGGCTAGGCTCTCAATTTTTGTCCTAAAACGTTGGTCTACTAAGGACGAAAGAGTCTCATCCTCAAGAATCGATTGAAGACGACTAAACTGATCAGAAATCTCAAACGAGCGATTCTCTATGTTACCACGAGTTCCATCTAACTCTTCCATGCAAGAATTCAACTTAGACCTAAGTTCTACAATCTCCTTTTCAGCAATTTTCTTTTCAAAAACAAGATCTGCCACGTTATTCTCTGCATTTGATAACGCATCCTCAAGTGATTTGATTGTTAGGGAGGCTTCAGAAATTTTGCTAGCGTGAGAATCAGCTGCTTCTTTGATTTTCTTTATCTCATTGTCCAAATCAGCGCTGCCGGTCTGTACCTTTTTATTTTCTTCAGATAGTAGTGACACATTCTTTTGTGCTTCAGACAAAGCATCTTCAAGGGATCGTATAGTTTTGTCTGAATCTGCAAGTTTGCTAATTTGGTTAGAAAATTCTTCCTTTAATTTCTGTAGCTGCTCTTCCGCAAGAGTTCTACTTTCTTCAGCCAAGTCTCTCTCATTCATGAACCTGGAAATGTTGTTCTCTGCTAGTGATAAAGCTTCTTGAAGTGCCATTTTACTCAAAGAAACCTCTTCAAACTTGCTTGTATAAACGTCTTTTTCCTTCCATAATTCCTCCTCTACAAGTGCCTTGGATAGTTCAAGTTCTTTTTTCTCATCCAAGAGTTGAGATATTTCATTTTTAGCCATTGATAATGCATCTTCCAGTGACTTAACCTCTGTCTGAGCTTCAGACAACCTGCTGGCCAATGAAATTACTTCACCCTTCACATTTCTCATTTCTTGTTCCACCTCTATCTTTGCAGTTTCATGTTCACTAAGATATCCAGCGAGCCATTTTACCTTTTGTACAGGCTCGTCGAAGGTCAAATCAGTTGGAAGAGTAATACCTTCAATTGACTCCATAATTCTTTGCAGCATACTGTTGCTCTCAGCTAAGAACTGCGCGAGTTGATCAGCATGTTCCTTTGTAGAAATAAGATCAGTCTGTATTTGAGAATTTTGCTCAATTTCAAGTGATAATTTAGTAATTTTATCCTGGCATTCCTCGTACGAGGATAAACTTTGCTGCAGTTCGATCTTTAACTTATCGATTTCAGTGTTCTTTTCATTCAGAGCACTTTTTAAGTTTTCACGTTCTTGAACCAGCCCCTTTCCTTTTTTGACTGCCATAGATAATTTGTCTTTAAGCAAAACGCATCTGTCCTCCAACTGTTCATGACTTTTCTGCATAACATCTTTCTCATTCTTTATGGCATTAAGTTCCTGAGTTATAGATTCCAAGTCATTCGCCAGACGATTGGTCTCTGCTCTATCCAAGGCATCTTCCTCAATAATTAGCTTATATAACCTCATTTCTTGATCACTGATATACAGAAGACTCTGAAGGCTTTCAAAGATTTCCATATCGATTTGAGACGATTCAACTCGACTTGTTTTTTCTTTGATCTTTGCAATGCAATTATCTATGATGGTGGTAGTGTCAGAGGGCTCCGCACAGTCATTTGTGAGTCCAGATGCCTCTAGTAACACACTTACTATTCGATCCTTCTCCAATGAGACGTGATATTCCTTTTGAACAATCTCTTCAAATTTAAGTCTCAAGTCCTCCAACTCAGCTTGAAGATAGGTCTTCTCCTGTGATTCTTCTACAAGTGATTTAGTCAGGTTATCAATCTCATTTTTTATGGATTCCCTTGCTTCAGCTAGCTCATGTTGTGACCTTTCATGTACATCATATTTCCTTCTTAAGTCCTCCAATTCTGCTTGAAGATAATTTTTCTCCTGCGATTCTGCCAAAAGTGAAGTGGTGAGGTGGTCAATCTCCCCATTTGCAGTTTCTTTTGTTTTATCTATTTCAGATTGTAACTTCAGAGCTTCTTCTTTAGAGAGATTAAGTGACTCCACAAGCCAATGAACACGATTTTCTAACTCACTAAACGCCAGTGTTTCTGGGAAATCAAACAACGATAATGCATCGGTCAATTTATGAAATTGCACAGATATATCCTTAAGTGATATGTTCTCATCTACAAGCCCTCTAAGTTTCACTGTGATATCTGTTGGCTGTAGTTCCTGGTTTGCCACTCCTCCAGATAATATTTCATCACATTTCTGAAGTATTGTGTCCTTTTCTGCAAGAGATTCTTGCAGAGAAGCAGCAAGCTTTTCATTAGCCTCTAGAGCACTCGACTTCTCTTGAAGTTCGATTGAACATTTTTCCAGCTGGCTTGTTTTCTCAGCCAACAGTTGCTTCAGTGAGTCTCTTTGCTGTACCAATGCCTTTCCTTTTGTCACGGCCATGCTAAGCTTCTCTTTTGTGTTAACATATCTGTTCTTCTCCTGTTCAACTTCTGTACTTAGTCTTCCAACTTCTGCATTTGCATTTTCAACAATAGATCTCTGTTTCTCTACTTCTTCAAGCAATTTCCTATTTTCATCTTCTAAATGGCTTAGATTTTGGTACAAATTATCCTCGTTCATTCTAAGTTCACGAAATCTATCACGGGCAATGGTCAAAGTTCCAACTTCATCCAATGTGTTGATATCCAATCCAAGCTCAGTCAAGCATCCCTTTAGTTGGTCGGTTTCAGAAAGGAGATTATTGTACTTCTCAACTAAAAATGTGACTGACTTCTCAACATTAGATATCTTTTCAGCAAGTGATACATCCAAGGAATCTTCTTGATGGAGTGTAATAGAAAGAGAAGCTAATGTCCTGCTCACAACTTCATCTACAAGCTGAGCTTCATCGAGTTTAAAACTTGATTTGGACTCAGCAATTTGGCTCAATTCATATAACTCAGCAACCTTTACATTGAGAAAATCAATTTCTTGATCTTTAGTATGTAGAAGAGAATAGAGTTCTCTAACTTTTTCCTGCATAGAAAGTAGAGTATTTTTCAGGTCAATAAACTCACAAATAGAGAAGAACAGAATAGATGCCAAGATCGAACCTCGTACTCGCGGGCAAATCTGTCTTTCTCAGCGACACTATCACGCAATAATTCCATCTCAGACATCAAATGTTGGACTTTGATCCCACTATCTGATTCATCCGAATGGTCATCCTGTATATTATCTTTTTCCTCAGAATTCTGTTGGGACTCAGAATTCTCTATCTCATCTGGACAATCAACAAACATGTCATCCCTAACCCCATCTTCTGCTGCCTTAATGTCATTTGGTTCATTATCAAAAGATTGTGACACATCTCCTTTGGTTGGGCTTGAAGGATCCTCCTGCATAGCAAGATCATTCTTTAGTCAATTAACAAAATTGAATACATATTTCTGCTATATTCTCCGAGTGTTTAAAGTAAAGAAAGCAAAACAGATTCTTGACTCTGCTTAAACAAAGAATATACACTTTCGACTCTTTTTTCTTAAAATTTAGAACTTGAACTCTTACGTAGGATAATCAGTTGGAGAGGCGGAAAACTACTTCAATAGGTTTATAATAACAATATATTATTGCACTTGGTGAAGATTGTTGAAATTATATATGGAGCAGCACTGAACATTCACTATCATGATAACCATCCCAAACTCATCAAATGAGATCTTCATCAAATTTTACTAGTATGATCAATATACATAAAGTGCAGTAGGTTCCAAGTTCGAATATGGAACTAACATCGGCATATAAACAGAACAAAAGGAACACCGAAAAACACCAAGACCGAGAATCATACTTCCCCTTTTCAGAAATAAATGTTCTGTCCAAACGTCGGTGCATTGGCATGTCGATAAACATTAATTGACTAATTAGACTATATAACAAGGTAGCAAATGTCATATCGAAAGTTTAACAAGATAATCAAATTCTATAGCTTAGCCATAAAAATAAACCTTAAAAAAACTCAGATAAAATATTCTAAGAATCGCTACCTGATCAACCGAATTCTCAGCTGCAGCTGCAATATAAGCTAGCCCCACAGGAGAAGACACTTCATCTTCCTCAGCTGAAGATCCTTCTATTTCGTGATTATCCGCCATTTCTATCAATCAATCATAAAATAAAAATAAGAAACCTCAGATCTAAAAACAATAAGATTAAATGTTTACATATAACTAGAATCCATAAATTTCATTCTTGAACTGATTCTCGAGAAAACATAAAACATAATAAAATAGAGGAAAAGATTTTACCTCGGGAAACGGGAGTCTTATTATTGAATAAGAAAAACACAAGGGATCTTGGATTTTCACGAAATCATGACTTCATACGACACCGTATTAGGCAGGTTAATTGAATAATGAAGAGGCGAAACGGTGCCGTCATTTAACACTAACACCCTTTTGGTAGAGACAGTTAAAACAATCTGACTTTTGAAAAGTGACGCCAGAAGCGCGGTTTAACTGTAACGTGTTTGGAAAGTCGCAATAAGAAAACCATTGACCGACCCGTTTAGGGTCCACTAGACAGGGTCGTATCTTAGTCGGCTTTAAATGGATCCACTTAGAAAGTGCAACTATGGTATGGGCCCTGTATCTTGAATTTGATTCCGACAGGGCTAGGTTCGCCGTGTCGGGTTTTAAATGGAATTTAATCCAATTAAAAAAATTATTTGACTAAAGATTCTATGCAATTAAGAAAATCTTAATTTAAAATATATATGAAACGAATATTAATAGAACCTTATTTGATCTGTTAAACTAAATATCAGAATTGACTAATATCAATAGCCATTAGGCTTCCTTCCATTAATAAAAATAAAAAAAATTCTCCCTTTCTAACAATAAAATAATATGGACAAAAGCTAGTTTAGTTATTTGATGTTGTATAAAAATGTTCAGGGCAAAATGGAATAAGCCCTTCAACCTATAACAACATTACAATAATGAAATAAGGTCTGCACACTTATATCGAGAGAAAAATTGTATTATAATTGTAATAGTAAATTCCGTCCCCTTTGTTTGGAAATAGGGCTACCTATTTATAGGTAGGTACAGGGGTACTATAGTCTTTTCAGGAAAGACGTTACAAGTAATAAATATAAAGACGTTACAGACGTTACAAGTAATAAATAATGACGTTACAAATCTCTTATTTATGCAACTTAGTGTAATCTCTTAATTGCCCTCGGGTACAAAATTTGGACACATCATAATTATGATGTTGTATAAAAATGTTCCGGGTAAAAATGGAATAAGCCCTTCGATCTATAACAACATCACAATAATGAAATAAGGTCTGCACACTTATATCAAGAGAAAAATTGTATAGTAATTATAATAGTGACCTTCTCGGTAAAACAGATCAAACTTATTATTATCAAAATGATCTGACCTGTTTCAAAGACCCAACATGCATTTTTTTTTGCATTGGGCTCTTTCATTAACTGATAGAATTATCAGTTAATCCGCCATATTTTTTCTTGACAGAAAAATAAGATAAGAAGATGGCTCCATGTGCTCTGATTCATTATTGGGGATTCTGATCCAGGAGCACTACCAAAGTGTTTCAAAATTCTCTTTTGTTTGGAAATAGGGCGACCTATTTATAGGTAAATACAGGGGTACAATAGTCTTTTCAGGAAAAACGTTACAAGTAATAAATACAAAAATGTTACAGACTTTACGAGAGTTTATGATAAAGACGTTACAAATCTCTCATTTATGTCAACTTAGTGTAATCTCTTAATTGCCCTCGGGTACAAAATATGGACACATCATTATTGAAGTGTAGAGATTAAAAGCACATAACGAGAATGATTTCAACTTTTTGATTTTAACATTTCTAGAAGAAGATCGCATGAACTAAAAGCAGCGATTAGTCAATTACAAGTCCGAGAGAGAATTAAATTATCCTTACCAGACTCATATGTACATTTATAGGTCGGCTTCTTTTATATACAGCGTTACTCTCATTCAAATTTATATCAAATATTCATAGTACATAAAGAACATAACATCTGGTGAATCCTTAGGCAAGTTTCTTATATAAAGATAGAACCGTCGTAAATCTTCAGTGGAAACCGTGTCAGTGTCAACCACATCTTCCTCGGAAGTTAGAAGCCATAAGTCTCTCGACTTAACTCTCTTTAAGCTACCACGGCAAAACGGACACGACTCCGATCTTGTGCTCCTGAAATTTATAAATAAATCAAGAAAAGAAAAAACAGTGAAATGCCTAGGGCTTTGCCTAATTGGCGGAAATACCCCTTTGTTATTTTTATTAGCAAAAACCCCCCTATGTTTTTATTTATTTTTTAGCAAAATACATATTTTGCAGGTAAAATAGCAAGTATACCCTCAGTATAATATGAGAAAACACCCCCCATTCACTTAGAAAAATCACAATAATATCTCTTTTAAGTTTGAAATTGGTGATAACCCCCATGTTCACTCAAAAAGTTGACAATAACCACCCTATTGACTTATGAGGGTATTTCAAATGGGTGCACTGAGCTAATAAAATGTCACTACAGGTGGGGGGTTTTTTGCATTTAGCTCAAAGAAATAAAGACAACTTGTTTTTAGATGTGAAGTGACGATATATTTTATTAGTTACCAGTCCCGGTAACAATTTATACACATTGCGTGGCAGCAATTAGGCAGGACCATTTTGGTGCACGGCTCTAGGCATATTCCACATTCATCGTCTCTTTCTGAACCTGTGTTGTTGTCAATGCTTTTTGGGACAAGATTTTTGTCGATATTACCACCTTGCTCTACCAAGTTGTAATGGAGCTGCTCAAGTGATGGCAATATCACGGCTGCAAGTCGTTTTTTAAGCACCAATGAGAATACTTTTTAATTTATTATGCTATAGAGTGTATCTATTCTCCAGATTGTTCCTCATTTTGGCATTTTTTTGATAAATTTAGATAACATTAACATCAACAAAAAGGAGAGCAGAGTTCGAACAAAGGTGAACCACATTCGGTCTCTAGGACTGACAATATATTCATTTTGGTATAAATATTGAGAAAAAGTGGATAATCAAGCATAAAAATGTGACCACAATCGGGCCAATAGATATCAATGAAGATTACACCAATATTGCATTTCAACTTTCTTATTTTCGACAACAAATATATACACTGACTAACCGTAAAAGTCTTTAATGGACGCTTTCCTTCCATGTGTCGCTATTTTAGGCCTTCCATCGGTGTAAACCTGCAAACACAATTGAAACAAACTTCATGATTATCCTCAAGCTTTTATTCGTCTAAACTAAGCAATGTATGAATGCACAATGTTATAATAGTAGGACTACATATATGTACGTCATACCTTGTAAATAAATATGTCAACAAGATTAAGATATCTGGGCAAGAAACACGTGCAAGAGCAGTCTATCCATTGAAGAAAAAACAGAAGAAAAGGTGCAAAGTCATTATAGACTAATTTCATTTGAACACGTGCATCTCCCTTAGCTTTTGGAATTGCGGCAGCTCTGGTCGAAACCATAAAAAGGCGTTAATCTATTGTATTCATATCTGCACTTTAACTTTAAACTAGGAAACAAATATTGTCTTACGTAACAAAATGAAAAATATTTATATATAAATAGATCACTGACAAAAGAAAAATCGAAAAGTAAAGCATGTATAATTCAACAAGCCAATTAATGGTATTCAATTGCCGTAATTTGAAGTGAGCAACTAAACTGGTAATGGAAATACAAGTCAAAGGACAGGATCATATTGCATCCCCAAATTGATTGCTCTAAATGCAATAGCCATTACTAAATATCGTCTTTTAAGAATTTAACATTGAGTATGAATATAACATACATAGGCTGAGACCAACAAAACCTAAAGAATCAGACGAAAATAAGGCTATGAGTCTATGACATAACACATTTAGACATGAAGTTCTCCAGCTAATTGACTTGAGTGAAAATGTAATAAAACTTCTTATTCCACCAATCATCACAGCCAATTAATCACATGAAAGAATCACATAAATCCTCTAAACACAATTAATTATATCCTCAAGAGGGCTTGGAATAATCATACAGACTAAGATGCACAAACAACCAATTTTTTCTAAGAAATTAAAACGAATACCACTTAAAGAAGGCAAAGCAAAACCCTCAAATTAATTTGCAGTACATATAGAAAACACACTTAAATGGAACCCCAATATCATAAATTCAAAAAAACACATGATACCCAGTTTTTAAATAGAAAAATCAAGTAAAAAAATTAGCTTACAGAGAATTTGCATGTTGAACATCAGCTTCCAAAACCTTAAAAGAATCATTGTAAGAACTCCTCCCTAACTTGTGATAATACATCATCTCCATTTCTATGTTTTCTTTCTTTCCCTCAATATAACCTTAAAAAGGACAAAAAAAAGAAGTCTTTTTAAAGAAAGTAAAGATAAACCCTCAAAGCTGCAAGAGGCACACAAGCCCTATTCCTTCTTGAGCAAACCGGAACAAACATTCATTACAAGAAAACAAAAAGTTGAGAAAAGAAAGAGAAACAAACTTAAGACAAGAATTTTAAGTTTGCCTTTTCAATCGGTTCTCTACCTTTTTTCCTATCTGGTGTCTTTTATTTCAAGACTCTAACTTTATATAATCAATCTTTTCTAAAATAAAAGGGGCTGCTTTGAGCTTCATTGTTTTTGGTATTTGTTTGTTGGGTTCACCTGTTCAGACACAAAAATTAATGATGCCACTGGAATTCATTTGTTTTTTTTCCTTTTCTTGTTCTCTCTCTCTTTGTATGATTAGAGTAGGTTTTTTCGTTTTTGTTTATATTATATAAGTATATTTTGCCTTTTCTGCTTGCTTTTCCAACAAAGGCATCAACAAAGAATTCTATTTAATTTTATAAAGGACATTTGTTTAGACACAAGATGTTAATTATAAGGATAAATTGAAAAAGTTATCGTGATTATGTTAAACTTCAAATATTTATTTAGATGAATTTTTCTATACTTTTTAATATTTGACATGAAATTTCCTATTAAAATATTTATTGTATAAAATTCTCATGTATTATTCAATATTCAACACAAAATCCCTCATCTGTAAGAATTTGTTATGATAGTTTCACGTGAGTTTCGCATATTACATGAATGTATCTTGCATTTTCCTCTTAATTCAATGAAGAGTAAAAAAAATGTCAATGGATTGTGCTAATTTCTTGATGATTAATCATTTTCTTATAATAAGATTCTAATCACAGGATTAACATAATCAACATAATCGATATAATAAAAGTATAATAAAAGTATGTTGTACTTTTATTATTGAACAATAAATTGGTAGACTTGTTTTATCACGACCTACTACTTTTCTTAGACCAAGTATATGTCAAAATTTGATGGAGTATTATTCATTTACTCTGAACTATATAATTTGTCACCTCACCTATAATTGAAGGTCAAAGTTGGGGGGCAGTTGATTAATTAATGCTAGTGTATAATTCTGATTAAAATATTACTCCGTGTTAACTTGCCAAAGCATCCAATAAATGTTGTCAAGCACATATTTAATTTAGTGGTAGATAGATTAACAACTTTTTCCAAAAAATAAAAATAGAAAAGAAGATATAAACTTTACAACTTGATTATATTTTTATTTGTTAAATTATTTAGATCATAGAGACGTGTGGATATAGTGCAAATTTGATGGATGAGATTTTCTAATATATCATGATTAAAATAATTACTTTAATTTTTGGTTTGAGAATCAAGTATATAGACCACACACGTGGAAAGCAACAAGTCCTTGTTTGTTATCCACGTATTCTACGCAGAAGAAGAAGTTTAAGCTTGCAATTTTAGTTCTTGATTATTGTATTCGCAATTTTCCTTGTTCCGTAAGTTCATTGTAATTTTTTAATCAAAAAAATTTCTACTTATTTTAATTTTATTGATTCCTTGTACAATAAGATGACATACATGATTCTTTAATACTAATTTTAAAGATCGAAAACCACGTACTCAATATGGAACGAACCCCTAAAGGCTAAAACAACTCCGATATCTAAAAATGGCGGCCTTCGGCATGGACCGGACGGCTTACGTATTAATTCTTTCAACTCAGGTAACTCATTTATTAATAAATTGCATTTATTTATATTTAAAAATTATGCTGTTTTAAAAAATGCTAGTAATTGACTTGACTTTTTCAACTTGCAAGATTCTCTTAGAATTTAGATACCGACCGAGTCATCTTGATTTAATTAACTCTGAAAGTAGGGCTGTCAATGGGGCGGATTTCAACCCGAATCCGTCCGAATTCGATCCGATTTATTAGAATAATTGTCCGATTAGAGATTCGATGGACCTGATCCGATTATAAAGATCCGAAATTCGAAACTCATGGAGCGAATATGGATTTAGGTCGATCCGATCCGTTGAAGATCCGTATCCGACAACAAATAAAAATAAAGATATATATACAAAATGATTTATAAAAATAAGTATCATTAATAATATTTCAACGTCAATTTAAGAAGATAGTAATTTATAATTCGTTTATAAATTTATTTAAACCAATATATTCATTCTACAAATTCTACAAATATGAATATAGTAAAGAAACTTTGAAAATGTGAGCTAAAATTAAATAAAATTGAAAAGATATAAACTTATTTTAGGAAAAAAAATATTAATTTAACTTTTTAAATACAAATTTATTGGATCCGAAAAATATCCGATATCCGGCCAAATCCGACCAAGATCCGTTGGATTCAAAAAATCTAGATCCGAGCACAATCCGAACAAGATCCGAATCCGACAAGATTCGATCCGATATAAATGGAGCCGGATCTGAACGAGCCTGATCCGACCATAATCCGACCCATTGACAGCCCTATCTGAAAGGATCTGCAATAAAAGTCTATGTAATCAATTGAAGAAAATGGGCCTTAGTTTTGAAGAATATGGGTAGAACCGTAATTGGAAGACTTGTTAATATGGTAGAAAAAGAAGAGTAGGAACCAATTCTAATGATGAAAATGGGCCTGGTCTCAATCCCGCTATCCTCGTCGGCCCATTGTAAAGAAAATTGTAATTCTCATTAGAACTTATTAATGTTTTAGATTTATCATCTGGAATCGAAATTTAATTCCATATGTTTTAACATATGAATCCATGACCAGTATTCCACGAAACAGTTCAATTAAATTTTAAATCAATTATTCAAATGAATTTAACTTATTGTAATAGCATTAAACAATTATATTTCTACTTATAAGTTGAATAATTTTTTTTTTTTGTTTTGTTTTACACACAATCACATACATGTTCATAAGGGCTACGTTCTTGGATACCATCTGTGACGGCTCGATTTCGCGGGTCCGTCGAATAACAGTAAAAAAATAATTATTATTTTGAAAAAGTGTTAAAATATCGATTTGCTTTTTTAAGAAAAAATAAATTAAAAATTTTAAGGGAGCGGTTTAAAACAAAATAAGAATAATTTAAATTACTAAGTTTTCTTTTTTGACAAAAATATAAAATCAATCCATAGTAGAGGTTCAAAGCGGAAGCATTTAATCATAACATATCAAAAGATTTGAACAAAATCAACCGAGAGAGATAAATAAGTAATTATGAAAATCTTGTTTATAATATTTGAATCGTTAAAGTAGAATTATATTTTCATAAAATGGAATCTGTTGTTTTCTTTATCTAGATGAGTATGCAAACATGTCTTCCTTTGTATGTTAGATATTTTTGAAGATCTTAAGATATGTAGTCACGTTCAGAATATAAGATAGACGACTTGGAGTTAAAGATACAAGATTTCATAAATTACTTATTTATTTCCCTCGGTCGATTTTGTTCAAATCTTTTGATATGTAATGATTAAATGCTTCCACTTTAAACCTATACTATGAAAATTGATTTTATTTTTTTCTCAAAACTTAGTAATTTAAAATGTTCTTATTTTATTTTAAACCGCTTTCACTTTAAAAATTTTAATTTATCGTTTCTAAAAAGAAGTTTCGATATTTTAACATTTCATAATAATAATAATTTTTCGACAGAGCCGCATAGTCGGCCCCTAAAAAATGGACAACTATCAAGTTATACATGTCACCAACTCCATATATATAGTGTACAGAAAAGGAAAAACATAATTAATAGTTTTATCTTTTTTTTTTTTTGGTTAGCATGTCAATCAATGTGTAGTTATCAAGAAATAAAGTAGCATCAAAGTGCATATAAACCACTTAAAAAGATTTAGGTGAAATTCCCCACTTTTGATTAAAAAATGGAAAAGAATACCCATAATCTTAGAGAAATTGCATATTGCTCTTTAGCCAAAAGCCCCTCATGAGGCATGCCATCAGTTGAACCCAACCCAATTTTGTTTAAAGTCGTGATCTCTATATTTTGTTTTATGATTTTTAAAATTTAATCAAGTTTTAAATTTGATTTAATTCTTTTTAGGCGTGTTGAACACATTTAATAGCTAGGAACTTCTCCCGATAAAAAAATTGAATTTAACTTCATTACATTATAAAACTAGCTAGTTTATTCCACTAAATCAAGCACTATTTTATATATGATATGATATATGACTTGCAAAATCCTAATTATAAGCATTGATCTTCCATCAAAGTGGAAGAGAAGTTTGTAAATATGGTGACAGGATAAGTTTGCATAATGCTTTTATTTTAAGTTTGAATTAATATTTTTAGTTACACAAAAAATAATTAATATTTTTAGACTAAGTTTACTCGTTGGCCGCGCTATTCAGGGACGGATCCAGCTAGTTTTTAGGGGGTTTCTGCCCCCCTCCCCCCCCCCCCCCCCCAAGAATTTTGGAAAAAAATATTTTAGTACTATTATTTTATTAATTGTTCACATTAGTTCTCTAATCTTTTCATTCTAAATTTCATCCACAATTTGTAAGCTATATATGGTTGTGATTGAAGAGTACAAGGAAGTATATAGTGTAACTTTAATTGATTGTTTGATTCGCTTCATATTAACTCTATATGTTACAAACAAAACAACCGAGCTATCAACAATGAAGTTGCTCAAAAATAGGCGTAGAAACAAAATGGAAGATCAATACCTTGTGTGGATTGTTAGATTATTAAAATTGAAAATCAAATTATTAAGATTTTTGGTACTTATTCTTAAATGAATTTTATGAAATGTGAGAACGTTGTGTACAACTTCGATAATATTGTCATTAAATTACTTTAGCATTTTGAATTCAATGTATGTTTTCAGTAATATTTTATTCTTAAGCAAATAAAATATACCAAATATCATTGTCAATTAATTTCGATGGTGGTTAAACTCGGCCCCCCGACTCTTCGATCTTGGATCCGTCCCTGGCGCTATTCAAATAGTAAAATTGATATTTGTATATTATATTTGATTAGAATATTTTAAATTATTGCTTTAGGTTTTCTCATTTTCCTAAAGTAATAAATGGTTTTTAGGACATGATAATCACATTTCAATATTGCATGTCATGTTCCATTAGTTCCCTTTTAAATAGATCTTACTTATTCAATTTGGTTTAGAATGATTAAAATCACTAAAATCACTATTGTGATTTTTGAAGTGTTTGGCTCTGATTATAAAAATTACTTATGTTCAATCGTAATTTTCATAGCGTTTGGCCCCCAAGATCATAATCACTTTTGGGATCTCGAGAAGCAAAAAATCAACTAATTTTAGAAGCAACTAAAGTGTTACTTTTACAAAAGCAATTATACAAAAGCAATAATTCTATAATTAATTTTTATTATAATCAATTATTACAATAATCAATTTTAGTAAAATTAATTTTTCTAGAATTGCTTTTCGAATCGCTAGGTCAAAATCACCCTAATTATCTCATTTTAAAATTAAACTACCATTAAGTAGTGCGATTTTGAAGTGTTTGGCCCTCATTATAAAAATTAAGTAGTGTCCTTCGTCTCATTTAAATGTTTTAAACTAGCTAGTTCTATTTTGTAAGATTACACAAGCCTTGCACATGTATATCTACAAGACTACAACACGAGTATAAATTAATTACTTATTCGGTTACTATAATAGTATAATTAAAGGATTCTTAAAGCATATGCGAGACTAAAGTTAACTAAAAGCTTTAAATTTTATTTAAGAATCTACTTTTAACTTCGACCATATTCAAGTTGTAAGAAATGTTCTTGGAGAAAATCGTGAAATTCACGCTCCAACAAGGCGACAGCAGGCATGCATGTAACCACCAGTTAATTAAAAAATACTACTTCATATAATAATATTTGTTTTGTGAATAAATTATGTGTTATTAAATCGGAATTGGATTAATATTTCCCCTCATTCTTAGGGACATATTCTAATCGAGTTCGTAATTTCATACATATATTATTAAAACACAAGACGAGGTAGGTTTTTAGATTCCCATATTTTGAATAGTTAACTTTCCAATAAATTATTGTGTTCAACTCCCACTTAGTTTTCTCTAGTTTAATATAAATATTTTATTTAGTTTTATACTAGCATTTGTAATTAGTTTACTTTGATACCAATGTAATATATTTGATTTGATGTAGTGTTTGATATAAGAATGTATTCACTATCTCAAAAAAAAGAAGTTGTGTACGACGAGTTCCAGTTGTCATACTCTTTGTCAATTTTCCAGAAATAGTTTTGGACGTAGCAAGTAATGCAATATTTTTGCAGGGAAATGCAAGAGACTAATGTATGAAACTATCATGCGGAATATTTATTTTATAGAATTCTCTTGTACTATTAAATATTTAGCATAAAATCTCAATCTATACGAGATAGATCATTTCAAATCGGCATACCAAGAAATCAATTCTAACACCATCCCTATAACTTCACTTATATATTATATATTTCAAAAATGATTTCTCAAATATACTAAGATGTCACGATCGATTTTGTATAGGTGTTTAATAGTATAGGGGGATAAACCACATGCAGTAAACATTTTATAGAATAATTGTGTGCAGATTTAACAAGAAAAATTACAGTGTATTGCATTTATTCCTATTTTTTCAGTTGGATAATGTGTTTGTCAACCTTTTTATACACAACAAATAACATTTCGAAATTGTGGGGTCATTCGATAGTGAAATGTTACTAAAATGCTAATGCAATGTCACAATTATGCACTAAACAATCGTTAATAAGTAGCTAATGAGCCCTATTCCACAAAGTACAAGGTGCTTTGAAAACATTAGAATATATAGGTTTTGCTTTTAGGTTGAATGATTGGGCATATTGCTAATTAATTACTCTCAATCAATAATTGTTTTAAGATTTATTTTGGATTGGAGCTCTTTGAAGTGTATTAGGTGTTTAAGAAATATTGGTTCAAGCAAAGAAAGAAAAGCGTATGAAGCTAAAGCTAAAAGTGTAGAACAAAAAGGTTCTTTGTCAACCAATTAAAGCCTAGATGTTTGCCCACTTTAGTTTCATGGCCACTTAGTTTGCATTCTCGGTTAGATTGGGTTACAAGCACTTGTCTCTGTCTTTCATTTTTAAGTTGTTTTATGCTTTATAGCTAGTTTTGTTCTTTGTATTAAGTAAAGTAGAATATAATTATATTTCCAAGAAAAATATGGATAAATTTATTTCAGAGTGTTTGATAAATTGGGGTTGAAATCTGGCAAATTAAAAACAAAAGAGATGTAAAATGAAAACAATAATATCTAATCGAAAATTGGGATAATATATAAATTTAACTTTTTTGATTTTTCAAGGGTTTAATCTCTTTCGAGGCGGGTCGGACACATTAAGTGGGTACCTCTCTCAACAGGGATTCGAACTTGAGTCCGCTACTTTGTAGTGACTAGTCCCTTCCACTAGATGATGTTGTATAAAAATGTTCACGGCAAAAATGGAATAAGCCCTTCGATCTATAACAACATCACAATAATGAAATAAGGTCTGCACACTGATATCGAGAGAAAAATTGTATAGTAATTGTAATAGTGAATTCAATTCCTTCTGTTCGGAAATAGGGCGACCTATTTATAGGTACATAAAGAGATATAATAGTCTTTTCAAGAAAGACGTTACAAGTAATACATACAAAGACGTTACAGACGTTACAGACGTTACGAGAGTTTATGATAAAGACGTTACAAATCTCTTATTTATGCAACTTAAAGTAACCTCTTAATTGTCCTCGGGTACAAAATTTGGACACATCACTAGACCATAAGTTTAACTAATCTAGAGGTTTATCAAATGATTGTAGTTTTGGGGTTGAATTAGGTAGTGTTTGTCAGAGCTTACGTTTTTTCTTATGCTTGACTTCATTTTAACTTTTAAGTTGCTTATTTCTTAAAATAAGCTTCATCAAATATCATCTATTTTTTTACTTAGAAAGAAATCTTAGACTTTGTGGTTAGGAAATGTCTCACATCATCACCACATCGTTCATCGTGGGATAAAATAAATAATGTACGTGGTGCATTTTCTAACCACAATGTCTATAATTTTTTCCTAATCTGGGTCTAGATAAGATTTTTACAAGACCACATCAAGATCTCGTGGGTCGTTAAAACTTTGTTAATATTAAATTTGAATAACCAAACAACTCTTAAACTCAATAAATAATCTAATTAAAGCATATTCTATACCTATTAAGAAGTTTGTGCTCAAAATGTGATTAGATATAAGTTATAACATATATAACTTGGGGTCAATATGATTAAAATCTCAATTAGGGTAACAATACAAACTATATAGCCGGCGCCAAATGTTCCTACTTCAGTTCTTTATTCACTTAATAAATCTCCACTTTATACCCTCACTCTCTCTCCCACAGCTCCTACGCTCATACACTATGTATAAACATACATAAATAACTTTTGGAGTGTTATTATTATACATCTACTGTCTACATAATATATTCATTTGTATGTGTTTAACTTTGGTACTGATCACACTTTTTGTCGATTTCTGTGGTAAAAGTCTGAAACTTTATGATGGATTTATGTGGGTTTTCTTCACCGAGGTCCGATTGTTTTCCGGCGGGTCTTCGGGTTCTTGTGGTGGATGATGATCCTACATGGTTGAAGATTCTTGAAAAAATGCTTAAGAAGTGCAACTATGAAGGTTCCTTCCCTTTTTTCTTTAATTTAGAAATGTAATCCCAGCTGTTTTTTATTCGCTGTTGACTAATTGATTCTGTTTGTTGGTAAAGATTGTTTCTTTATGGGTATGCTTGTGTTTTTGCAGCTGTGTTATTTTGCTAATTGGATTATTTTTTTTTTCTAATTGCTCTCTGTTCTATTTTATTTCCCTATTTTTGGTGGGCTTGGTGCTGACAAGGTCAATAAAATACTTTCGTGTTGTCTTGAAATTGTGTTTGAACTCGAACGAGCTATCATCTAGCTGAACACTAGTCGAGCTCGACTAGTTTGATATTTTTCCATATATTTTGTCACCGATTAACTTGTCAGGGCAAATTTTCACCAATAATCTCCTTGGTGGTTGAATTGAGCTTTTCAAGGATGAATATGATAACAATATTGACAGTAATTTTTGTTTCTGAGTTTTACTCATTTTAGTCAATCAAGATCTCTCTCTCTCTCTCTGATCATTCTTGAAATGCCTTTTTTCTAAACAGTGACGACATGTAATTTGGCGCGAGAGGCACTAGACCTGCTTCGCGAAAGAAAAGACAGATTCGACATTGTAATAAGTGACGTAAACATGCCAGACATGGATGGTTTCAAGCTTCTTGAACAAGTTGGTCTCGAGATGGACCTGCCTGTCATAAGTGAGTTATTACTTTTCAATTCATGGATCGAAAGTTGAAACTTACGCTTTAAACATTGTACCTACACAGTGATGTCCGTTGATGGAGAAACGCGCAGAGTGATGAAAGGAGTCCAGCATGGCGCTTGCGATTATCTTCTCAAACCAATAAGAATGAAAGAGCTCCGAAACATATGGCAACATGTACTTAGAAAAAGGATACACGAGGTCAGAGATATTGAAGTTGAAGAAATTTACACAATGAGAAATGTAACTGAGCAGCAATCTGATGATGGGTACTTGTTTAGTGGAGATCTGATTACAGGAAAAAAAAGAAAAGATACTAATGCTAACAAGTACGATGATTCTTCATCTTCGAAGAAATCGAGGGTCGTTTGGACTGTAGATCTTCATCAGAAGTTTGTTAAAGCTGTGAATCAAATTGGGCTCGATAGTAAGTTTCAATACGAAAGTAACATACTTCAATCGACTTCTTCGCAAACACTTCTCCTTTTAGAAGTCAAACGACCCTTAATTTGTCTCTGGCTTTTGATTGCTTTTAAAGTATTCGCGTCAAACAAAGCTAAATGCATTTACTCCGCTTGTTCAAAAATCCAATTATTTGAAAGGAAAAAAAAAAGTACTTCTAGCAGCAGAAGCCAGAAGCAACCCTTAAGTCGTCTCTGGCTTTTAGTTGTTTTTATGTAATTTTTGTATTAAGCACGAACTAAACGCATTTACTTCAATCATATAAAAACTAGCCTTTTCTGACTCGAAAAGCTAAAACAATAATTTCCGAAAGCTTTTGCAAACAAACTATTAGTCTTTCACTGGTATAATAGTTGATTACATTTGACATAAGTTGGCAAATGTCACTAATTATTAATGTTTGACAGAAGTTGGCCCGAAGAAAGTACTCGACTTGATGGGAGTGACATGGTTAACAAGAGAAAATGTAGCTAGCCATTTGCAAAAGTACCGTCTCTATTTGAGCCGGCTTCAAACGGAAAACGAGCTCAAAGCTACACTTGGTGGTATAAAAAGTTCGAATATCTATTCAAAAGACCATTCTTCTACAAATGTATGTCTTCAGAATCCTACCTCTCAAAACTCAATCACTATGCAACAAAAAATTGTAACAAATGAAAGCTATAAAAATTTGAATCAGAAAGATGATTCAAAAATCTGTGAAGAAAATATGAATGGGATTATCTCAGGGCTAACAAAAACCAAAAAAGCTCTACTCGGAGACGTAAATGATCCTATGAAAAGCAATACTTCAAGGTTAAGTTTCGGTCACTCTTTACCTAAGATCGAAGTTCAGTCGTGGCAAGAAGAAAAATCACATTTTCAAGCAGATAAACCAAGAGTGGCAAGTATCGAGCCTTCATATGGAAATACTAAAAGTCAAGGCATTGAAAGAGTAACTAAAGTCGAAAGCACAGCTGCCTTGTTTTCTATTCAACCTCAGTTGACATATCGTCATGCTTTCGAACATAATCTATTTGGTGATGTAGCTGGACCAAGTTATAGGTTGTGGGAAGATGAATTGAATTGTTTCTCTTCTCAAGGTGTTTCTAATCCACCATATGCCGACTATGGGTGCTATGGTAGTCAAGAGCTCATTGCTGACGTTCCATATCATTCATTGAATTTCGACTCTGATTATACGAGTGACTCGTTGGAATATCCTGTAATAGACCAAGGTCTGTTTATTGCATGACCTTCAATAATTACTAGGATGTTTTGTCATTGAAGAAAAAGGTAACTTATTAATATTGCAGTTGCCTGTAGTGTAAAGAAACTATCTTATACTTTTGTTGCAGTAGACACGAATATGTGTACCAATGTTATTTGCAATATAAACCCCTGGCATTAGTTCTAATTGACAAATGGATTCCTGCTTTATTTTTATTAGCAAATACCCCTTGCATTCATGAAACTGTATAAATAGGAACCCCTTTATGCACTAAAAGTCAGGTATGTGTAGTTCAAAATCATACTATATTTTATTATTTAACACTAAAAAATATATTATCAATTTTTTTGGAAATGGTGTGTGTAGTTTGCAAACAATCTCATGAATATGTTGTAAATGTACCATGAAAGGCCTTAAGAAACCTTTGTGTTCTACTTAAAGTTGAAATGGCAATCAACAAATCTGAAGACCTATTTTAGATACATAATACTTTTGTGTTCTACTTAAAACTGATATATAGAAATTAAGTAGTTTGGAAACCATATCAACATTAATATCCCACATAGGTAGAAAATGCAGAGCACCAAAGGGTGGGATGATCAAATCTTGATATTTGGAGAAGCAAACTCACACACACTTTTCTTAGAAGAAGATGAAGATTTTGCCAAGTATATATATATATATATATATATATATATATATCACTAATAAGTTGATAATATCATATGACACCATGTATATTAATATTTAAAAGGTTTAATACACCACAAATGTGAATAATTTAATATGATAAGTCACTTAAAAGATTGAAAAGTTTGACCGGGTACTACAGCAAAGAGAGCAAAATAAATGGGAAGGAAATAGTATATAACAAAGACTTTTTATTTTTAATTTTTTTTTATTGTAAAACTAGAAAAGTGCCCGAACTTTGAACGTATACGATTAATTCCATGTGTGATTTTTTGTCATCTAGAAGCCTTTGATCTTGATTCATGTTATACATGAGACGGCATTTGGGTAAAATATCACATATTTCTTTCTGAGTGTTCTTGTGGATGATCAATATTTTTTCCCCATAGTTCCTTGAAAGAAAACTAGATCTTGTTGAATTATACTCAAACGAGACCTTAAATCTAGTAAACCAGTACTTGAAATATCGATTTCATCAATTAAAACACGTCATTCTGAAGGCTCAACGACTCTGAATATAGCTTGAATTAGATTCGAAATTCCACTTTCAGTTCTTCCCACTATTTCGATTTTCTTTTCATTGGGAAAAGTACAAGTGATTCATTTCAAAACTTTAGGAAGATTTGGAATATACTACACATTTAGATTTTCAACTTCGATTCTTCCATGAATTGGTCATTCATCTTCTGGTTTACAATGTACGATCAGGAGTGGAGCTTCACTCTGTATGTTATAAAGTTGAAGAATTGTTTCTACTAATATCATTTTGTTTTCGACATTGCAACGGTTCCATATCACCATGATTGAAGAACATTCAAGTTCAAACCGTATGTGGATAGTAGTCCTCCTAGGCCTGCAATTTTAGCAATTATTAGTATCATGTTCATTTAAAAAAAATCAACGTATAATCAACTCTAAATATATTATAGAATGGAACAAAACAATGAGTAATTATAATTTTTTCTATATTACTAGAGAAGTGCACTAACTTTGCACATGTATTGTTATTATTTTTATCTTAAAGCTTTGATCTTACTTCACGTTGTGCGACATACGACTTTGGTTACATCATTTTACAACTTTAAACATTTACGACTGATTTCAAATTTTATAAGGTATTATTTGTAGAGTGCCATTTGTAGTTTTCCTACTTCAAAGTAATCGGAAAAATGGAATGAGTAAAATAGATTCAAAGATAATTTTCTTGAACATTTCATTTGTTATATAATTAACTTGTTTCTCAATTAGGAAAAAAAAAACGCCACCGTTGATTTATGTTCTTGGAAATGTTTGCAAATGTGTACATATGTCTTGTAAAAAAAAATGTGCGCAAATATTAATGGCTGGCCTAACTGTAAAATGGGGATGACAAAATCCCAAAAATTCACAAATAGATTAAAAAAAGAGTCATTGCTCATTTGTGTTCTTGCAAATGTGTAAATTAATTGCCCAGTTGTACTTTTGGGACCTAAAAAACTGAATTGGAAAAACATATGACCGTCTTCATGATTATCCTTGTTGCTATAATGGACTAACCAGACATTTTTCTTTTCTTATCCAAATGGACTCTGTTAATTCGATCCGAATCATATTTTTTCCTAAGTGTTCTTGTAGATGATCAATTTCTACCATAGTTCCTTAAAACAAAACCGGATCTTGTGGAATTATACTCAAACGAGACCTTAAATTTTGTAAATCGGTATTTGAAATATCGATTTCGTCAATTAAAAAACGCCATTCTGAAGGCTCAACGACTTTGAATAGAGATAGAATTAGATTAGACTTTCCACTTTCAAATCTTCCCACGATTTCGATTTTTTATTTCATCCTTGAAAATTACAAGTGATTCATTTCAAAACTTTAGGAATATTTGGATTGTACTACACATTTAGTTTTTCAACTTCCATTTTTCCATGAATTGGTCATTCATTTTTTGGCTTACAGTGTTCGATCAGGAGTGGAGCTTTACTCTGTATGGTAAAAAATTGAAGAATCGTTTCTACTGAGATCATTTTGTTTTCGACATTGCAAAGGTTCCATATCACCCATTATTGAAACAACATTCAAGTTCAAACCGTATGTAGTTGGTAGTTTTTCCAGGCCAACCATTTTAGCAATAATTAGTGTCATGATCATTTAAAAAAAATCAACGTATAATCAACTCTAATATATATATATATATATATACATATATATATATATATATACACATATATATATATATATATATATATATATATATATATATATATATATATATATATAGAATGAAACAAAACAATGAGTAATTATATTTTTTTCTATATTACTAGAAAAGTGCACGAACTTTGAACATGTACAACTAATTACATTTGTGATTATTTTAATCTAAAAGCTTTGATCTTGCTTCACGTTGTGCGACATATGACATTTGTTTTTTGCGTTAACCAGACCAGATCTCGATTAGATAATTACTATTTATTTACTGATGACATGACCAGATCTCGATTACATAATTACTATTGATTTTTGGCGTTGTTAAGTGCAATAAGTTTCATCTTCTAATTTGAGTTTTGAAGATGACCCTTTTCATAATGAAGATTTAGCCATTTGAATGCGAGCTTTCATTTCACTTTTCCTATCAATTTTGTTGGTTATAACATTGAACCAGAGAAGTTGAGACAATGGAAATGAAACAAATATTGCTTGATTTTTCTATTCGGAGGTTTTCTATAAGAATGAAAACAATGAGAATAGCTTATAATACAATCGTGTTAGGAGTAGGAAGTTTTTTTAAGTGCGATTCTAATATCTTGCTTTGTAAGAACATGAAATTTCCTATGTTCCTTTTCATTGTTATACCCTGTTTGGTGAAAAAAGTAACGGGTTGTTGAAAAATAATTAGAAGTATCACCCACCCAAACAAACATAAGGGGAAGTGCTTCAAGAGGACTGACGCTGCTTTGACTGGGATTTTGTTCAAAGCATGAATTTCCCGATTCTTGTTGGAGTCTACAAACAAGATCGACATATAATTAGTATTTCATCACAAGAAATTATATAATCAGAATGAATTATGTAAAATAATGTCATGCATGAGAAAAGACTTACTCTAACTCCAACAATCTTTAATTGCTTGGAAAATTTGGATGAGTGATTGTTGATATTACCCTGTCTCTGTATGTAAAATCGATGGCCAAATAAGAACATGAAGATCGATGCTACCATTGTAAGGGTGGGAATGGTAAAGCCTAGTCCCCAACCGAAATTGTCTTGGACATATGTCATGACCGAGACACCTGTGAGGCAAATCCTCTTCATTAAGGGTTATACTTATATCCCCTTTGCCCAAGTGAAATCATATTCAGCGACAACGACTTTGAATAGAGCTTGAATTAGATTAGACTTTCCACTTTCAAATCTTTCAACGATTTCAATTTTTTTTTCATCCTTGAAAATTACAAGTGATTCCTTTCAAAATTTTAGGAATATTTGGATTGTACTACACATTTAGTTTTTCAACTTCCATTTTTCCATGGATTGGTCATTCATTTTCTGGTTTACAATGTTTGATCAGGAGTGGAGCTTTACTCTGTATGGTAGAAAATTGAAGAATCGTTTCTACTGAGATCATTTTGTTTTCGACATTGCAAAGGTTCCATATCACCCATTATTGAAACAACATTCAAGTTCAAACCGTATGTAGTTGGTAGGTTTTCCAGGCCTACCATTTTAGCAAAAATTAGTTTCATGATTATTTTAAAAAAAAATTAACGTATAATCAACTCTAATATATACATATATATATATTATATATATATATATATATATATATATATATATATATATATATATTATTTATATATATATATATATATATGTATATATATAGAATGAAACAAAACAATGAGTAATTATAATTTTTTTCAATATTATTAGAAAAGTGCACGAACTTTGCACATGTAAAACTAATTAAATTTGTGATTATTTTAATCTAAAAGCTTTGATCTTGCTTCACGTTGTGCGACATATGACATTTGTTTTTGGCGTTGACAAGACCAGATCTCGATTAGATAATTACTATTGGTTTACTAATGACATGACCAGATCTCAATTAGATAATTATTATTGGTTTTTGGCGTTGTTAAGTGCAATAAGTTTCATCTTCTAAGTTGAGTTTTGAAGATGACCCTTTTCATAACGAAGATTTAGCCATATGAATGCGAGCTTTCATTTCACTTTTCCTAGCAATCTTGTTGGTTATAACGTTGAACCAGAGAAGTTTAGACAATGGAAATGAAACAAATATTGTTTGATTTTTAAATTCGGAGGTTTTCTATAAGAATGAAAACAATGGGAATAGCTTATAATACAATCGTGTTAGGAGTAGGAAGTTTTTTTAGTGCAATTCCAATATCTTGCTTTGTAAGAACTTGAAAGTTCCTATGTTTCTTTTCATTGTTATACCCTGTTTGGTGAAAAAAGTAACGGGTTGTTGAAAAATCATTAGAAGTATCACCCACCCAACAAACATAAGGGGAAGTGCTTCAAGTGGACTGATGCTGCTTTGATTGGGATTTTGTTCAAACCATGAATTTCCCGATTCTTGTTGGAGTCTACAAACAAGATCGACATATAATTAGTATTTCATCACAAGAAATTATATATTTAGAACGAATTATGTAAAATAATGCCATGCATGAGAAAAGACTTACTCTAACTTCAACAAGCTTTAATTGTTTGGAAAATTTGGATGAATGACTTGTGATTGTTGATATTACCCTGCCTCTGTATGTAGAATCGATTTCCAAATAAGAACATGGAGATCGATGCTATCATTGTAAGGGTGGGAATGGTAAAGCCTAGTCCCCAACCGAAATTGTCTTGGACATATGTCATGACCGAGACACCTATGAGGCAAATCCTCTTCGTTAAGGGTTATACTTATATCCTCTTTGCCCAAGTGAAATCATATTCAGCGACAACGACTTTGAACAGAGCTTGAATTAGATTAGACTTTCCACTTTCAAATCTTCCCGCGATTTCGATTTTTTTTCATCCTTGAAAATTACAATTGATTCCTTTCAAAACTTTAGGAATATTTGGATTGTACAACACATTTAGTTTTTCAACTTCCATTTTTCCATGGATTGGTCATTCATTTTTTGGTTTACAATGTTCGATCAGGAGTGGAGCTTTACTCTGTACGGTAGAAAATTGAAGAATCGTTTCTACTGAGATCATTTTGTTTACGAGATTGCAAAGGTTCCATATCACCCATTATTGAAACAACATTCAAGTTCAAACAGTATGTAGTTGGTAGTTTTTCCAGGCCTACAATTTTAGCAATAATTAGTTTCATGATCATTTAAAAAAAAATCAACGTATAATCAACTCTAATATACATACATATATATATATATATATATATATAATGAAACAAAACAATGAGTAATTATAATTTTTTTCTATATTACTAGAAAAGTGCACGAACTTTGCACATGTACAGCTAATTACATTTGTGATTATTTTAATCTAAAAGCTTTGATCTTGCTTCACGTTGTGCGACATATGACATTTGTTTTTGGCGTTGACCAGACCAGATCTCGATTAGATAATTACTATTGGTTTACCGATGACATGACCAGATCTCGATTAGATAATTACTATTGGTTTTTGGCGCTGTTAAGTACAGTAAGTTTCATCTTCTAATTTGAGTTTTGAAGATGACCCTTTTCATAATGAAGATTTAGCCATCTGAATACGAGCTTTCGTTTCACTTTTCCTAGCAATTTTGTTGGTTATAACATTGAACCAGATAAGATTAGACAATGGAAATGAAACAAATACTATTTGATTTTTCTATTCGGAGGTTTTCTATAAGAATGAAAACAATGGGAATAGCTTATAATACAATCGTGTTAGGAGTAGGAAGTTTTTTTTAGTTCGATTTTAATATCTTGCTTTGTAAGAACTTGAAAGTTCCTAAGTTCCTTTTCATTGTTATACCCTGTTTGGTGAAAAAAGTAACTGGTTGTTGAAAAATTATTAGAAGTATCACCCATCCAAACAAACATAAGGGGAAGTGCTTCAAGAGGACTGACGCTGCTTTGATTGGAATTTTGTTCAAAGCATGAATTTCCCGATTCTTGTTGGAGTCTACAAACAAGATCGACATATAATTAGTATTTCATCACAAGAAATTATATAATCAGAATGAATTATGTAAAATAATGCCATGCATGAGAAAAGACTTATTCTAACTCCAACAAGCTTTAATTGTTTCGAAAATTTGGATGAATGACTTGTGATTGTTGATATTACCCTGCCTCTGTATGTAAAATCGATTGCCAAATAAGAACATGAAGATTGATGCTACCATTGTAATGGTGGGAATGTTAAAGCCTAGTCCCCCAACCGAAATTGTCTTGGACATATGTCATGACCGAGACACCTATGAGGCAAATCCTCTTCGTTAAGGGTTATACTTATATCCCCTTTGCCCAAGTGAAATCATATTCAGCGACAACGACTGTGAATAGAGCTTGAATTAGATTAGACTTTCCACTTTCAAATCTTCCCACGATTTCGTTTTTTTTTTCATCCTTGAAAATTACAAGTGATTCCTTTCAAAACTTTAGGAATATTTGGATTGTACGACACATTTGGTTTTTCAACATCCATTTTTCCATGGATTGGTCATTCATTTTTTGGTTTACAATGTTTGATCGGGAGTGGAGCTTTACTCTGTATGGTAGAAAATTGAAGAATCGTTTATGTTGAGATCATTTTGTTTTCGACATTGCAAAGGTTCCATATCACCCATTATTGAAACAACATTCAAGTTCAAACCGTATGTAGTTCGTAGTTTTTTCAGGCCTACAATTTAAGCAATAATTAGTTTCATGATCATTTAAAAAAAAAAATCAATGTATAATCAACTCTAATATATATATATATATATATATATATATAATGAAACAAAACAATGAGTAATTATAATTTTTTTCTATATTACTAGAAAAGTGCACGAACTATGCACATGTACAACTAATTACATTTGTGATTATTTTAATCTAAAAGCTTTGATCTTGCTTTACGTTGTCCGACATATGACATTTGTTTTTGGCGTTGACCAGACCAGATCTCGATTAGATAATTACTATTGGTTTACTGATGACAGGACCAGATCTCGATTAGATAATTACTATTGGTTTACTGATGACATGACCAGATCTCGATTAGATAATTACTATTGGTTTTTGGCGTTGTTAAGTGCAATAAATTTCATCTTCTAATTTGAGTTTTGAAAATGACCCTTTTCATAACGAAGATTTAGCCATCTGAATGCAAGCTTTCATTTCACATTTCCTAGCAATTTTGTTGGTTATAACGTTGAACCAGAGAAGTTTAGACAATGGAAATGAAACAAATATTGTTTGATTTTTCTATTCAGAGATTTTCTATGAGAATGAAAACAATGGGAATAGCTTATAATACAATCGTGAATAGCTTATAATACATATGTCATGACCGAGACACCTATGAGGCAAATCCTCTTCGTTAAGGGTTATACTTATATCCCCTTTGCCCAAGTGAAATCATATTCAGCGACAACGACTTTGAATAGAGCTTGAATTAGATTAGACTTTCCACTTTCAAATCTTCCCACGATTTCGATTTTTTTTTCATCCTTAAAAATTACAAGTGATTCCTTTCAAAACTTTAGGAATATTTGGATAGTACTACACATTTAGTTTTTCAATTTCCATTTTTCCATGGATTGGTCATTCATTTTTTGGTTTACAATGTTTGATCAGGAGTGGAGCTTTACTCTGTATGGTAGAAAATTGAAGAATCGTTTCTACTGAGATCATTTTGTTTTCGACATTGCAAAGGTTCCATATCACCCATTATTGAAACAACATTCAAGTTCAAACCGTATGTAGTTGGTAGTTTTTCCAGGCCTACAATTTTAGCATTAATTAGTTTCATGATCATTTAAAAAAAATCAACGTATAATCAACTCTAATATATATATATATATATATATATATATATATATATATATATATATATATATATATATATATATAGAATGAAACAAAACAAAGAGTAATTATAATTTTTTTCTATATTACTAGAAAAGTGCACGAACTTTGCACATGTACAACTAATTACATTTGTGATTATTTTAATCTAAAAACTTTGATCTTACTTCACGTTGTGCGACATATGACATTTGTTTTTTGCGTTAACCAGACCAGATCTCGATTAGATAATTACTATTTATTTACTGATGACATGACCAGATCTCGATTACATAATTACTATTGATTTTTGGCGTTGTTAAGTGCAATAAGTTTCATCTTCTAATTTGAGTTTTGAAGATGACCATTTTCATAATGAAGATTTAGCCATTTGAATGCGAGCTTTCATTTCACTTTTCCTATCAATTTTGTTGGTTATAACATTGAACCAGAGAAGTTTAGACAACGGAAGTGAAACAAATATTGTTTGATTTTTCTATTCGGAGGTTTTCTATAAGAATGAAAACAACGGGAATAGCTTATATATAATACAATCGTGTTAGGAGTAGGAAGTTTTTTTTAGTGTGATTCTAATATCGTGCTTTGTAAGAACTTGAAAGTTACTATGTTTTTTTCATTGTTATACCTGTTGGGTGAAAAAAGTAACGGGTTGTAGGAAAATCATTAGAAGTATCACCCACCCAAACAAACATAAGGGGAAGTGCTTCAAGAGGACTGACGCTGCTGTGATTGGGATTTTGTTCAAAGCATGAATTTCCCGATTCTTGTTGGATTCTACAAACAAGATCGACATATAATTAGTAATTCATCACAAGAAATTATATAATCAGAATGAATTATGTATAATAATACCATGCATGAGAAATTATATAATCAGAATGGATTATGTAAAATAATGCCATGCATAAGAAAAGACTTACTCTAACTCCAACAAGCTTTAATTGTTTGGAAAATTTGGATGAATGACTTTGATTGTTGATATTACCCCGCCTCTGTATGTAAAATCGATTGCCAAATAAGAACATGAAGATCGATGCTACCATTATAAGGGTAGGAATGGTAAAGCCTAGTCCCCAACCGAAATTGTCTTGGACATATGTCATGACCGAGTCACCTATGAGGCAAATCCTCTTCGTTAAGGGTTATACTTATATCCCTTTTGCCCAAGTGAAATCATATTCAGCGACAACGACTTTGAATAGAGCTTGAATTAGATTAGACTTTCCACTTTCAAATCTTCCCACGATTTCGATTTTTTTTTCATCCTTAAAAATTACAAGTGATTCCTTTCAAAACTTTAGGAGTATTTGGATTCTACTACACATTTAGTTTTTCAACTTCCATTTTTCCATGGATTGGTCATTCATTTTTTGGTTTACAATGTTTGATCAGGAGTGGAGCTTTACTCTGTATGGTAGAAAATTGAAGAATCGTTTCTACTGAGATCATTTTGTTTTCGACATTGCAAAGGTTCCATATCACCCATTATTGAAACAACATTCAAGTTCAAACCGTATGTAGTTGGTAGTTTTTCCAGGCCTACAATTTTAGCATTAATTAGTTTCATGATCATTTAAAAAAAAATCAACGTATAATCAACTCTAATATATATATATATATATATATATATATATATATAGAATGAAACAAAACAAAGAGTAATTATAATTTTTTTCTATATTACTAGAAAAGTGCACGAACTTTGCACATGTACAACTAATTACATTTGTGATTATTTTAATCTAAAAACTTTGATCTTGCTTCACATTGTGCGACATATGACATTTGTTTTTTGCGTTAACCAGACCAGATCTCGATTAGATAATTACTATTTATTTACTGATGACATGACCAGATCTCGATTACATAATTACTATTGATTTTTGGCGTTGTTAAGTGCAATAAGTTTCATCTTCTAATTTGAGTTTTGAAGATGACCCTTTTCATAATGAAGATTTAGCCATTTGAATGCGAGCTTTCATTTCACTTTTCCTATCAATTTTGTTGGTTATAACATTGAACCAGAGAAGTTTAGACAACGGAAGTGAAACAAATATTGTTTGATTTTTCTATTCGGAGGTTTTCTATAAGAATGAAAACAACAGGAATAGCTTATAATACAATCGTGTTAGGAGTAGGAAGTTTTTTTTATTGCGATTCTAATATCGTGCTTTGTAAGAACTTGAAAGTTCCTATGTTTTTTTTCATTGTTATACCCTGTTTGGTGAAAAAAGTAACGGGTTGTAGGAAAATCATTAGAAGTATCACCCACCCAAATAGGCATAAGGGGAAGTGCTTCAAGAGGACTGACGCTGCTTTGATTGGGATTTTGGTGACAATCGAATTAGTATGAACGTTATTAACATATTGTTGCCCTTTACCTTTTCTATATGAACATCTATCTATCTTTGATTTCATTGTTGAAAGCTAAGCTTGAGAAGAACAAGTCCCAAGTATGTTATATACATTGAGATAGAAAGAAAGATAGCTAGCCTTAATAATTGTTTTTAGTTTCCATGCACGCGTTGGGAATTCTCTTAATTAAAGTAATAAATATATAAAACAAATCGAAGAGTAGAAAAACCGTACCTGTAAAGATCTAGGAAGTATTTTAATATGGAATCAAATATAAACCTTGTGAAGATCTGGGAGTATTTTTGGAAACAAACTCTTAGGGTTAGTTTTGTTATTAAATTTAAATTGTGTATTGTTCGATTTTGAAGGTGTATATTCCAAAGGGTTTTTAGCAAGTTAACTCCATGTAATATGTTTAATGGGCAATTTATCTTTCTCTGAATTAAAAATAGGCAATTTAACTCCCACTGAAATGAAATAATGAGCAATTTACTTCCTTGTGATATAAAAATAGGCAATATACCACCCTGTGAAATGAAATAATGAGCAATTTAACTTCTTATGATATGAATTAATAAGCAATTTAGAGGAAGCAATGTGCTTCTTTAATAAAAACATGGGGAGATATTTTGCCTTTTTTCTTATCACAGGGAGTTAAATTGCCTATTTAGGATATCACAGGGAGGTAATTTGCCCTTTTATTTAACACAGGGTGTTAAATTGCCTATTTAAAATAACACAGGGAGTTTATTTGCTATTCCTTCATATTCCAAACAATGTTTCTCTCCTCAATTCATTTTATTCACCTCCTAGTCCTAAGTTTACTTGCTGAAATAATCCATAATTTTTAAAATGAAATTGAAATGGAACAAATCAATATTGTACCCACAAAATCAAGATCAGAAATCGAAGAATATTTCCACAAAACTACTCATTCAATTGTGGAGAGTTTAGAGGATTACGTCAATGCAACGCAGTGTGAATAATCAGATGCTTGTGTATTAAGTAATGTTACTACAGTGTAAAGGTGGGAAACCAGTAAATGGTTCGTATTTATTATTAGTATCAGCAACCAAACATAACCATTTATATGTAACATATACATGCGATCAATGAAAATCCTATTAATTAATTCCAAACTCATGAAGTTTTACAAATATAAAGAACAAGATAAGATGTCATGTGTATTTTGCAAATAACCTCATGAATATATATATATATATATATATGTGCGTGTGTGTGTGTGTGTGTGTAGTGCACCATAAGGCCAATAGAAACTTTTATATTCTAGATAAAGTTGAAAGTAGCAATCAACAAATCTAAAGAACATCTTGTATACATGCTCCTCCTAGTGTGCAATGTGCTGATAAAACAAGTTTCCATCATGCTCTTTTATATGGAAAATAGTCTGAATCATAGCAACAAGAAGGCCGAAAATGCAAAGCATCAATGGGATGATCAAATCTTGATGTTCGGAGAAGCATTTTCGGACATACTTTTCTTAGAAGAAGATTTTGCCAAATAGATTGGGGGACGACTGATATTCTTTCCTTTAACATCCTTTGAACTGTCAATTGCCTTCATCGAAAATCTCCATGGTGGTCTTGAATCATTGTCCTGAACTTTCAAAGCTTCCCTTTCTTGAATTTTAGGAGACTGAGGTACCATTGGCATCTGCAGAAATTGCACGCATTAAAAACCAATCCGGTAGCAACTACAAGATAATTGTGGAAATAATAATTGTGTTATCACTAATAAGATAATATAATTTTCGACCAAGTGGCAAAATTAATAAAATGAATAAAAATTTACCACCTAAATTAGTTGTAAGGCCATGGAGATTAAATCGTCGTAGACTGCCTGCCTAAAAGTGTTATGCCATCAAACAAGTTCTAAGTCTAATTTCAAGTCAAAACCTATATTTAAAAGTTGGATGGTTTTGCAACTTATATTATCACCAAACAGAAAAGGAAATGTAGTGTTCCGTGACACAAACCACCTTCTATAAGGACACATGTTAACACAAAATATCGTTCGTCATATAATTCATACACAGTAAAGATTTAAGTTCTTAAGTAGTTAAGTATACTGAAATAAGTGTAACATAATACCTTTTTTGTTAAGTTACTTGGTGATTTTATTGTAAGAGGAATCTTTGCATTTTTGGTTGCTTTCAGGTGATCTTTCAAATCACTTCTTGCTTTAAACTGCACCAAAAAAACTTTGTAATGCTTTTTGAATCTTCTTCAATCAAGAGAAACTGTATGTATCTTTAAAAGCAAATGCGTAAACTATTGAAAGTTCTGATAAGGAATTGCATCTTTATTAATTAATTACTCTATTCGTGGGTGTATATTATAAATATTCAATTTCAGAGCATGCATCATCTTCCTACCTCTTGTTTTGCATGTATTGGAAGTTTGTCTGACTCCTTTGATTTCTTCTGTTCAAGCTTCTGAAAGAACTGTAAGAAGGGTAAATAAACGCAAAGGCATCAGAAGTGATAAAAAGGAAACTTTAAATAAATTTTAGAACTAGAGTGTGACAACATTTAATTCACCTCTTTACGTTTTGCTGCTCTTTCTTCACTTTTGAAGATGAAAGAAGAAGATACACTTGGTGACCGTGCTTTACCTCCACATGTATTCGATGTTTTGTTAAAGCTGAAACACATATTCGGAAAGTAAATCCATTGTCATATCAGTTTCCTTTTCCGAAGCTTATTTATGAGAGGATCACATGGGACCATATTTGGAAGTAGCCTAAATACATCAATGAAGGATCTCAATAACAAAGAAACAAAAGGTGCTGAAATGCTTACTTTGTACAGAGGGATTGGACCTTAGTCGAAGTTTGAGGAAGAGTCCCGGTTTTAGATTTCTCGACTGGAGTAGTAGTCCTGATGAGTCTTGAGTTTGTGAGTTTTGGTAGACCAGGTGATGTGGCTTTTCGAGTTTCACCAAAGTTAATAGACATGTGAAGGGATGTTGAATTTGATTTCCTTTTGTTGCTCAATTCCTTTGCATTCTTCTTGCCGTCCGGAGTCGTGTTTTCACTGTTCCTGATTTGAAGGGGCATTATAGGTTTATTACCCAAAGGCAATTTCTTGAGTGCACTTTTGCTCATCTTAGACAGAGACAAGTTGGGTTTCTCCGATGCTGAATTTCTCATAGTATTAGAGTCCTCCTGAGGCATCAGCATACAGTGAAAATCAGTTAACATTAACGAGGAACTTAATTTGCTATGCAACTAACTTAATCAATGATTGCTGCACATACCTTATTCTCTTGGTTCGACAAAATATCACTTACATATCCATCATTGACAATATTATTTTTCGATTCTAAAGGAATTTCCATGAGACCAGATACTTCGGTAACTTGTTCACGCTCGCCATCTCCCAACTTTCTTTCTACTACTGCATCATCACAAATACCATTTTGGTCACCAGCAGAAAAAACAATGTCACAATTCTGAACCTCCCCTTCCTCCATATTTTCAGTGGCCATATCAGAAACCGAGGAAGAATTGTCTTCGACTTTATTTGTTACATTTGTTTGAGAGAAATCGTTAGCTGATGCATTTTGTTGCTCGAGTAAAGCAGCAGCTCTCCTTCTCTTGTAATGAGCTTCAAAATAAGCTTTCTTCTCAGCAACGGAACCAGGCTTGGAATACTTCTCGACTTCTTCTAAGTATCGATTGTGAGTGAAAGCTGACCACTTTCCCCAGTCTAATGACTCTGACATAAACCTCCCGAACGAGACTGACGTTGTCAAAGGATTTCCCTGCATTAATATTTGCAGCATAAAAAACCAAAAATGAATTCTTTTCAGGTTCGAGATGCATCGGTTCAAGGATCAGCTCCGAAGCGAAATTAACTGTTTAAATAAATTGCACCATATGTTCAATAGATTTAGCAGATTAACTGTTCCACTTACAAATATGGTAAATTTCAGAACTCAATCAACTACAAAATCCAACAAATTGACATTTGCCTCATAGATTTTCACTGGCAAAAGTTTCCAAAGATGAACATATTACAGGCTTATAGTACATAGCTTGATTCAGTGATTACAAGAAAAGTGCAACAACAAAAGTGAACCAAAATTACTTCTGTCACTTAGTGTTTATAATAGATTTGGGTTTAGGAATTCTACCCTGAATTTAACATTTTCCCCAAAATTCCAACTCAGATCATTCACATGACTAAAGATTAGTTTTGATTTGTTCCAATCAGATTTGGGCAAGAATTTCCCAGTATTTTTTACGTTCCAAATCCCAATTCTAGTTACACTCCTTAGTAAAATAGACAATAAAAATTAAAACTTGGTGAAATTCAAGAAACACTCAAATGAATATCAAGACCAAGAACTCAGCCACATCAAGAACAATTTTATTTGATTTATCAAAAGAAAAAAATTATAATCTCGTAGATCGCTACTTAATTAATAGTACACTTACCTTTTTCTCTTCACTTGATGTAGGAGAAGGTTGAGAAAATGAGCGCACAAGGCAAACCGAAGATTCCGCCATCACTTCTTCTTTCTACACTGAAAAACCCCAGTTGGATTTCCTTTCTTCTTGGCCGATTTCTTGTAAAAACCTCCTTATTTCTTGACGACGATTTTGAGTTTGGATCTGATTCAAGAAATCATTGAAGAACAATTAGATAACGGAAAAGGGTGTCAGACAAAAGACAATCTTTTGGTTGGATTTGTACGTTTAAGCTGTGAGGGTGGATTGAGGCTCTGGTTCTTGAATAAAGGACAGCTGCACTTCTACCAACGGCTAGTTTCTTTCCATTTTCTTTTTATTTACTAATTTGGTATATAATTTCCCAAAGAAAAGAAACTATAAAATGGACATTCAAATGGTCAACTGTAGGCAAGTGTAACGTTAATGGACCACGGCGCTGATATACTTGTAATTTTGGCTATTTGAAATCTTAAAGTCAAAATAAAATAATTTCTCTAAAATGACAATTATTATGAAATAAGAAGACCATATTGTTTTGCCCATAAATAGAGATTAATATTTGAACTAAATCTATCATTTAGGACAACACACAACAATTATCATTTAATTTAACAGTTAGATTAAGATCGATAAATCAGGGCTTCACATATAAAATCAATCAATGAATCAGAAAAAGGAAAAACGTCGGAACCATGAACTTTTTTTTTACTAAAGAATGAAAATCACATCAAACATACTTAAATTATACAAAATTAATTATCAACCCTTCTCCTCATTCAACATTAATATCCAAAACCTTGGCACCAAAACTACCCTTTGGTATAGTTATATACAAAACACCATCCTTAACCTCTGCCTTAATCTTCTCAAACTGTACATTTTCAGGTAAAGCAATTCTACTGCTATACTTGCCATAGCTTTTAGCAGACCATTCTTCACCATTTTCCTCTTCATTCTTTTTCTCGGCTTTTACAACCAACATCTTCTCCTCAACCCAAACCTTGACATCCTGTTTGGTCATTCCGGGCATGTCGAATCGCAATTTGTAATCCGATTCGGATTCCTTAATCTCCCATGGGGTTCTTCCTCTGCTGTATCCAACAGTAGCGTCTCTTGTTGTTGAAGGTAAATAAGGGTCCTCTAACATTCTCTCCATTGTGTCCATCATTTGTTGTACTGTTCTTGCTGTTGGAAATCTGTCCCATAAACCTGGAAATACAAAAAACAAACCAAGAAAAAAAAATTGAATATTCCCAGAAAGAAAGAAACTGTTTTTATCACTTGTAGATGGAATTAGGATTATTATTATCTGGTTAATTAATAAATTTTCAATTAATCCTATTAATATAATGTATTTAATCTCATTAATTCATACTATATATATATATATATATATATATATATATACCTATTGGGGCAATTGGGGCTGATCTTCTCTTTGGCTGCTGGCTCTGTAACTTATTTGTTTTTTGTAAATGGTCAAGATTATCCCTGCTTTCAGCTCTAACTTTCAATAAATTGGAAAATCTCGATCGACATGGATTGGGTTTTTGGGTCGAAATTGGGTGGGCAATTGATACGTTGGATAAGCAGTGAGACATTTTGTTGCTTCAACTTTAAATTCTGATAGTGCTTTTTTTTCTTCTTCTGTTTTTTCTTGATTTGATTTGATTGGATTGTATTTGGATGAGAAATGGAGCAATTGGGTTGAAGAATTTAAAGGGAACATTGGAGAATTCTGGAACTGGTGAAGAAGTGATTCCGGACTTCTCCAGAAGTTCTAGATTTTCCTGTCTTTACTTTGTGTCCTTTTCCCTGCAAATTGATGAGATTTTTGAAGGGATGGTGTTATTCCAATACGACGCCGTAAGGAATTAGTTTTATAATTAATAAAATAACCATTCAATGCGATATTTCTTTGCTACGCCTACTACATGTAGTTTTATCCATAATTATTCAATAACTACTTATTTATATGTATGTATCATGAAATTTTCTAAAAACATTTTGTAAAAGGATGTAATGTGATTGACTGATTGTAGAGAAGGAATAATTTTTTTTATTTTTTATTCCTGAGTTCACAGCAGACAATAAAAATAATAAAATGTTTCCAAGAAAGGTGATCAAATCAAATAAACTACCCAAAATTAAGTAAGATAATGATGGATTTAATTTCATGGAAAACTATCTCCAAAATTACTGAAACCATCCCACAAGAAAGGGTTATCTACCCAATTTTGGAATGAATCTAAGCCAAAATTCCCCAAAGATTCTATAATTGAACATCCCATTTCCATATTCTTGATACATGACTCATTTTTATCCTGATGATTTGGACCAGAAACCAATTGTGTATTTTGTGGAATTTGATACTCTTTAAGATCAGGTGAAACATTTTGTTGAAATTCCAACTTCTGACTTTCTCCAGAAGAATCTTGATCATTTTGCTCAACTAATAATGGCTTGTGTGTCAATGGATCTAATCCCATGAATTTCATTTTCTTTTTGATTCTTGTGTTCCAATGGTTCTTTATTTCATTGTCTGTCCTCCCTGGAAAATGTGCAGCTATCTTAGACCACCTGTTACAAATCCCAGATGGTGTTAGAACAAAGAGCTTCTAATATTTTGAAAGCGTGGGACTAAAAGTGTTATGTTAGGATACCAAGGCCCCAAGTTCACCCCAAACACTAATCTAATATAGATTAGTGAAGTCCAACTTGAACCAATAACGAGCCTTGATCAAGTTCAAGACATAAAAACATCCTTAAAACACTCGAATCAAGAGAGTATTGTATTTACCTGTTACCTAGTCGAGAATGAAGTTCAATGATCATGTCTTCCTCTGCTTCTGTGAATGCTCCTCTCTTAAGGTCTGGCCTTAAGTAATTTATCCACCTTAGTCTACAACTCTTTCCGCATCTCATCAAACCTACATCATATTCATGATTTAGATGAATATTAAACGTAATTAATTAATATCAGCTGATTAAGTATATATACCTGCAAGTTGTGGAACTAGACGCCAGCATTGTATTCCATTGTTGAGTATGAAGTTCATAAGCTTGTTATCTTCTTCCATTGTCCATGGACCGCGTTTGAGTCCAACCTTTTCACAGCAAGGTTGTCTTCCCATAATCACAACAAGGTAATTCAATGCAGAATGCAAATTTTCCGCGTTTTGTTTAACAGTAGCCAAAAATTAAAAGTTTGCTTTTATATTCAAAAACCAAGATTCCTACAGCTAATGTACAGATCACATTGCTCTTCTTTTATGAAACAAAAGTCATTATTGAGTTCATAAAAAATAAAAAAATATCATGCAACTCATGAATATATTAAATTTGTACAAATGATTGAAAGCAGCCACTATTTAGGAACATAGCAATTAGAGAAATGAGAAAAACAGACGTGTGTCTTTGTCGTTGACATGTTTAATATTATGGCCACAATGTCTGTTTCAAATGATATTATGTATAAAAATATAAGAATAAAAGTTATGCAATAAAGAGAGCTTCATTCATGGGAGCAACTCTTTTTAATCATCAAAGTTTCTAATTTTTCAATTATTGGAACTTTTGATTCTGCTATTGGGATTAAAGTGTTTTTTATACACCTCTTTTCGTGAATGTTCTGTGAATCAAATCTTTATATATGATTCTGTTGAATATTTTAGTTCCAAATTGGCAGCATATATGGCTTATATTTAATGCTTATTAGAACTGTATGGATTATGAAGAAACTAGTGGTTATATTTTAAGACACTGTTTATGTTGACAATTAATCATAGTACTTGACAATAACCAGTTTCAAATTAGAATAGTAACAACATATTTAGCGCACAATTAGTTAATCACATAATAATTATCATAAATCAGCTAAGCACCGTGGACAAGTACTACATATAAATTCTGGCAAAAATCAATACAAATAAAATTAACCAGAAGACAACATATTTATACCAACACTGAGAAATGAAGATTCATACAAGTTTTTGATACTGCACAAACTATATGAGAAAACAAATAAAACCAAAAAGGATTTTAACTAGTGAATCAATATAAAAAGAAGGGTAGTAGTTATCGTGTACTGTCATCTTGAGTACGAGCTGTCACGGTCCGACATTTTGCTGGGGCCAAAATGGCGCAACACAAGGGGTATTTGCAATGTTATATGTATTTTTCAGCCAAGGGGGTATTTGCAATGTTATATCATTTTCCAGCCAGGGGGTATTTGCAATTTTACAGACAAAACAAGATTAAACACATTATTTCCCTTATTCGTGTACAAATGGACAACTCAGTGTCAAAAAATAATAACTTATTACAAATGATGCATGTTGACCTTCAATCAGGAAAATTGCGATCAGAATTTCCAAAGGCCAACGCTGCAGTATAACTTGGAATCATCTATTAAACTATTTTACAAAAAGAATCGCAGGGAGAGAAGAAAATTCACAAGCTCAATCTGTACAAAAGAATTCTCGTAGCCATTATTTGTTTCAAGTTGCCGAAAATTGCCTCTCTAGGTCTCCAACGAGATGAATTGAAAAACAAGTGGTCGAATTACGCTCGATTCATTCACTTAATAAGAGAACTCATGGCCTCTGAGAGAGATATACTTCTTCATCCATATAGCAATGTCTTCAGAGCAAGCTTCAGCTTCTGGGGTCTTAAGGAGCACATCCAGGGTTGCAAATTCATGTACCGTGTCCTTATAATCAAGAACTGGGGCATCCACATTAACCTTTCGAAGCTCCTCTGAGTATGCAATAGCTCGGTCACGCATCCAATCATGTTCAGCAACAACTGTGAGTGTTGGCGGCATGTACTTCAGAGGTACTTTTCTAGCAAGGTTAAGAGGGTTGCCTGATGGATGGTCCAAATTGAAGTCTTCTTCTGATAGGAAGAGTTTCCATGCAAGCAAAGCCATAGATTTGTCGTAGATGTAGGAATTACACAGCGTGATCTCAGATCGTGTGGGAGTGCTTCCAATGAAGAAAGGGTACATGAGGACTTGAGCCACCACTCTTATAGGATCTAAAAGTTTGCCTGCCTCAACTGAATATTGTGCAACATAGTTACCAATATTTGCACCGCAACTGATTCCAAGAAGAACACACCTATTTAATGATTGCACCAAGTCAGCTTTTTGCTACAAGTAAATATAATTAAAGTAAAAAAGGATTGTAGCAATTCGAATTGTAGAAATGGCAATATGTAGGGCAATCACTGCTACTTGTAGCATGATGCCACAGAGCAATATAGCATATCACAATACTTACCAATGTGAAATACAATATTAAGGCTGGCCACACTAATTGGAAACCTATACTAAAGTGCATAAGATTTGTATGGTCTTGAGCAAGCTTCTGACTAAGTTGACGCAGCCATAGCAATGATGTTTATAGATGAATAAAGTAAAGACACAACAAAGCAAATTAATTTGTAATGAAGCCAAGAGCACATTCAAGACCACGGTGCACATTAAATTTTCAATACTCTGTACTATTTATTTTCTCATGAAATCAAAATTTCTCACGGAACAAATCAATCAATGTCCATCATAAGTAAGATAAAGTTCAACTGAATGAAAAAGAAAATCATTATAACTATGAACCATTTATCAATACCAAACATAGGATAAATAGGATGCTTTAGTACCTAATCCACATACTTCCAAAAAAAAAAGCAGTAGCATTTAAATATAACCATGTAAGCAATAAAATGCATTCCTTACTAGCAAGTCAAGATATATACCACCACTAATGTAAAATAAACATACTTCACACACAAATTTCAATAAAAGCAACGCAACTAAGCATGTACAACATGCGCACAAAACTTTGCTCTCCTTGATACAAAATATCATAAAATCCTAACATTGAATCAAAACATATACCTAGATGGATCTCCATGAGCAGCCAACCACGGCTCAACCATAGATGACCCAAACCCATCAACAATCTGTCTCCTCCTCCCATCTCCACCCCCAACACCTCCACCTTCACCTCCAATCCTCCTATTCCCAGACAACCGATCACACTCTGCCAGATTTGCCTGCTTCCCCAACCAATTCAATACTTTCACCCCATCCTCAAATGCAGCTGGATACCTACTCTCCGGCGCCAACCTATACCCAACCGCCACGACAATGGCGTCACACGATTTCGCCACCCTCCTACAAAAAGTATCATTCGCCGCCGTATCACTTCCCCCACTCACCCACCCTCCCCCATGAAACTGCAAAATCACCGGCAATTTCCTACAATTTCTCCCCTTCTTCTCAGGTAAATACCCCCCATAAGCAACCCCTCTATCCGAAACTTTCTTCAAACTCTTGCTCGATGGAAGCCGAACCCTAAGATTCGGAACTGATTCGGGTGAAATTATAGCCGATTCAGGAAGGAATATCCTTAGCGAAAGGGAAGTCAAGGGATCTATATGTAGATCCTTGGTGGCAACCCCGTCATCCGAAAAGCTAGGGTTTGCGGCGGCGATCGTTTCATCGGGACGAGAAACGACACCGTAATTTGCACCATCGTTAGATTCAACTAGAGCTTGCAACTTTCGTCTGAGGAGGAATTTGAACAACACGCTGTATAATTTCACTGTAACGCTCGGCATTTTCGATTCACACGCAGAAATATACACATGAACATGTATGTATATATATGATTGCGTGTGAGAAATTAAATCGAAGAGAAGCTTTGAATTTTCAATTTGACATGGAGGGAAGAGAGAGAAAGAGAGGAGACTGGTTCTATTCAACCGCTTCTAGAGAGAGAGACCGTTTGAATGAATGATTTATATATATCGTCGGCGCATACAGCCAGGTGCCAACCTGGATATTTGGTGACTGCATTGAGCTTCATGATTTGTGCTATCTGCAATTATTCTTGAATGGGGATGTATGTGCATAATTGCTGGCATCTTAATGGAGGTTCATATAATATAATTGGATTTTTTTTTTGTTTTCTTTTATAATGAATGGTTTAAATTGATTCATCCAAAAAAAAATGTTTTTTATTGAGGTATCAAAGTAGAAAGATACTTGTAATTTCAATCGGATTGATTTTATTTCCATGCTCACTACAAACATGAATTCTTTAGGTGCATCATCAAAGTAGGCGTTTTCAGACGAGATTTTAACTACTTCTAATCAGATGGTTAAATAATTCGGGGATTGGTATTTCCTATTTCGAGGTTTATTGTGACAAAGAAAGTTTAACTATGTGGGTCGAATAACTTGAATTGAATGATTACTTAAGATTTTGAGGGTAGAAATTTTAGTGGATACTATGTTATAGTCAATGTTTTCAGAACTGGACCGGATAGTGAACCGGTGAGTCAACTGGCCACTGATTTCACTGGTCGAATCGGTCGGACCACTGGTCGGACCGGATGACGTCATTATAATATATTATTATTTTTTAATAAATTATTATGTATAATATATTCCAACATAAAATAATAGACACAAATGAACACTTGTTCAATGTATAAATTTTGTCTAATGCATAATTAAAAATGAAAATGAAATCATAAGAGTTACAACTTACAATATCTTAATATGTTTAAAGTTTATACTTTAATCGAAGTAATTTCACACACATTAAAACAACATAAGTTCAAAATACACAATCAAACAATACTATGGCATAAAATGTTTATAAAACAATTGAATTATTGTACTAATGTATATGCAACCTTGCAAAATTTTGTAAATTAGTCTCACAGTAATATTCTAATAAATTATTATTTTATTTATTTGATTTGAAAAGATAACACAAAAAGAATACTTAACGGAAGTACAATATTTAACAAAAAATTAAGTTTATCTCATGGTACAAGATATACTTAATCCACCATTTTAATTTAATGTTTTTGTTTATTATAAGCTATATAAAAAACAAAATTTCAAATTAGAGTTTCTATCAGGAATTAAGAATTGTATAGATTAAAAATTTGAAAGCTATAAATTAGTTTGGGTCTAATTCATATGCCAGCAGAAATAAACACAAAATGAGCTGGAAAATTAATAACATATGGCTATATCTCATTAGATAAAATAGCTAAATCAGATGCCACGTCATCCTCTTCTTTAGATAATCCAACGGTCACCATATGTTCAAATTGATCCAATCCAAAGGTTGTAATTGGGCTGCTCCTTGGGAATTAATTCAAACAACACAACAGGAGGCCCAGATCCCTTTTTCACTTCTTCTTCCTTACTTTCCTAATTTCCTCTGCGGCCATTTCACCTTTTTCATTCCCTTCAATTCATGTTCTTTTCTTGTCTTTCTCAACCTCCCATGTCCAAACCTCCAGTCATCCATAGACATAAAAAAATTCTCCTTTTTCTTTTTTCTGTGAGTGGTTCCATTCAGCAGAGCCAATTTTTTTTTTCTTTTTTTTTTTAAATGTGCGAACCGCGGGTCAAACCGGTTCGCCGGTTCACCGGTTTTTGACCGGTTCCTAGCGGTTCGCACTGGTTTTTTGAGGCAGCGGTTTTTTGGTGTAGTCCGGACCAGAGAGGCTTTCGGGTCGCGGTTGAACCGGTCCGACCGGGCGATCCGGTCCGGTTTTAACAACATTGGTTATAGTTGTATTCTGACTTAAACCCAAAAATTCAATCGACGTTAATTTGAATCCAATCGCAGCAAAATCAAACAACAAATTCTAGTTTGATCCGGTCTAAATTCGTAATAAAATATTTTTTTTTTCAACATGCATTAATACATCAATCATTATATCATAATATTTTCAATTACGATACAATTTATATGACCTCTATTTTTTTTTTATTGTCGTTTTGGAGAATTGCACATTGATTAGAAAATATAATAAGTAGTCTTTTTTTTATGGAAAATTTTTTAAACATCATTTTAACCAAATAATCATAATATTTATTAGCATTAGTTACAACAATTAAAAAGAATGTAAAATTAATAGAAAATAATTAATTTTACATTGAAATCCTCAAACGATAAATAAAAATAAATAATTTTTGTTTGCCAAAAAGAAATCAGAGGGAGTAATAAATTACAACAAATAACTGAATTACACTGGAAAATTTGCAAAAAAGTCACAGACTATTAAGTGATTTTGAATTTTCGTCCCAAGCTATATCACTTTGCCAAATCAGTCCCGTAATCTTATATTTTTTTGAATATCGTCCCACTTGCCACATGAATGCTTACATGTCATGACGTGACAAATTTGATCATAAACAATTATATAGATTGCAGAATTCGTCACAAACTACTTACAAATTTTTATTTTTGGTCCCAAACTATAACAATTAGCCGACTTTCATCTCGTAATTGAAATGACATGAGAAAAAAAATTGTTTCAAACTAATTATAAATATTTATTATTTATTAATACAAAAAAAAGGCACAACTTTTTCCTAATGAATGAAATAGAATTTTTTTCTCAAAAAAGACTATTATCTCTTAAAAAAAGTTAATGGAAATTTACTTTCATGTAATATTTATAATATTCAATTTACCTTAAATTGCTTCTTTTCAAATTATAAGAGGTAAATTAAAAATAATGAATATCATAGGGGATAAATTGTCATTAGTCCCTTAAAAAAGTAAAAGATAAAATTGTCGTTTCCATAAAATTAGAAATTTTATAATGGACTAAATTCATGTCAAATGACATACTGTGAGACGAAATTCGACGAATTAATATAGTTTGGGATGAAAAATCAATTTTTATAATTAGTTTGTGATGAATTCTGCAATCTTATATAATTGTTTATGATAAAATTTGCCACGTTATGACATGTAAGCATCTATGTGGCAAATGGAACGATGTGCAAAAAAATATAAAATTACGAGACTAATTTAACTAAATAATATAACTTGAACTGAAAATCCAAATTCACTAATTGATTTGAATATTTTTTTTTTTTTGCAATTTTGCCTAATAAACTATAACAAATTAAACACATGTGACAGTGGAACACCTCAGCTTTCCAGTCCTAATTTTGACTAAAGGCCGGGATGACCAAGATCTTTTATACGAGCTAGGAGACCCAGGATAATTTGTTGCTAAGTTGCTGTCGTCGGCTTTGGGAGATCTATGGGTCTATTTGGATGAGTTTTGATTCGGTTTCGTGGATCTCGGTTTAAAAAAATTGATTCGGATAGTTTCGATGAAACCTTTAAAACTTCATTTGGATGGATTTTGATTCTTGGGTTTTGTGGTTTGAATAAGTTGAAACCCCACTTGGATTGAGTTTGGATGTTGGGGTTTAGGGGAAAAAGTAGATGATAGGTGTCAAATCAATGTCTTTTTAGTGAAATTTGGAGGAAAAAGTAGGTGGTATGTGTCAAATCAATGTTTTATAGGTTTGAAGAGTTTGAATGTGAGTTTCTGAATAGGTTTTTGATGGTTTTATGGGTTTAGCGAAAACTCATTTGAAAGGGTTTTGGCTCGATCTCGCGAAACCCGTGAGACCGGGCCAAAACCCATCCACACATCCATATATATTTGTTGGCAAATGAAGTACGAGCCATCAAAATTGTTGGGCCCAGCCCAAGTACCAATATTTTTTGCCAAATGGTTTTTGGGCTATGAGTGTTCTCCTTAGCAATGATTGAATAATTATGAAACTAAAAATTGTCATCAGTTTTTCACGAGGCATATAATAACTCGCACTAGACCAAATTTATCCAAACAAAATTAGGACAAACACAATTACAATAATATTGATTGTTGAACTTATCATGAATAGATGGTCTAGATCATGCATGTTTCCCAGTTCCTCCCTATAATTTTGGTCCTTGCTTGCATATATCTAATTAAAGAGAATGGGTCTAAATAAAAATGGATCAGAGATCGTATCAGATTGATCCAATTTTCATTATGGAAAGATATATAGAGTTAAATTCAAGTCAATCAATAAAATTGTGGTCTATCGTCGGGTTATTATATCATAAACTCTAAATCCCTCAAATCTTAAACTTTAAATTGAACGATGTCATCGACATGAATTGTATCCTTAGGATAAATGAGTCAACAAATGCAAGACAATCCAGGGGCCAATCCGACCATTCACGAAATTGAGCAACAAAATTTAACAATGTTCCAAATAAATTAAAATAAATATTTGGGTCGGTAATGGCCCGATTTAACACAATTTAATTAAATTAATTCAACTAATTAAGTTACGAAGAAGTCGTTAATTAAAACGCCAATTAGAATAGAGCAACCATATAAAGAACCAAATTATCGAAATTGGACACCTAGGTTGATTTGGCATGAAAGTTCTTCTAGACGTTCCCAATTGGCTTCATGATCGTTTCTTTCTTATTCATCGTCTTGGAACTTGATTTGGCACACTTTATTAGGATTGAGATCGTATATAGAAGATTTTGCTAATTCAGGGTCAAACTGTGAAAAACTTGGTCCCAATGGTGTTTTGCGTTTCTCTCTACATCAGAGAAGGTTCAAAGTTTTATAGAATTAGATTCAAGTCGACCAATCAAATGTGATCTATTTTACAAGTAGTCCGATTATTATATCATATGTTCAATTTTCAATTAGTTCAATGTATATGTCACTACAACAAAAATGATCTTTGGTGGCACCATGCTTGATGCCATTTTGAAGAAAATATCACAAAATATTAATATAGTCATACTTTTGAAAAATGTCACAAACTATAAATGTTAGTTTTACTGATTAGTGATATTTTTATACTATAGTGATATTTTAATTTTTTTTTACTACAATTGTGACATTTATACATTTAGCCACACCGCTACATGTGACATTTTATAAATAACGACATTTTTTCAAACAACCACTTGTAGCGATGTGGGTAAAAATTAAATATCACTATCATAGCAAAATGTAACATTATAAAATATCATAATAATATAAAAATGTCAATAAACATTATGGTTAACAATTTTAGTTCCTGACATTTTTAAAAAATGTAATTATATTCATTTTTTGTCATATCTTTTAAATGCCATCAGCTTGACGTCACCGAAGATTTTTTTATTACAATGTGTACTCAATTCAATAACTTTGATTACATGTATCTTGCAATATGATCGAAATACAAATTAATCTTGCAACCTCTCTAATTTATATATCCGTGGTTCAAGACTTCATATTTTAGACCACTTTGCATGAAATCTCACATTGCAAACCATTTGCATGAAAGACTCACGTTTAAGTTTAAGTTGTGATTGACTATCATTGTTATAAGAATGTAACAAGATGATATAAGCCTGTTTCATAACCATCTCTCCCATAGTTACTTTTGGCCCTAATTTTATGTTCGGCGTGAAATTTAAAACAATTAAAAAAGTATTAAGCAATTTAAATGTAAATTAACTATACATTATATTCAATTAAAACAATCTTACATCCAATTAAACAAGTCGTACTCCGGCTACCCTAAAACCTAAAAATATGAACATATAACTAAATATAAGAATTATAAATCTCAATAAATAATAATAATAATAATAATAATAATAATAATAATAATAATAATAATAATAGAAGAAGAAGAACTGGTCTAACCTCAGCAATTCCAAAATCAACTATGAATATACTCATGTCAGTCCTTTCGGGAAAGCAATTACGACATACATACTTAGGTTCTGACTCAATCGTTAGGATCTCTTCCATATTAATTCTTCCTGAACTATCAAATTAAGCGAGACAGAGCTTGAGTATACTAAATTAAAATAGTAATTGCAAATAGACATTACACTGAATTGAAAATGCACAAACACGTACAATCGATTCCATATTAGGTCTTCCTAAATATTGAAATGAGAGGGGGCATGAGTAAAAGTAATTGAACATAGACAGTACACTGAATTGAAAATGCACAAACACAGTCAATTACATATTAATTCTTCCTGAAAATCAAACGAGAGGGAGCTTGAGTATATTGAATTAAAAAAAGCAATTGAAAATAGACAGTAGAAAATGCACAATCAGAATCAATTCCATATTAATTCTTCCTGAAAATCGAAACGAGAAGGAGCTTGAAAATTGAGAGTACACGGAATTGAAGATGCACAAACACAATCAATTCAATGGAAATCCCTAAGCATTGTATTGTATTGATGGAGAAACAGAGCTGAACATGATATCCATAATAACAACACTTACAGAGAGAAAATAGATTCGAGAGGAAAATGGAAATTGCACTATACATACAGTTCATGCATACACAATAATACCCTCCTTTTATTCAATTCTCCAGCTATGGCCACGTAGGCAGTAAAAGAGCGCGCTGTCACGGACTTGTTCTCTCAAGTGTCGTGCGGCACTCAGCCTTGTCGCCCCTTGCGCACTTTACCGCCCCTTGCGGAATCGGCTAAGTCAGCCTAACTTTGCTTGAAGGAAAAGTGGTGAAAGTGGAAAGTAAGAAAGCTTTGTGAAAGTAAAGTATGCTTTGTATTGCTTTGAGAACTTGATGGTTACAAATGAGGGAGTTACATCTATTTATACTACTTGCCTCCTCAAATGGACGGCTTGGATTAATTTGATCTAAGGGCTAGGATTGGCTCTCTAGACCCTTCCACAAAATTCCTACACTATGTACAAGTTTCTAGTGTGTTCTACTATGTACAAGGTGTGCCTACAAGTGTCTTGAGCTCTCCACAATGTTCTAGATCCTTCCGGCATGCTCTAGACTCGTGTAGGCTTTCCCGGTGCCTTCTAGTGCCTTCCGGCACCTTCCGGTCCCTTCTAGTCCCTCCCGGAGTTGTGCGGACTGTCCCGAAACTCTCTAGAATGCTCCGGATCCGTGTAGAAGCCTATAGAGTTCTCCGGAACCTCTAAGGGTGTGTTTGGTTCCTTCAAATCATCCTAGGCAGCCCCTAGGATGCATATGTCCACCCGTCGGCTATGTCTTTGATGCGAATTTTGGCCTCCCGTCCGATGGTCCGTCACAGCGCGCTTCTTTTATTCTTCTGATTTTACTGTAAAAAAGACTGAGATGCCCCTCTCATTTTTTCAAGGTCCGTTTGTTTTCGGTTGTAACTGTCATGCCACTGTTACCAAATTTTATGAAGGGTTCATAACTAATTCATTTGCTTCGTTTCAGTTTTGGCCGAATTTCGAAAAATAGAATTATTATAATTTTCGGGTTTGGTTAGCCCAAAAAACCAAACTGGACCATTTTGCCCTTGACTTGTTCGTATATTTCATACAAAACGAATCACAACCTCATCTACATTTTATAGGGTTTCAACAAATTACTTTTCAACCAGAAAATGGCAAGGGAAGAAAATGTGGTTGCTCCAAGGTATCCATTACATGCTTTACTATTTATTATTTTTTAATTTAAAATGTTTTTTTTTTAAAATAAAAAAACTTAAGCAAAAATGAAAAAGTTTACTTTTAAATTTAGTGTAAGATTTAATAAAATTGTATTTATATTAAAGATTTAACATTATTAAAATTTGTCTAAATTGAGGTAAAGTACTTTATTCCAATTTTGTAATTAATGTTTTTTTGATAAATCTATTTAACTAGTCAAATTTCATTAGAATGAGAAATAGTGTACTACTAACACAAATCAAACATTTCTGTAACTAAATCTTGTTCTTTTCTTTAAGCTCAATACAAAATGTCATAGATTCAATATTGTGTTAAAAAAAAAAAAAAAAAAAACTTCCACAATCAAGTCAGCCCCTCGATTTATAAATCCTAAGTCCGCCCCTGGTACTATGCACAAATGTATTTTTCATATGGCATTAAAATTAAACTACAGTGAACACAAGTCATTTCAAGAATACACTCGTAGCTTTACGTAACATCTAAATTTCCAGTTAAATGATGGAGACATGGAGTTGTAGTTCCGCAAGAAAATGTGATTGTATCTCAATTTATTTATGTATAGCTAATTAGTTAATTATCTTTTACATAACTAAATAATATATGACCTAGGAGTTAAGGTTCAGGTAGAAAAAAACTTCACAAGTTTCCAGAAATTGAGAATTCGCCAGCTAAACATTCAATTAACCAGAAATATATATTACCTCTATTTTTTTTATTTATCGTTTTGGAGGATTGCACATAGATTAAGAAATATAATGAATAGTCTTTTTTTTATGGAAATATTTTAAACATCATTTTAACCAAATAATCATAATATTTGTTAGCATTAGTTACAACATTTAACAAGAATGTAAATTAATAGAAAATAATTAATTTTACACTGAACTCCTAAAACGATAAATAAAAATAAATAATTTTTTCCCCAAAATGACAATTGAAAGAAATCGGAAGGAGTAAAAAATTACAACAAATAACCAAATTACATAATAAGCTAAAAAAAACTGTAAAAAATGTCCCAAATTAATTAGTGATTTTGAGTTTCCGTCCCAAGCTATATCACTTTGTCAAATTAGTGCCGTAATTTAATTTTTTTTGGAATACCGTCCCACTTGCCACATGGATGCTTACATGTCATGACATGATAAACTTTATCATAAACAATTATATAAAATTGCAGAATTCGTCCCAAACTACTTACAAATTTTTATTCTTCGTCCCAAACTACTTACAAATTTTTATTCTTCGTCCCAAACTATAACAATAAGCCGACTTTTGTCCCGTAATTGAGATGACATGGGAAAAAAATTCGTTCCAAACTAAATATAAATATTTATTATTTATTAATTAAAAAAAATGCACAATTTTTTCCTAGTGAACTGAAATAAAAAAAATTTCTCAAAAGCGCACAAGAATTTCAAGAATCAATATTTTTTTCTCTTAAAAAAAAATTAATGGCAATTTACTTCTATGTAATATTTATAATATTCAATTTACCTTAAATTGCTTCTTTTCAAATTGTAAGAGGTAAATTGAACATAATGAATATCATTGGGAATCAATTGTCATTAGTCCCTTAAAAGGTAAAATATGAATTTGTCATTTTCATAAAATTAAAAATTTAATAATGGACTAAATTCATGCCAAATGAAAATTTGTAAGATAAAATTCGACGAATTAATATAGTTTGGGACGAAAAATCAAAATTTGGGATAAATTCTGCAATTTTATATAACTGTTTATGATAAATTTGTCACGTCATGACATGTAAGCATCCATGTGCCAAGTAGGATGATATGCCAAAAAAATATAAAATTATGGGACTAAATTAGTTAAAAGATATAGCTTGGGACGAAATCTAAAATCACTAATTGATGTGGGACATTTTTTACAATTTTGCCTAATAAACTAGAACAAATTAAACACATGTGACAGTGGGACGCCTCAGCTTTCCAGTCCTAATTTTGACTAAAGGCCGGGATGGCCAAGATTTTGGCTTTTATATGAGCTAGGGGACCCAGGATAATTTGTTGCTAACTTGCTGTCGTCGGCTTGGGCAGATCTATATATTTGTTTGGCAAATGAAGTACGAGCAATAAAAATTGTTGGGCCCAGCCCAAGTACCAATATTTTTTGCCAAATGGTTTTTGGGCTATGAGTGTTTTGCAATGATTGAATTATTATGAAACTAAAAATTGTCATCAGTTTATCACGAGGCATATAATTGAAAATAACCCGCACTAGACCAAATTTATTCAAACAAAATTAGGACATACACAATTACAATAATATTGATTGTTGAACTTATCATGAATAGATGGTCTAGATCATGCATGTTTCCCCAGTTCTTCCCTATAATTTTGGTCCTTGCTTGCATATATCTAATTAAAGAGAATGGGTCTAAATAAAAATGGATCAGAGATCGTATCAGACTGATTCAATTTTCATTATGGAAAGATATATTGAGTTAAATTCAAGTCAACCAATAAAATTGTGGTCTATTATCGGGTTATTATATCATAAACTCTAAATCCCTCAAATCCTAAACTTTAAATTGAATGATGTCATCGACATGAATTGTATCCTTAGGGTAAATGAGTCAACGAATGCAAGACAATCCAAGGGCCAATCCGACCATTCACGAAATTGAGCAACAAAATTTACGAATTAAGTTACGAAGAACAATGTTCCAAATAAATAAAAATAAATGTTTGGGTCGGTAATGGCCTGATTTAACACAATTTAATTAGATTAATTCAACTAATTAAGTTACGAAGAAGTCATAAATTAAAACGCCAGTTTGAATAGAGTAACCATATAAAGGACCAAATTAGCGAAATTGGACACCTAGGTTGATTTGGCATGAAAGTTCTTCTAGACGTTCCCAATAGGCTTCTTGATCGTTTCTTTTTTATTCATCGTCTTGGAGCTTGATTTGGCACACTTTATCAGGGTTGAGACCGTGTATAGAAGATTTTGCTAATTCAGGGTCAAAATCAATACTATAATCTATGAAATTATAGAAAAATAAATTCAATTCATTTCAAAATAAAATTAAGAATAGATTTGAATATTCATGAATTAAAGTTGTAGATCAATCGTCTCTCACGTAAACATTAGAATCGTCTCGACCCGTTAAGGACATATTATTAAAAAGAAAAAGAGCCAAACGTTTAGTACTGCTATTCTTGAGAGACGATTTAAAATTGCTTTTGCAGTAAACTTTTCTTATTCAACTGAAACTAATTAATTTTTACTTAGTGTAGGAATAACATTATCTAATACCTTTTCTTTTTAATGTTTCCCTAACGTGTAGGAATGTTCTTTTTCTTATTCAAGTGAAATTATTAATTTGAAGTGTACGAATGAAATTTCCCTCTATGTTAAAATTTCCTAAACTTCTAATCGAATTAATATATAGGTAATTGAATATTGAAGGGCCTGATTCCAATGAGCCGACTTTTGGTAAGTCCTAATTACTTTCAAGTCTTGAATAACTTTTATTAGTAAATAAAGTGATGAATATAAAAAGAGTCTGCAGCTCAAACAACAAAAATAAAATATAATCAATTATTACGGGAAAAGCGAGTCTTTTGCAACCTAATAAGAAAGGATTGTGATGAATATGAATATTTTCACATTAATTTAGAAAAAGAAGTGGTGGATACTTTCGTAACCCCTGGAAGAACCACTCCTAAAAATTATTGTATGAGCGTTGTGGTTGAGTTTGGACAACTACTATAGATTTTTTATAATAGTATTTTGTCGAAATTGATACTTACATATCTTGTAATGTATAAAGTAAAAAAATATATATTATTAATAATAATAATGAAAAAATCACATTTTTAGTGAGATTCAAACTCAGTACTTGTTAAATCTTGAGACCTGATCAGCTTTACTGTCAAACTAAATCTTCTCAACGAGTCCTTAACATGAATTGGCCATGGCGATGGAAGGAAACATTTTTTGATCGACATAGATAAAAAATTTCTAATAAACTTGTCCAGTTACAACTTATATAGGGTTTGTTTTGTTTTTATTAAAAGTTTATGCTGAATCAAACAGTATATAATTAAACTACAAAGTAATATAAGTGAAATTAGTTTAAAATATATCCCCTAATTAATTAGGTCCGGTCCGGCACTCATGGTATACAAAATATGATTACAAGGTTAATTAGTAACTTAAAGTTTGAATCATTTTTCAATAGGCCAGTACTGTGTTATTATTAAATATTTATAGTTTTATTTTATTGAGCAAATTTGTCCATCATTTCACACAACTTCGGCCTCTCATCACTATATATATATATGGTACTTATCATTTTAAGAAGCTAAGGAAAATATAAAATCTAGAGAGGAAAACCTTAGAATTAATTTGTCAATTAACTTAATTCTCTACATATATAAATAAATTATGGAGATCAAAATTGAAATAATCTCTAGAGAAACCATAAAGCCGTCTTCTCCAACCCCAAACAACCTACAAAAGCACAAGCTTTCATTTCTTGATCAAATAGCCCCTCCAATTTTCATGCCACTAATTTATTTTTATCCATTCGACAACAACATTAATGTTTCAAACTCTACAAAATCCATCAAACTAAAGACATCGTTATCACAAACTCTCACAACATTTTACCCCTTGGCTGGGCGTCTAATCGACGATCTATACGTAGATTGCAACGATCATGGCCCACCCTATGTTGAAGCCCAAGCTAATTGTGAAATTTTTAAAGTTATTAAAAACCCAATGTATATGCACAAATTTCTTCCCTACAAATTGGATGATATTCAAAATCTTCCCATGGCAGTTCAAATCACTTTTTTTAAGTGTGGTGGAATCGCAGTCGGACTTGTGATTTCTCATAAAATCGCTGACGCGTTATCCTTGATCACGTTTGCCAATTCGTGGGCTGCCGTTGCCCGGCATGACAATGACGACACTCTCCAACCGAATTTTGAGGCCGCCGCCATTTTCCCACAACGAGATATGACGGGGTTCACGTCTGCCACGGGACTAGGTAACAAAGAACTTGTCACGAAGATTTTTACGTTCCCGACGTCGAAGATTTCCATCTTGAGGGAGAGGTATTCTGACGGAGGCGATACCGAGTTTCGGCGCCCCACTAGGGTTGAGGCATTGTCTACTTTTATATGGACTCGGTTCATATCCGCTATCAAGTTAAAACCCGACCCTAATAAGATTTTTATAGTGCTTCATGCGGTAAATTTAAGAACCCGGTTCGAACCACCTTTGTCAGAATTTTATTTTGGTAATATATCTCGGATTGCGGTAGCTTGGCCAGCCGTGGGAGATGGAGGCATGATAGACGGCAGCTACGAGCTCTTGCAAAAAGTAAGGGAAGCCATTCGAGCCGTGAATAGTGATTATGTAGCGCAGCTTAGAGAAGAAGGGGATAATGATCATTTGAATTTTATGAAAGAACTAGCGGCTCAAGCCGGCAATGGTAAGTTGGTGGCATTTAATTTTACTAGTTTGTGTGGGTTTCCGATATATGGAGCCGATTTTGGGTGGGGTAAACCGGGTTGGGCCGGGTTGGGTGAGTTGATGTACAAGAATCTTGTGACGTTTATGAGCACGGCGTCGGGAGATGGGATTGAAGCATGGATCAGTTTGACGAAAGAAGATATGGAGATATTTGAAGGTGATTTGGAATTGCAACAATTTATGATAATCTGAAAAGACTCTAGGTTCGCCTAAATAAATAAAATATGGGTGGGCCTGTCTGATCTAGCAGCCCATATGTCTTTTAGCTCTAGCCCATCATCATCTATCAGAATTTGTATCGATGTTCAAAATTCAATTTATTTTCCGAGCTAAAAAAAATATATTATGTAATGTGGAGTAATAATCACTTTGTCATCTATTCTTTTTAATTATCAAGAAAAAAATTGTCAAACTAAATACTAATTGTGTGACAGGAAATAAATAATTCAACGAGGCTCCAAACTTTAAACAAAACTAATTCAATCAAATTATTGCTTCAGCCTTCTAACAAAAAAATGAATTAATCTTGAACTGCAATCTGCTGACATACTCAACTGAAATATTTTCGAAAAATAAAAAAGTGATGCCACCTATTATATAAACAAATTCCACCAGAAAAGGAAAAAAAAAAAAGGAAACCGAACAAATAAATCGCGAAACAAAGTGAACATTTAAGAGCGAATGTAAGTACCACATCTTAGTAAGCTGAAGCTAAATGATGTCCCCTTTGAGGAACAAGAATAGCTTCGTTACTCGTAGCTCTTTTTGCAGCAAGTTCTTCTAAACGTTTCCATGTGGCTTCGCGTTTCTCTTTCATCTCATTTTCCTTTGATTCATCATCTTGAAACTTGAGCTGGCATGCTTTGAATAGATCAGGGTCGAGATCATAGAAGATTTTGCGAACATTTAGGGTCAAACTATGAACAGCTTGGTTCCAATGGTGTCTTGCATTTCTTTCTAAAGCAGGGAAGATGATAGGCAGTATGATCTTCCGATTTTGCTTTATTAGGTTCTCGATGTGATCGTTGTTCCACAGAAACAAAGCCCTCTCCGCTACCTAAATTGGAAAAAAATTTAAAAATAATAATACTAACAAATAGGCCATAATTTGAATATGGTGATCTATAAGAGAGAACTAATTTTTTTCTCTATTGAACTCTAGCCAATTTCATGTGCATATTGCCAAACTTCTATCTGTGCAATGTATACATAGTGAAACAGTTCTATGGATCAACCGGTTACGGTTTCCTGATGCATAAAGATAGAAAGGGTAAATTAGACAAACTAAACTAAGGTATGATAAAGACCTCTCATGGTTGGGGAAACTACACAAACTACCCTGAGGTATGCAATTCAATATATTTACAGTCCTATGGCATAAACTCCCAAGGAGTTTCATGATATCATAAAATTTAATTGATTTTCCAAAAATACCCTTGATCAATGTCGTTGATGGAAATACCAATACCTCTGTAACATATGACGAACCTTACTGTAACACAAGCCTTAGGGAGGTAATGGTTATATGTTCTTTTATGCAAGTGTGTATCTTACTAATTATTGTGTAGTTTGAAAGGTGTTAAAAGTGATAAACGGTTGCATTTTCAGAACTAAGAATGCGAGACGTTTAGTACTTTCAGCTAAACCGCTAGAAATTTTTTGACGGACGACAGAGTAGTTTGGGGGTCTCCCTGTAATTTGAGCACTACCCCAAGAGTAGTTTGTTCAATTTACCCAAATAGAAATGAAGATATAAGAATAGAGGCAGGTTTTTTAAATCAACTTACACAGATCGTAGAAAAAATATCATTCATGCCAGAAGCACAAGATTGTTATTCATCTTGATGATATAATGTCTTAAAGATGAAAGTATAATCAATAGTATTCAAAGTTCGATCGCAATGAATGAAAGCGGGCAATAGGACCAAACGTGAAATAATGTAAAATGTGGGACGAGAAGTGTTGTGGGTCCAGTCCTATGGTTAACGAAACCATACTTCAGAAGAACAAGCTAGAATGCAAGTTGATGGTAAGAAGACACAACCATATAACATGATATGCTCAAGCAATATGTATCCCTTGTTCAACATTCCCACAACATTGAATTTGGATGACTAGCATATATTGGAAATTAAACAAATTTGAGCATATTATACCACAGAAATTCTACGAAAGCACTAAGAAGAGAATCACGAATAATTAAATAAAGTATACCTGAAAGTGCAAACTATTCAAGCACCGCGAAATTTGTCGAAACAAAAGTACCATGCAGCGTTGGAATTCCGGTCCTTGTGTTGCTTCTAGAACCTCCTCAAGCTCATTAAGAAACAAAACTTCCTTCGAACTATTAGTAACTGGCCAGTTCTTTAAAAGTCCCCTGACTATGATATCAGCAAGCTTGCAGTCTTTCTCTACATATTGAGTAATACAATATGACAATTGCTGGTGGTACATAGCCAAACATTTCGGTTTATGCAAGGGTATTAACGTCCGGACGAGAAAGAGTTTATGTTCTTCCTTCAAAGGCAAAGCAAATCCATTAATTATGCTTCCAAGAACCTCAAGAAATTCCGCAATTCCGTTATGCTTTTCCGTTTCAAAAACAAAACGGAAAAATATGTTGTTTATCGATTTCCTAATGAAAGGTCGGTGTACCATGAATTTGCCATAGATTCTGTGTAGTATTGTTTTTAAATACTCTCTCTCTCTAGGATCTTCTGAGTCGAAAAGATCCAGTAATTTGAGTACAAAGGAATGGTCCATGTACCTTTTCGCAATTTTCCCATCGGTTTCCGGAGAGGCTACAAACCTTAGTAAAAACTCGTACACAACTTGTAAATGAGGCCAAGAAGGGTCCATGGCAGGCTCATCTTCTTCCAAATCGACCCCGTCTACTAGCTTGTTCTCCCTTGGTTGAGGCTTAAACTCTCGAAATATATTCACAGACACCATCTTAACAACTTCTTGCATTATGGTTTCCGAAAATTTCCCATTAGCGGAAGTTATGTACTCGACAAGTTCCAACAAGGTCTGTCGTTTGATCTCTTTTTCTTTGAGGTTTTTCGTGGGGTCAGTGAAGTCGAACAGAACACAACACATCTTGACCTTTTTTATGAACAAGAGTTGCTTTTCGGAACTTGGGACATCCTTGAAACTAGGCAACGCTTCGTAAGAAGCAGGGATTGGATTTCCGTTAAATCGTGAGTTTTTATCGAGGGAAAATTTGTTTTCGGGGTTATTCCCGAGGCTTAAAACTGAATAAGGGGCAGAAATAACATCATCAATTGCGGTACTTAATCTTTTATTACCTCCTTCATTTCTCTTTGAAGTGGTTGAAGAACTTGAAGAGGAACTAGGGTCCGTGGAGGATTTCGAATGTTTCCTAGGAATCTTACCGAGTATTTGTTTGATCATATTTCGATCAAACTACTCTAATCCACCCTCCAAAATCTCAATACAACGAAGATAAATTAACTTCAAGAATAAGAATAATCAAATCTAATCAGAATCAACAGAGATGCATCTATTCTTTAACTCAACAAAACCCACAAAATTAAATGCAAAAGTCAACAACATGAAAGATTAAATTTAGGGTTAGGGACTCACCAATTAAGCTGAATCGGTTTCAGATATTATGTTCCTCTCTATCTTTTCAAAGGAAGGGGCAAAAGTATCCTTCTCTCACCATAAAATTCAATAAGATTAGCATGAAACCCAGTCTCAATCAAAGATCAAGAATCCCACTAAGGTCTTAATCAAACCAAATGAAACCCTAAATTCCAACTAATCCCCTTATCCAGATTTTCCAATTATCACCAGAACATAAGCAATAAGTTGGAGTCTTTTGAATTAAACTAGATAACCCACAAAAAGTAATGAACAACAACCTCAATTATTTCACTCCAAAACCAATACAACTCGACAATTCCACAAAATAAACAAAAGCTAGCAGGAAAAAGGAATAACAGGGTTTCGAGAAACGGAGTAGACAAACTAAAAGGGGTGTAAGAAAGGGTAACTTTATGACAATATTCGAGAAGAAAGTTTGTGAAAATAAAAGAGAAGTATCGAAATCTATGATGCTTTGTTCTTGAAATATTTTTGTAACCAAACAAGTTTTACTTTTTCCTAAACTTTTTTTGTTGTTGTTGTTGTTGTTTGTTGAATTAGAGAAATTTCCTTGATTTTATTTATTTTATTCATATTTTATTTATTTATTGAGATTAAATTTCCAACATTCCCAGTCTTAGCTGGTACTAGAGACAGGTCAAAGTCAAAAGCAGCCAGTCGCTATGTTAATTGAAATATATTAATGTTGTTTTCATGGATTTATTTAACTTATTTATTAACAGAATAATGTACTTATTTCTGTTATTTTGTATGAAAATATTATATTTATTGCATAACAGAAAAGGAAATATTCCAATTACTTCGAAATATTCTAAAGTCATATTCACCTTCATTAATAAAATTAAATTTGTGTAATACGAGTTAACCTTCTCTGTTAAGCAATAAAATGTTTTTTATTTATAAAAGTTTGACCTCAAAAATGTAATGCCATTAGCTCACAGTTACAAGCTCATATTCAAATTAGCGTTGAATCCAACAATTTTTTCAAAATATAAGAGTTTAAAACATGAGAAATTGAAATATTTTCACATGCTTTTTTGGTAGTTTAATATTGTCAACTGCTATTTTTTAAAAATAATATGTTAAACTGTTTGATAATTTTTTAAATAATATGTTTCGTACTTATCAATTATCATCTTAAAATGTAATGATCAAATTTCAAATAATATGTTAATTTCTAGTCCATTCACCATTTTAATGAACCTCAAAAGTTTACTACGAAATTATTTAAGCACCTCAATGAACAGGATTTTATCGGAGTTGAGCCTCGTTAAATTCAAACTCAACTCTTCATCGAGTCTAATTTTTTGTTCGACAAACTCAACTCTCATCAAATTTATTTGGTCCAACACAAATATAAATGATCGATCTATTGAACATTAGGAATCCGACTTATAGTTGACGTCCCTACCTATTTCATAGTGTATAAATATATAGGGTGGTTAAGTTGCTTCTAAATTCTAATCCTAGTTGAATTGTTTCATCACTTCATTGAGTTTATTCTAATGGCTACTATCCATTTCCTAATTACGAACCAAAATGATAACAAATATATATAATCATATAAACATGAACTCCAACAATTAAAAAGTTTAGTACTATTTCTTTTTAAATAGGTATTCATTAAGTTTTCAATCTCCAACTCTTATGTTCACTCAATTAAAGCCAATTAAATGAGCAATGAATAAGTAGGTTAGAGGGGACCAACATCCAAAAAGAAAATGAAATTCCATCAACCTAGTTGCCAAACCCCACATATTGAAATGATTCCAAACCACTGATGCAACAAAAAAGATAGAAATAAAAGTGAATTCTAACAATAATATAATATAATATAATATAATATAATGAAAAAGCTAAACCATTGAACACAAAAATAGCATAGGCTTTAATTATGGGAAAATTATTTTTTTGTTACCATAGGATAGGCTGACTTGCACTTTTGGTACCATTGGATATGAAAATGCAAATTTGGTACCATAGGATATGTTTTTATTGCAATTTTGGTACCAAACCCAATTTTTCCACAAAGGTAATGGCAATTTACCCCCTACTAAATGCATAATGTTCAATTTAACCCCTCGTGATTTAAAAAAAAAAGCATTTTACCCCTTGAAATTTTGTAAAAATTTCACATCGCCTCCCTGATATTTTTATAGGCGGCACTTAATCCACTTTTATTATGATAATGTGATTTTTTTACCCATTGTGTTATGATAAATGTGGCAATTTATCCCCCTATGTTAAATAAAATAGTTTGCATGCATACTCTCAATTTCGGCAAGTGAGTTACAATTTCCGGCTGAAGGGGTAAATTGCTTCATTAAAATTTTACAGGGGGTAAATTGATTTTTTTTAAATTAAAATTGAACATTATGAATTTCATAAGGGGTAAATTGTCATTAACTTTGTAGAAAAATTGGGTTTGATACCAAAATTGCAATGAAAACATATCCTATGGTACCAAAAAAAACAATTTTTCCCTTTAATTATCAACAAAAATATTAAAAAAAAAAAAAAAAAAAGTAGAATTAGCAAAACGTGTGGACACTGGCATCTATCTCCATGTGGTGCTTCATGCAAATCTCTTCAGAAAATATATGTCCACCACCAACCACATCAATTCATAAGTCCTTTAAACAGAAAACCCACCAATTCTCTTGGATCCCTTTGAATAATTTCACTGCTTTTTTCCTAGTTCTTGTCAAAACAAACAGCAACCCCTTACACAATTTATTATTGTTTGTCACAATAAAAATGTCACTTACTATTAAACTGCCCCATGTTAACAGTAAAACAACACAAGCACACACCACAAAAATCAAGAAAAGCAATTACACTACTAAATTTCACTCCAAACCCATATATCATTCCAACCTATTAACCCCAATTGTTCAATTTGAAAGAAAGATTCAACCTTTATCACAAAAATCATCAAAAAACTCTTTAATGGTGAAAAGTTCATTAATAGAGCCTGATGGGGGTACATTAGTAAATCTTTTTGTGCCTGAAAGCCAAAGGGAATCGAAATTTTCTGAAGCTGAGGCAATGGCAAAAGTGAAATTAACAAAGATTGATCTTGAGTGGGTACATGTTATAAGCGAGGGTTGGGCAAATCCATTGAAGGGTTTTATGAGAGAGGATGAGTATTTACAAAGCTTGCATTTTAATTGTTTGAGGATGAAAGATGGGAGTTTGGTTAATATGTCATTGCCTATTGTTTTGGCTATTGATGATGAGGTTAAAGAGAAAATTGGGGGTTCTGAAAGTGTTGCATTGGTTGGGCCTAATGGTGATTTGGTAGCCATTCTTAAAAGGTTAGTAGTGTCTCTATTTTTTAAGTTTTTGATAAGATTTTTGTTTTGATGTATATCTTTATTAGAGAGTATATGAAATTGTAGTCTTTATATGGTGGGATTAGTTATACCATCATGAAATTGCAGCTTGAGGAATGATCTGAATCAGGATCAAGAACCCTGTTTTATGGTAGATTAGTTTTGTAGAGGTGTGATGGTATAAAAAAATTCGATATTCATAATATTTGGTTTAGATTATGGGACTAAAAGCTGGTGTAACCCCTAAACATAACTCTGTTTCTGGTATTGTAACAAGGATTGAAGAGGATTCATTTCATCTTCGAAATAATATAGAATCTTCATCCTTAGCTCCAATATATTTTTCAAAAATGACTAAATAAATTTATTTTGTGAACAAACTTATCAGTTAGAGCAGTGTCTACTAACAAGTTTGCATTTTTATTTGATGATTAATTGTACTGTGTATACTGGTTTTCAATCCTACAGTTCAAACTTCATATTATGATTTCAGAATTATTATATATGTTCATATTTACGTCAAAAAGAGTAGAATGGGCGTAGATGTTATTTCACTCCATTACCTATAAAGTGTCTTCTGATTTTACTATTCATTCACTTCTACAGCATTGAAATATACAAGCATAATAAAGAAGAAAGAATTGCTAGAACATGGGGAACCACTGCTCCAGGACTACCCTATGTGGAGGAAGTAATTACTCGGGCTGGAAATTGGCTAATTGGTGGAGATCTTGAAGTCTTAAAGCCTATCAAATACAATGATGGTCTAGATCATTACAGGCTTTCTCCTCAACAACTCCGTAATGAATTCGATAAACGTGAGGCAGATGCCGTTTTTGCTTTTCAGCTCAGAAATCCAGTGCATAATGGTCATGCCTTGCTAATGAACGATACTCGTAGGAGACTTCTTGAAATGGGATACAAGAATCCAATTCTTTTGCTACATCCTTTGGGAGGTTTCACTAAGGCTGATGATGTGCCACTCGATGTTCGCATGGAACAACATAGCAAGGTTTCTATATCCAATTTCTCTGCAAAGCGTCAACTTTGATAGTATAATGCCATTAAAATTGCATTTCTAGTCCTGCGGGATAAACATTCATCACTCTTAGTCCCATGTTTCACAAAATTGCACCCCTCCCCCCCTCCATCCAGTGTGGGAATAAAAGTGCAAAATTAAGACAATACTATGGGACCTAAAGTGCAAAACAATAATCCACCTGTTAACTTTGTAAATTGGCAATAACACCCCCCCCCCCCTGTTCACGTAAAAAATTAACAATAACCTCCCTATTGATTTATGAACGAATTTCAAATGGGATTTTTTGCTAATAAAAAAATAACATGGGATTTTGCCAATTAGGCAAAGCACATGTAGTATCTTTGCATTTATCTCAAACAGATACTATTAAGTGGGACCAAAAGTGCAAAAATATATATTGAGAAGGGGGTGTTAGGACCAAAAGTGCAAAACATTGTAAGAAACTAGAACCAAAAAGTGCAATTTTGTAAGCACGAGACAAGAAATGCCGAGGGTCCAATTCTGTGGGACCAAAAATGCAATTTTGCTTGTATTCTGCTATATAGCCTTCATTTCACTCGATTTTTGTTATTACTACGAAGGTACTTGAAGACGGGGTTCTTGATCCGGAAACTACCATTGTGGCTATTTTCCCTTCACCAATGCACTATGCTGGACCAACTGAAGTACAGTGGCATGCAAAGGCACGAATAAATGCGGGTGCCAATTTCTATATTGTGGGCCGTGATCCAGCTGGGATGGGCCACCCGACTGAGAAAAGGGACTTGTATGATCCAGATCATGGGAAGAAAGTGCTAAGTATGGCACCTGGTCTCGAAAAATTGAACATTTTGCCATTCAGGGTAATCATATACATTAGATCATTTCTCTTTCTAGTTAACTTCTTAGATCTTTATTTATGTATGAATTATTCCAGTTGTACTTTTTGAGATGAATTATTCCTTGGAATGAGCACGATCACTTAGGTTATCTAACGTGTTCAATCACGATGTAGGTGGCCGCATATGACACTGTAGAAAAGAAAATGGCATTTTTTGACCCTTCTCGTGCTAAAGATTTCCTCTTCATCTCTGGAACAAAGGTAAGTCTGCGAATTCTGGGGTATTTTTCTAATAAGTTACACTTGAGGTTCAGTCAAACTACAAAGAGAACCCCTATTGTTTGAGAAATTACACAAACCCTTAGGGTGTCTTAGTAGGTAAAGTATAGTTGGGCGGGTCTAGTCGCAATAAACGTCTGAATTTAGGGAGTAGTTATATACTTTCAGCTAAAACATAGGGGTTCTATTTAATTTCAACGTTAGGGCTGTAAATATAGTAAGTTGGATACCTCAGTGGCGGTGTTTGTATTTTCCCAAACATAGGGGTTCTCGCTGTAATTTGATTATACCTCATCATACTTTCTCCATTTTGCCCTTTTCTTTTGGGGAAAAATTTTGTAAAAGACACAATAAAAGCAAAAAAATTTCCTTTTGATTTTTATAGATGCGAACCTATGCAAGAACCGGTGAAAATCCACCTGATGGTTTCATGTGTCCGGGAGGATGGGAAGTGTTGGTGAAATACTATGAGAGCTTGCAAGCTGAGGATTCAATGCAGAAGCAAACTGTCACTGCATAGATATATTTTAATTTTCTAACTTTGCAAGTTAAATTTCATTGGGAGTTGATGAAATTTTCCAAAAAAAAAAATTGCGGGATCTTTCTAAATCGAGTTTTTCATTTCATAGGTGACAATCTAGCACAGAAATGCCTAATGTATGAGTGATAACTAGTTCAGCTTATTTTCTTATTACTTTGGATGTAATTCTTCAGTTTTAGTTATACAGATTGTTCATTTTTACCTTCCTTCACTTTCTAATGTGTTTGCATAAATTGGCTTTATTCATATGAATGAAACTTTCATTGCTATTAAAATGACTGATGTATAAACTGCAATACTCATTACAACTTTTAAGAAAACTAATCATTTGCAGTATTCTTGCAACAAACTACAACTAGATTGAATGAGCTTTGCGGTCTACAAAAGCTTGTATTGATGGCTCTCTTCCAAGAAAATCTGATAAAATTTCAAGAGGGTCTTTCGCACCTCCGGGTGCCAATACCTGTCAAGTAACACAAAGCTTGTTTAAGAACTAGATATGGAAAACAATTCCTCAGGCACATATATAACATATATGGGAGTAGTACTTTAACGGTGAACACTCGACCCTTTCACAAAATCACTTTTTCTCCCAACTTTTCAATAATTTTCACATTTGGGCCTTCTCTCCTCTAGTTTCATCTAACTCTTGCACTTATGGTACCATGTGAATGTCTATGCTTTTTTTGCACTTTTGATCTCAGATTGGATGAACTGAGAGGAAATAGTGAATTGAGCAAAAACAATTAAAATGCTAGAACCAAAGGTGCTATTTTTAAATGTGTGGGACTAAAACTGATGAGTGTTCGCAGTGTAGTAGAGGAATCTTAAGGAAGCATATGCATGTTACCTTGTTCCTGAAGTGCATTCCAGCTTTCTGGTTAAAGATATCATCTTGAAACTTTGTAGAAAATATACTGGTGGCAAAAACCTAAAAACGAGATTAATCAAAGTATTAAAAGGGTCCCGATTTTTGTGATTAATTTTCCATAAATAAAAAGAAGCTAGTTCAGACCTCACTCCATATCCGACTGTAGCAACTAGCTTCGTATCCAATGGCAGTTCGAGGAAAACAAGAAGCTGGATTTGTTCCTTCTAACAGGGGCAATCCTAGCATAACCTGCCATGCCAATAGAAGAGAAAACCAAGCATATAAAAAGAAAGAAGCAACTTTTTCTTTACGCTATGTGCTTTTTTTTTTTTGTTCATATAATTTTCCTCGTCATTTATGTTTGAAATTCAAGATCCGAAAATAGTCTTAGTGAGAAGCACCTTTGAGTGCAGATCCTTGAACAACCCAGTCATGTCTACATTTTCTGTCGAGTGTATGATCTGATCAAAAAGACCTGAAAGAACAAGTACCCAATGTAACTACACCGACTAGAATGTATTAGGTAATTAACTAATTATCTCTCGAGTCGACTTACAATATAGAATTTCCTGTTTCAGTTTGAGCGCCGAGTAGGAACACTGCCATCTTTTAAGTGACTTACATATGTCATCCTCTATGGGCTTTGTTATATCCTGTAAACCAAGATGAACTAAAATGTCTATTCATTTTCATTGTTTATATTCTAAAACTACAAAAGACAATCAAAACTACCTGATGGAAACCCGAGATCAATTTAAGAGACCTGCTTTCATAACACCTACATATATAAGAGTTTATTGTTAGGACTGTATAATCCAGTCTCATATAATTCAAAAACTAAAACATTTCATATGTACCAGTTTTCCAATACCAGGGAGGGGATCTCGACAAAGTCAGGATAAGCCTGAAAATCTTGCAAAAGGTGCACGGTTGCAAATATGATGGACCTATGATAGAGATATTCCTGCTTTATTTATTTGTTTGTTCGTTTCAACTACAGTACACACATTCTATTATTGGATTCTCTCTGTATCTGTTATGATTAAAGCTCTGTTTAGCTAATTGATTTTTAAATATGATTATTATTTCTTATTATTGATTCATGTCAGTGAAATGATGAAGAACCATCAAAGCTAATAGTTAGTATAAGTTTTTCTATTTTATTTTATCTTACTAATATCTTGGAAAACACTTTGTTATGATACTGTAATTTATACATTTAAATTTAGGATTTTGCAGCAGCTAAATTTACGGATATGAAATTACAGCTAAATGTTTATTGCATCTTACTGTATTTGCCTTTTCTTTTGTCTTTCTTTGATGTCATTTGCTGCATTGTCATTGCGAAGGGGCAGTATGATTTTTTTAGCTGTTGTTGGACTGAAAATTTAAGTATATAGATGGAAACAGTTTTGTGCATCGATGATCTTCCGGTGCAAGATCCACCAGGAGAAGATTTTTCTTCAGTTGATTTGAATTGGACCAAGCTTGGAAGTGCAGAACGGTGTGATGATGTAGCTCTTATTCCATATGATCGAGTTGATGCCTTTATCATTGGAGAATGCTCTAATGTTGAGTGCTTCACTAGATTCCACATTGAAAGGGGTCGAAAACGAGCCAAAGGGAGCTTATTGGAATACAAAGATGATGAGTATTTGGAGTATAGGATGTAAGTAGTAAATCTCATTTTGTTTTTCTTTCCCCTCTTTTATTACTTAGTGTGCAATAGCACTAAATGCAGTGGAGCCATCAACATACTTCTATCAATTTTGACCCCGCCCCCCACCCTCTCTCCCGTCGACAAACAATTATTTGAATGTTACACCATAATTCAAGGAACTAATGGCCTCTACAAAACTTTATAAAAAGCAGTTGCAAATAGGACCTCCATTATTCTTTGATTTAAAACCATCTGATTCAACAGCATCGCATATTTGGGTGCTATGGTCATAGTCTTGAATAATTAATATGAAGAGGTTTCCTCCTGTATGCAAGATGATGATGGATTTCCGAAACTAACTATTATTTCCTCTTTATGAAGGTACTGGTGTTCGTTTGGGCCTGAATATTATGGAGAAGGTGGAAGTATATTGCTGAGTAGAAGATATCGGTTAAACACTCGAAATCGTGCAGCTAGGCCTCAATCTATGAGAGGTTGTACATGTCATTTTGTTGTGAAGCGTCTCTATGGCCGCCCATCTCTTGCACTTCTTATATATAATGAGAGGCGTCATGTGAATAAAGCTGGTTTTGTCTGCCATGGACCTCTTGATAGAGATGCGATTGGCCCTGGTACCAAGAAAATTCCATATGTTTGTAGCGAGATTCAACAACAAACCATGTCGATGATATATCTTGGTATCCCTGAAGAGAACATTTTAGAGAAACAAATTGAGGGGATACAGCGTTATTGTGGTGCTGATGCAAAACAGCAAAGCCTTCACAATATGTGCAGAAACTTGGGATGATTATCAAGCATTCCTCTCATGAGCTGGATCTAGATGACCAAGCCAGCATTCGATTATGGGCTGAAATCAACAAAAAATCCATTTTCTTTTACCAAGATACATCAAAAACCGAGCCCTTTGTTTTGGGAATACAGACCGAGTGGCAGTTGCAACAATTGATCCGTTTTGGCCATCGTAACATAATTGCGGTAGAGTCAGTATTTGGAATAAAGCATCTCAAGGTAAAAGAATTGTGATATTAGTTCCTGTGCATATTCTTGAGCATAGTTTTCATAGAATAATTTATTATAATTACAGTATCCGCTGTGCACGCTCCTCGTGTTTGACTCTAGACAACATGCACTCCCTCTTGCTTGGATAATTACCCGTAGTATTGCCAAAGCAGATGTGGCTAAATGGATGAAATCTCTACTTGATCGAGTTCACTTGGTGGACTCCGGATGGAAGGCCAGTGGATTTGTAATAGACGATGCAGCAGCAGAGATTGATCCAATAAGGCAGATTATTTTACCTTGACCTTTGTGTGTAAGCTTAGTTTGTTCAGTAACTTAATGCTTATTGAATTTGTATTGATTGACTTTTTAGGGAGGTTTTATCTTGCCCTACACTATTTTCCATTTGGCGTGTTCGTAGATCATGGCTTAGAAACATTGTTAAGAGATGCACTAATGTTGAAGTTCAAAGGGAGATTTTTAAACGTCTGGGACAAATTGTTTATAGCATTTGGAGTGGACAGGATGTTGCGATCTCTTTAGAAGAATTTTCTCTGGATTTTGTTGATCAAAATTCCTTTATGCAATATTTTAAGGCCTCTTGGGTGCCTAAGATTGAGATGTGTGGAGTGGAGAGGATGTTGCGATCTCTTTAGAAGAATTTTCTCTGGATTTTGTTAGATCAAAATTCCTTTATGCAATATTTTAAGGCCTCTTGGGTGCCTAAGATTGAGATGTGGCTCACATCAGTGAAGACACTTCCACTTGCAAGTCAGGAAGCTTCGGGTGCAATTGAAGCATATCACGTGAAGCTAAACTAAACTATACGATGATTCTCATACTGGTTCTCTCCAAAGGGTTGATTGGTTAGTACACAAGTTGACAACTGAATTGCATTCAAGCTACTGGCTTGACCGATACGCAGATGAAAGTGACTCATTTCAAATCGTGAAGGAAGAATACATTGCTTCTACATCATGGCATCGAGCTCTGCAAATCCCCGACAATTCTGTTACCTTAAATGATCAGGACCACCTTTTTGCTAAGGTTGTAAGTAAAAAAGACAGCAATCTAAAACACATTTGTAATTTTCTCTTAAACATATCTCAAAGTCAATCAATGTAATTTTCTCTTGAAAGATTTCATATCTCAAAGTCAATCAATGTAATTTTCTCTTAAACTGAATAGGTACAGAATATGGCACGAAACAAAGAAATAGTTTCTTCACAAAACAAAGAATCAACCTAACCAATTTGTACAGAATATAGCCCTGAATATTCCCCTCTCGAACAGCTTCTTCACGTGCTCCTCTGAGTTCACAAAGAACCTGTCCACCGATGATGTCGCATCATTGAAGAAGTTGCATGCGGACACTTGCACGTTTCGCATGGCTACACAAGTCGTGCCAACAGCTACACAAGTCGTGGCAACTAAGAGGATCTTTGTTAAAGTGTATGCATTCCTGATATAGTACTCACGAACCTCTCGAGTACGAGCATCCCGAGCTTCTTGGTCTTCCTCCTCCTCGACTGGCAGTGGATGATTAGCATAGTGCAACATTGGATACCTTTTATTAGGGGTGTGCCCAACTTAAATATACCGCAACATGTGGGTTCTAGTGTATTTGGTTTAAGGCATCTTGCACAAAAAAAAAAAAAGAACGCAAGTTACAATTGCACTTAGTTTATATTTTTATAGACCACTTAAACTGCACTCTACCAATGGTAGTATATAAATCAAGTACTATATTTTCTTTTTCGGACCTACTTATGTAGGGACAAATAAGATTACGTGTATGTTTTAATTTACTTTCTTTTAATGGCTCTAAAGAGAGTCATTGGACATAATACTTTACAAAAGAAAACTATTGAAATAGTTATTTGACAATTTGTAAATGCCTAATTGTAATGTGATTCAAAATTTGCTTCATTTTTTCTTGATATCTACCATTGTTGTTTTGATTGTAATTGATATATGTGTCAGTATAGTTATGTTGAATTTATAATAACCACCTCCTCAAATGGATTGTCAAGTTCAATTCAATCTAACGACTATGATTCATCATCCAGGGAAACCTACAATATTTTTTCCTAGATATTTACATGGATATATCTATAAAACTTAATTCTAGAACTATGTAAACAAGCTGCGAAACTTCTAAAATCTCAAGTAAGTATATGGGCTAAATGGTAAGGCCAGACCGGGCAGGCCTTGCTGGATGGACGTTGGCTAGTTTATTTGCACCTGCTTGGCAATTTGCTGGGTTGTGGCCTGGTTAACTTATTTGAACTTGACCTATATTGTAAGTTGGGCGCAAGTTTAGCGGATGGTTTGTATGTTTTGCGTTTGGCTTTTCGAATGGCCTATCTATTAGCCAAGTGCTTAAGCGGATGGCAAGACACATTCTCCTCCACCTAATTTTGTGATGCCCTCGTTTGGTCGTACTCTTGCAAGAAAAGAGACGAAGGTGAAATAAAGTTATAGGAAATAAGGGAAAAGTAAGAAAGGGAAGAAGTGGTCTTTTCATGAGCTTAAATTAATAATTTTCTACTATCTTTTTTCTCCAAAAGTACTTTTGGCGTTTCCAAAACTGGTTTATGAATTAGCTTCTCTAAAAAAGCTAAAAAGAATGGAAATCAGAAGCACCATAGAGGTTTCTTCTAACATTTGGTGGTCTTTTTCTTCTCTTAATTTACAAACACTACGCACTTATATCAGTTTTTCTCTTAAAATGTAAACACTGTCAATTTTATATTCTCAACTACTTTTAGTGTTAAGGGATGTTTGCAAATGCTTTTGAAAACCCGTGCTTAAAGTAAAAGTAAAGAATAAGTACTTTTATTCAATAGCAGTAGGTGTTTGCAAATATGTAAAAAAAGCATCCTTAATTATTATAAAAATGTCATCTTGAAGAAGCAATAGAAAAAATACCCCCTTAGTTGCTTCTTGCCAACCTGCTTTTACTTACTTTTCAGTTGAAAAAGCAATAACAGAAGCATTTTCTTGCAAACACTATCAAAGTATTTTAAGCAGGAAAAAAAAAGTACTTTTAAAAGCATTTGCAAGTACCTTTTAGTCCAATTAAAAATCCAAGCTTACTAAGACACCAACACCACCAAAATATTAGATGAAAGCATATTAAGTAAAATATAATACTCTTCCCTATCTAAGATGTTGATTTATAATAATAAATGCCATTATGTTTAAATATTCGAAGTATTTTTTCTTGCTTATTTTGATTCGAGAATTATAATGCAATATTTATACTTTAAAAAGACCATCAGGCGAAGGTGGTCAAAAACTGAAATACGCCCACCGTGGGGCTCGAATCCACGACCACAAGGTTAAGAGCCTTGCGCTCTACCAACACAAAAGTAGTATAGACTTTACTTATCAACAAAAATATTCCCCAAAAAAAAAAAAAAAAAAAAAGAAATAAGTAGAATTAGCAAAACGTGTGGACACTGGCATCTCCATGTGGTGCTTCATGCAAATCTCTTCAGAAAATATATGTCCACCACCAACCACATCAATTCATAAGTCCTTTAAACAGAAAACCCACCAATTCTCTTGGATCCCTTTGAATAATTTCACTGCTTTTTTCCTAGTTCTTGTCAAAACAAACAGCAACCCCTTACACAATTTATTATTGTTTGTCACAATAAAAAATGTCACTTACTATTAAACTGCCCCATGTTAACAGTACAACAACACAAGCAAACACCACAAAAATCAAGAAAAGCAATTACACTACTAAATTTCACTCCAAACCCATATATCATTCCAACCTATTAACCCAAATTGTTCAATTTGAAAGAAAGATTCAACCTTCATCACAAAAATCATCAAAAACTCTTTAATGGTGAAAAGTTCATTAATAGAGCCTGATGGGGGTGCATTAGTAAATCTTTTTGTGCCTCAAAGCCAAAGGGAATCGAAATTTTCTGAAGCTGAAGCAATGGCAAAAGTGAAATTAAGAAAGATTGATCTTGAGTGGGTACATGTTATAAGCGAGGGTTGGGCAAATCCATTGAAGGGTTTTATGAGAGAGGATGAGTATTTACAAAGCTTGCATTTTAATTGTTTGAGGATGAAAGATGGGAGTTTGGTTAATATGTCATTGCCTATTGTTTTGGCTATTGATGATGAGGTTAAAGAGAAAATTGGGAGTTCTGAAAGTGTTGCATTGGTTGGGCCTAATGGTGATTTGGTAGCCATTCTTAAAAGGTTAGTTTGGTAGAGGTGCGATTGTATAAAAAAATTCAATATTCATAATATTTGGTTTAGATTATGGGACTAATAAAAGCTGGTGTAACCCCTAAACATAACTCTGTTTCTGGTATTGTAACAAGGAATGAATATTTTTTATTTCATCTTCGAAATAATATAGAATCTTCATCCTTAGCTCCAATATATTCTTAAAAAATGACTAAATAAAATTATTTTGTGAACAAACTTATCAGTTAAGAAACTAATCATTACAACTTTTAAGAAACTAATCATTTGCAGTATTCTTGCAACAAACTACAACTAGATTGAATGAGCTTTGCGGTCTACAAAAGCTTGTATTGATGGCTCCCTTCCAAGAAAATCTGATAAAATTTCAAGAGGGTCTTTCGCACCTCCAGGTGCCAATACCTGTCAAGTAACACAAAGCTTGTTTAAGAACTAGATATGGAAAACAATTCCTCAGGCACATATATAACATATATAGGAGTAGTACTTTAACGGTGAACACTCGACCCTTTCACAAAATCACTTTTTCTCCCAACTTTTCAATAATTTTCACATTTGGGCCTTCTCTCCTCTAGTTTCATCTAACTCTTGCACTTATGGTACCATGTGAATGTCTATGCTTTTTTTGCACTTTTGATCTCAGATTGGATGAACTGAGAGGAAATAGTGAATTGAGCAAAAACAATTAAAATGCTAGAACCAAAGGTGCTATTTTTAAATGTGTGGGACTAAAACTGATGAGTGTTCGCAGTGTAGTAGAGGAATCTTTAGGAAGCATATGCATGTTACCTTGTTCCTGAAGTGCATTCCAGCTTTCTGGTTAAAGATATCATCTTGAAACTTTGTAGAAAATATATCGGTGGCAAAAACCTAAAAACGAGATTAATCAAAGTATTAAAAGGGTCCCGATTTTTGTGATTAATTTTCCATAAATAAAAAGAAGCTAGTTCAGACCTCACTCCATATCCGACTGTAGCAACTAGCTTCGTATCCAATGGCAGTTCGAGGAAAACAAGAAGCTGGATTTGTTCCTTCTAACAGGGGCAATCCTAGCATAACCTGCCATGCCCATAGAAGAGAAAACTAAGCATATAAAAAGAAAGAAGCAACTTTTTCTTTACGCTATATGCTTTCTTTTTTGTTCATATAATTTTCCTCGTCATTTATGTTTGAAATTCAAGATCCGAAAATAGTCTTAGTGAGAAGCACCTTTGAGTGCAGATGCTTGAACAACCCAGTCATGTCTACATTTTCTGTCGAGTGTATGATCTGATCAAAAAGACCTGAAAGAACAAGTACCCAATGTAACTACACCGACGGAGAATGTATTAGGTAATTAACTAATTATCTCTCGAGTCGACTTACAATAAAGAATTTCCTGTTTCAGTTTGAGCGCCGAGTAGGAACACTGCCATCTTTTAAGTGACTTACATATGTCATCCTCTATAGGCTTTGTTATATCCTGTAAACCAAGATGAACTAAAATGTCTATTCATTTTCATTGTTTATATTCTAAAACTACAAAAGACAATCAAAACTACCTGATGGAAACCCGAGATCAATTTAAGAGACCTGCTTTCATAACACCTACATATATAAGAGTTTATTGTTAGGACTGTATAATCCAGTCATATAATTCAAAAACTAAAACATTTCATACGTACCAGTTTTCCAATACCAGGGAGGGGATCTCGACAAAGTCAGGATCCAAGCGTAAGCCTGAAAATCTCGCAAAAGGTGCACGGTTGCAAATATGATGGACCTATGATAGAGATATGAACTAGAAATTTAAGAGAGAGTGAAGTGTTGAAAGAAATTATGCCACAGAATCTGCGTCTAATTTGAAAGAAACATACCACATGACCAAATTCATGGAATAAATTTACTACTTGAGAGAAACGCAACAATCCTGAATTCCCATCAATATCCTTTTGCAGTTGAGAAATAAGCAATGCCACTGGCATCTGGAAATAACAAATTGATGCCATTTGAAATGGAATACTATCAAACACAATCTACAAAAGCATATGATGCAATCACCTGTTTTATATTGTTAATCCATGAACCATTTTGAAGAGACACTACACAAGTGTGCCCATATTTTCCTTCCCTGCTATATAACACCATAAGGTTCCGTTTGATTGGAATAATTTTGTGAAAGAAATAAACCGAGTAAAAGATGAACCTTGTATATATATCAAGATAAAAGTAACCCAAGAGTTCGCCTGAGCTCAAGTCAAAAACAGAAAAAAGTTGCACATCTTGATGCCAAACATCTGCTTCTGTTACTTCCTCAAATCTTAAGCCTACATTAAAAATAAAAATAATATTAAATATCGTACATAATGTGACAAACATTAAAAACATAGCTGGACACAAAAATACTAATTACCGAAAAGGTCTTGGCATATTTTGAATATTCCAGATAAAACTAAACTGGCGGGAAAGAATTGTTTGATTACTCCAAAATCCAGATCAAATTGCTGTTCTTGGAATCTTTTGACATAGTATGGTAAGTCTTCCATTCCGAAAGGAAATTCTCCTTCCTCTTTTCTCTGAAGCAAAATTAAACAAGTATTAAAAGGAACAACAATCGAACTTTGTAGATGAAAACAAGAATGGCCAACCTTTAATTCCTTTAGTATACAAAGTTCCTTTGATGCTGACTCAGTTAAGCTTGCAGATATTTTCTCCAAGAACTCAAACACCTAAAGATAATAGAGACAACTTACTATCCATCATAAACTAAGGAGTGAAATGAAAGAAATACCCCCTATGCTTTGCCTACTTATAAAAAACACCGTGTTATTTTTATTACCAAAAAAAAAAAAAACCTGTGCTAGTTTTTTATTATAAAAAAAACCCTACCGAGAAAAATGACAATTATACCCACCACCAAAAGAAATACCCCCTGTTCACTTAAAAAATTGACAACAACCTCCCTATGATTTATGAAGATATTTCAAATAGGTTTTTTGCTAATAAAAATAACACAGGTTTGTATTTTGATAGTTAGGCAAAGCACAAGGCATGTTGTTGCATTTAGCTCTAAACTATTCTCTAAAAGTGAAGTCAGTGATATAAACTAGCACTAACCTTTGTTGATGATTGTGCCATTCTTATATTGATGTTATATTCTGCATAGTTCGTGTAGCCAAGCAACCTCACTAATTTATGCCGCAACTCAATCTG